>CAUYUJ010002045.1:37500-94189 GCA_963575745.1 Prorocentrum cordatum
CCGGGAGCAGAAAATCAATATTTTTGTCAGAAAAATGTGTCTTGGAGTGGCCTTTTTTCGGCACCGCCTCGGAATTCAATTTTGGCCCGGGCGCCGGCCCGGGCGCCGACTTGGGCGTCCGGCTCGAGCGCCGGCTCGGGTGCCGGAATCGGCCCGGAAAGGTCCCCGAGCGCCGGGAGCAGAAATCAATATTTTTAAAAGAAAATGTGTCTTGGAGTGGCCTTTTTTCGGCACCGCCTCGGAATTCAAATTTTCCGGCGCCGGCCGGCGCCGAAACCGGCCCGGGCGCCGGCCCGGGCGCCGACCCGGGCGTCCGGCTCGAGCGCCGGCTCGGGTGCCGGAATCGGCCCGGAAGGGTTCCTGAGCGCCGAAAGCAGAAAATCAATATTTTTGAAAGAAAAATGTGTCTTGGAGTGGCCTTTTTTCGGCACCGCCTCGGAATTCAATTTTCCGGCGCCGGCCGGCGCCGAAACCGGCCCGGGCACCGGCCCGGGCGCCGACTTGGGCGTCCGGCTCGAGCGCCGGCTCGGGTGCCGGAATCGGCCCGGAAGGGTTCCTGGGCGCCGGGAGCAGAAAATCAATATTTTTGAAAGAAAAATGTGTCTTGGAGTGGTCTTTTTCCGGCACCGCCTCGGAATTCAATTTTCCGGCGCCGGCCGGCGCCGGAACCGGCCCAGGCGCTGGCCCGGGCGCCGGCCCGGGCGTCCGGCTCGAGCGCCGGTCGGGCGCTGGAATCGGCTCGGAAGGGTTCCCGGGCGCCGGGAGCAGAAAATTAATATTTTCGGAAAAAAAAAAAAAAATGTTTCTTGGAGTGGCCTTTTTTCGGCACCGCCTTGGAATTCAATTTTCCGGCGCCGACCGGCGCCGGAACCGGCCCGGGCGCCGGCCCGGGCGCCGGCCCAGGCGCGCGGCTCGAGCGCTGGCCCAAGTGCCGGAATCGGCCCGGAAGGGATCCCGGGCGCCGAGAGCAGAAAATTAATATTTTTGAAAGAAAAATGTGTCTTGGAGTGGCTTTTTTTTCTGCGCTGCCTCGGAATTCAATTTTCTGGCGCCGGCCGGCGCCGGAACCGGCCCGGGCGCCGGCCCGGGCGCCGACCCGGGCGTCCGGCTCGAGCGCCGGCTCGGACGCCGGAATCGGCCCGGAAGGGTTCGGGCGCCGGGAGCAGAAAAGCAATATTTTTGAAAGAAAAATATGTCTTGGAATGGCCTTTTTTGAGCACCGCCCCGGAATTTAATTTTCCGGCGCCGGCCGGCGCCGAAACCGGCTTGGGCGCCGGCCCGGGCGCCGACTTGGGGGCCGGCTCGAGCGCCGGCTCGGGTGCCGGAATCCGCCCGGAAGGGTTCCTGGGCGCCGGGAGCAGAAAATCAATATTTTTGAAAGGCAAATGTGTCTTGGAGTGGCCTTTTTTCGGCACCGTCTCGGAATTCAATTTTCTGGAGCCGGCCGGCGCCCTGCAGGCGCGGACCCGCGCACCGCCACGCCTGTAAGGATCTGCTAGTGAGAGCGAGCTGCACGTCGAGCTCACTGCTTCCATAGGCCTGCCGGCCCTAGGCGGCGCTCTGCTCAGACAAAGGTAACCCTTAACCCTCGGCAGGATGCTCTGAGATCCCGGATTGCTCCCACGAAGGAATCTTCCGCGCAGCATTGGCCGCCCCGCCGCACGGAGTCCGCGAGGTAGAACCCCCCGCGGATTCAATGCCAACGGAGTGGCCATTGCCTCGCGGATACCCAGGGGGCCACGTCCAGCCTTCACGCGGCGGCCCCTGGGAAAGGTTACTCGTGCGACTCTTCACCCGCAAGGGTCCAGGCCGCGCGCGTAGCTTTCGCGAAGGACGACTCCTCTGAACCAAACCCTCAAGGTACGTCACGTTCTCTTTCTGACGCCAGAACACTTCCCCCCTAGATAGGGGGGAGCGAGGGGGGATGATCCCTAAACCCTAAAAGCAATGACTCTGGGTGGATGGGGTGGGACAGCACGCGCCCATCCATCCCCCCCTACCTCCTGAGGAGGGGGGGATGAGATGGTTCCGCACTGGGAAACCCTAAACCCTAAACCCTAAACCCTAAACCCTAAACCCTAAACCCTAAATTCCCAAGCACCTCGTTGTGCTTCTGCCCACCCCACCGCGCATCACCGTCGCCGTCTACGAGAGACAGGGCATCTCTGAGATGCTTGAGCATGTAGCCCGAGTGGTTCGCCTTGGCAGCTTTTGCTGCTGCCCTCCCCCTCTTTTGGGGATTCGCGCTTCAATGATAAACCTCCCCTGATCCTCAACGAATATAACACCCTAAACCCAAAGACCTTTTCTTCGAAGCGCCCGGGGGCGCCTGGGGGCGCCTGCCCAAAACTCCATCCCGGGCCACATTTTGGATGCCCGGAGCCAACTGTAGGCCACTTCGTGCTCTTCGATTTCCCAGAACTCCATTCCCGGGCCACATTTTGGATGCCCGGAGCCAACTGTAGGCCACTTCGTGCTCTTCGATTTCCCAGAACTCCATTCCCGGGCCACATTTTGGATGCCCGGAGCCAACTGTAGGCCACTTCGTGCTCTTCGATTTCCCAGAACTCCATTCCCGGGCCACATTTTGGATGCCCGGAGCCAACTGTAGGCCACTTCGTGTTCTTGGATTTCCCAAAACACCATTCCCGGGCCACATTTTGAATGCCCGGAGCCAACTGTAGGCCACTTCGTGCTCTTCCATTTGCTTGGGGCTAGCGTTGCGTCAACCTTGCCGGCCGGCCGGCCGGCTGACGCACGCGACGCGCTGCCTGGTGCGTCGCATCGAGGGGGCGCCAGGCCCGCCCCCTCGAGCTCCCCCTCCCACCATCCGAGACAAAGCGCTGCGCGTGCGCCACCGCGCAGAATCGCTCCTGCGAGAATCGGAAAAGGTCGCCCGGTCGGGCGTCCCCCAACGCGCGAACGAACCCCGGAGACTCTGGGACGACGTGGTGTCAGCGCGGGAACCTCGCGCGCGCGCGAGCCGCGGAGCGTCCGGCGAGCTGGTCCCCTTTGTCGTGGCCCACCATGATCGCTTCTGAGATTGAGGCCCTGGGTAAGTTTACGTCAATCGCCATATGCGCTCGCCAGCGCGCCTGTGCATCGAAAAAAGCGCGCAGGCGCGGTTCTGGCGTCGCCAGCGTAACATGGGCCCCAAGGTACGACACGTCGTTGGCCGGCAAACCGCTGCGCGCCTGGGAGCGCCTGGGAGCGCCTGGGAGCGCCTGGGAGCGCCCGGGAGCGCCTGGGAGCGTGCCGGGAGCGCTTGGGAGCGCTTGGGAGCGCCAAGGAGCGCTTGGATGCGTATGGGAGCGCCCGGGAGCGCTTGGGAATGCGCCGGGAGCGCCCGGGAGCGCCTGGGAACGCCTGGGAGCGCCTTGGGATTGCCAGGGAGCGCTTCGGAACGCGCCGGGAGCGCTTGGCAGCGCCGGGGAGCGCTTGACTGAGAGCGCCTGGGAGCGCTTGGGAGCGCCTGGGAGCGCCTGGGAGCGCGTGGAACGCATTTGGGAATTTAGGGGCCAACGGCCCTAAACCCTAAAAGGCTTTAGTTTGGGAGGTTGCCGGCCATGCGGCCGGGGGTGGGAAGATGTTGCACCTCCTGCCCCCTTCGCCAAGCTTGCTCGGGTCGGCTAACCGCCCCCCCAATCAAGCTTGCCGAAGGGGGGGCAGCATTGCCTGGACTGTCGGCCGCTGCGCGCCCGAGAAGCCCTAAACCCTAAACCCTAAATCCCAAGCACCTCGTTGTGCTTCTGCCCACCCCACCGCGCATCACCGTCGCCGTCTACGAGAGACAGGGCTTCTCTGAGATGCTTCAGCTGGTTGCCCGACTGGGTCGTCCTGGTAGCCTAGGGCTACCTAACCCCACGCTTGGGGATCTACGATGCAAAGATAAACCATGCTTGATCTTCGAAGAATACAACGCCCTAAACCCGGCGACCTTTCGTCCTCTGATCGGGCTCTACATGTCTCCGACACGTAAAAACACGTGCGGGGCGCTCTATAGCGCTTCTGGGCGCACTTGTGAGCGCCTGGGAGCGCCTGGGAGCGTCTGGGAGCGCCTGGGAGCGCCTGGGAGCGCCTGGGAGCGCCTGCGAGCGTGCGGGAAGCGCCTGGGAGCGCTTGGGAGCACTTGGGAGCGCTTGGGAGCGCCGGGGAGCGCCTGGGAGCGCCGGGGAGCGCCTGGGAGCGCCCGGGAACACCGGGACGCGCCGGGGAGCGCCGGGGAGCGCCGGGGAGCGCCGGGGAGCGCAGGGGAGCGCTGGGGAGCGCCTGGGAGCGCCTGGGAGCGCCTGGATGCGCCTGGGAGCGCTTGGGAGTACCTGGGAGCGCTTGGGAGCGCCAGGGAGCGCCTGGGAGCGCCTGGGGGCGTGCCGGGAGCGCCTGAGAGCGCCTGGGAGCGCCATGCGCCTGGGAGCGCTTGGGAGCGCTTGGGGGCCTGCCGAAAGCGCCGGGGAACGCTTGGGAACGCCTGGGAACGCGCGGGAACGTTTGGGAGCGCCTGGGAGCGCTTGGGAGCGCCGGGGAGCGCCGGGGAGCGCCTGGGAGCGCCTGGGAGCGCTTGGGAGCGCCAGGGAGCGCCTGGGAGCGCTTGGGGCCATTTGGGAATTTGGGGGCCAGCGGCCCTAAACCCTAAAAGGCTGTAGTTTGGGAGGTCGCCGGCCATGCGGCCGGGGGTGGGAAGATGTTGCAACTCCTGCTCCCTTCGCCAAGCTTGCTCGGGTCGGCGAACCGCCCCCCCAATCAAGCTTGCCGAAGGGGGGGCAGCATTGCCTGGACTGTCGGCCGCTGCGCTAAGAGAAGCCCTAAACCCTAAACCCTAAACCCTAAACCCTAAACCCTAAACCCTAAACCTTAAACCCTAAACCCTAAATTCCCAAGCACCTCGTTGTGCATCTGCCCACCCACCGCGCATCACCGTCGCCGTCTACGAGAGACAGGGCTTCTCTGAGATGCTTCAGCTGGTTGCCCGACTGGGTCGTCCTGGTAGCCTAGGGCTACCTAACCCCACGCTTGGTGATCTACGATGCAAAGATAAACCATGCTTGATCTTCGAAGAATACAACACCCTAAACCCGGGGACTTTCGTCCTCTGATGGCGCTCTACATGTCTCCGACACGTAAAAACACGTGTGGGGCGCTCTAAGCGCTTCTGGGCGCACTTGGGAGCGCCTAGGGGCGCCTGGGAGCGTCTGGGAGCGCCTGGGGGCGCTTCGGAGCGTCTGGGCCGCTTGGAAGCGCTCGGGTGCGCTTGGGAGCGCTTGGGAGCGCCTGGTAGCGCTTGGGAGCGCTGGGGAGCGCCTGGGGGCGCCGGGGAGCGCCGGGGAGCGCTTGAGAGCGCCTGGGAGCGCCCGGGAGCGCCTGGGAGCGCCTGAGAGCGCCTGGGAATGCCTGGGAGCGCTTGGGAGCGCGGGAAACGCATGGGAGCGCCAGGGAGCGCTTGGGAGCGCTTGGGAGTGCCTGGGAGCGCCAGGGAGCACTTGGGAGCGCCAGGGAGCGCCTGGGAGCGCCGAGCGCATGGGAGCGCCTGAGAGCGCCTGGGAGCGCTTGGGAACGCTTGGGGGCGCCTGGAAGCGCTTGCGAGCGCATGGGAGCGCCTGGGGGCGCCAGGGGGCGCCTGGGAGCGCCAAGGAGCGCTTGGAACGCATTCGGGAATTTAGGGGCCAGCGGCCCTAAACCCTAAAAGGCCTTAGTTCGGGAGGTCGCCGGCCATGCGGCCGGGGGTGGGGAGATGTTGCACCTCTTGCTCCCTTCGCCAAGCTTGCTCGGGTCGGCTAAACGCCCCCCCAATCAAGCTTGCCGAAGGGGGGGCGGCATTGCGTGGACTATCGGCCGCTGCGCGCCCGAGAAGCCCTAAACCCTAAACCCTAAACCCTAAACCCTAAATTCCCAAGCACCTCGTTGTGCTTCTGCCCACCCACCGCGCATCACCGTCGCCGTCTACGAGAGACAGGGCATCTCTGAGAAGCGCCAGCTGGTTGCCAGACTGGGTCGCCCATGCAGCCGTAGGCTGCCCCCTGGGAGTCGCGATTCAAAGATAAACTTTCCCTTGATCCTCGAAGAATATAACACCCTAGACCCAACGACTTTTGACTTGGAATTTGCTCCTATGCTTCTCCGACACGTAAAAACACGTGTGGAGCGCTCCGAGCGCCTCTGGGCGCATGTGGGAGCGCCTGGGAGCGCCTGGGAACGTTTATGGGAGCGCCTGGGAGCGCTTGGGAGCGCCTGGGAACGTGCGGGAAGCGCTTGGGAGCTCCTGGGAGCGCTTGGGAGCGCTTGGGAGCGCTTGGGATCGCCGGGGAGCGCCTGGGAGCGCTTGGGAGCGCCTGGGAGCGCTTGGAAGCGCTTGGGAGCGCCTGGAAGCGCCGGGGAGCGCCTGGGAGCGCCTGGGAGCGCCGGGGAGCGCCTGGGAGCGCCTGGGAACGCCTGGGAGCGCTTGGAGCGCATTGGGAATTTAGGGGCCAGCGGCCCTAAACCCTAAAAGGCTTTAGTTTGGGAGGTCGCCGGCCCTGCGGCCGGGGGTGGGAAGTGGTTGCAGCTCTGGCGCCCTTCGCCAAGCTTGATCGGGTCGGCTAAACGCCCCCCCAATCAAGCTTGCCGAAGGGGGGGCTGCCTTGCCTTGACTGTCGGCCGCTGCGCGCCCGAGAAGCCCTAAACCCTAAACCCTAAACCCTTAAACCCTTAAACCCTTAAGCCCTTAAGCCCTTAAACCCTTAAGCCCTTAAACCCTAAACCCTAAACCCTAAACCCTAAACCCTTAAACCCTTAAACCCTTAAGCCCTTAAGCCCTTAAACCCTTAAACCCTTAAACCCTTAAGCCCTTAAGCCCTTAAGCCCTTAAACCCTTAAGCCCTTAAGCCCTTAAACTGCAGGCGCGGCCCTGGGGGCGCGCATCGCCACGCCTGTAAGGATCTGCTAGTGAGAGCGAGCTGCCAGTCGAGCTCACCGCCACAATCGGCCTGCCGGCCTGAGGCTGTGTCTCGCTCAGAAACACATAACCCCTAACCCGGGGCCGGATGCTCCCAAATCGCGGCCGGCCCTGGTGAGTTTAGGGTATTGGGCCGCGGGTTTAGGCTTTCCCTTAAAAACCATTGGATTTCCTTAGAAACTGCCCCAGGACGCTTGGCTTCGCTACGGAAGCGCGCTGCGGCGCTTAGATAGCCGAAATCGTAAAATTAGCGCTTGGGTTTGCCCGCCGCCGCGCTGGTCCCCCTTGTCGCGCTCGCATGCAGCCTCTCTGATATCCAAGCACTTGTATCGGCGCTTAAAAACCTCCGGATTTGCTTAAAACTGACCCCAGAACGCTTGGTTTCTCTGGAAGAGCGCGCTGGGGCAGGTTTTATTGCCGAAGGCGTAAATCCAATGGTCCAAAGGTTCTGTGCGTCCGCCGGCCAAAATCCTCCCTGATGCGGCATCACGGAGGATTCTGGGGGGTACCCACAACGAGCTCCCCCGGGCTCCTTGGCTCCTTGTGGGCTCCCATAACGAGCTCCCCCAGGCTCCTTGTGGGCTCCCACAACGAGACCCCCTTCCCCCCAGAGCTCTCCCCCAGAGCTCCCCCCAGAGCTCTCCCCCAGAGCTCTCCCCCAGAGCTCTCCCCCAGAGCTCTCCCCCAGAGCTCCCTCCCAGAGCTCTCCCCCAGAGCTCTCCCCCAGAGCTCTCCCCCAGAGCTCTCCCCCGGAGCTCTCCCCCAGAGCTCTCCCCCAGAGCTCTCCCCAAGAGCTCTCCCCCAGAGCTCTCTCCCAGAGCTCTCCCCCAGAGCTCTCTCCCAGAGCTCTCTCCCAGAGCTCTCCCCCAGAGCTCTCCCCCAGAGCTCTCCCCCAGAGCTCTCCCCCAGAGCTCTCCCCCAGAGCTCTCCCCCAGAGCTCTCCCCCGGAGCTCTCCCCCAGAGCTCTCCCTCCAGAGCTCTCCCCCAGAGCTCCCCCCCAGAGCTCCCCTCCAGAGCTCTTGGCGTGAAGGAGCTCCCAGAGGATCGTTCCCAGGGTAGTGAACAAAACATATCCTCAAGAGCGTGCGCAGACCTCTCTGGGAGAGCTAAACCAAGGAAAATTACCGATATACCGGATTCACATTCCCCCGGGCTCCGGCGCGGTGCCGGCTCGGGCTCTGATTCCGGCTCGGGCTCCGAACTTGGGCGAAACTCCGAGCTCGGGCTGGCTCGGTGGGCGACTGTGGCGCCGGTCTGCGTTCTCCTGTGGGCTTGGTTTGTGTCCCTTGGGTGCTCCTTTGGCCGCAGACTCTCTCAAGGGTGTCTGTTTCGAGCTCCCTTGAATGGTTTCGGCCGCGGGCTCTCTCAAGCGTGTCTGTTTCGAGCTCCCTTGGGTGCTGCTTCGGCCGCGGGCTCTCTCAAGCCGTCTGTTTCGAGCTCCCTTGGGTGCTGCTTCGGCCGCGGGCTCTCTCAAGCGCGTCTGTTTCGAGCTCTCTTGGGTGCTCCTTTGGCCGCGGGCTCTCTCAAGGGTGTCTGTTTCGAGCTCCCTTGGGTGCTGTTTCGGCCGCGGGCTCTCTCAAGCGTGTCTGTTTCGAGCTCCCCTGGGTGCTGCTTCGGCCGCGGGCTCTCTCAAGCCGTATGTTTCGAGCTCCCTTGGGTGCTGCTTCGGCCGCGGGCTCTCTCAAGCGCGTCTGTCTCGAGCTCCCTTGGCTGCTCCTTTGGCCGCGGACTCTCTCAAGGGTGTCTGTTTCGAGCTCCCTTGAGTGCTGTTTCGGCCGCGGGCTCTCACCAGCGCGTCTGTTTCGAGCTCCCCTGGTGCTGCTTCGGCCGCGGGCTCTCTCAAGCGCGTCTGTTTCGAGCTCGCTTGGGTGCTGCTTTGGCCGGGGGCTTTCTCAAGCGCGTCTGTTTCGAGCTCCCTTGGGTGCTCCTTTGGCCGCAGACTCTCTCAAGGGTGTCTGTTTCGAGCTCCCTTGGGTGCTGTTTCGGCCGCGGGCTCTCTCAAGCGTGTCTGTTTCGAGCTCCCCTGGATGCTGCTTCGGCCGCGGGCTTTCTCAAGCGCGTATGTTTCGAGCTCCCTTGGATGCTCTTGTGGCCGCGGACTCTCTCAAGGGTGTCTGTTTCGAGCTCCCTTGGGTGCTGCTTCGGCCGCGTGCTCTCTCAAGCGCGTCTGTTTCGAGCTTTTTGGTGCTGCTTCGGCCGCGGGCTCTCTCAAGCGCGTCTCTTTCGAGCTGCGTTGGGTGCTGCTTTGGCCGCGGACTCTCTGGTGTCTGTTTCGAGCTCCCTTGGTTGCTGTTTCGGCCGCGGGCGCTCTCAAGCGTGTCTGTTTCGAGCTCCCTTGGGGTGCTCCTTTGGCCGCAGACTCTCTCAAGGGTGTCTGTTTCGAGCTCCATTGGGTGCTGCCTCGGCCGCGGGCTCTCTCAAGCGCGTTTGTTTCGAGCTCCCTTGGGTGCTCCTTTGCCCGCGGACTCTCTCAAGGGTGTCTGTTTCGAGCTCCCTTGGATACTGTTTCGGCCGCGGGCTCTCTCAAGCGTGTCTGTTTCGAGCTCCCTTCGGTGCTGCTTCGGCCGCGGGCTCTCTCAAGCCGTCTGTTTCGAGCGTCCTTGGGTGCTGCTTCGGCCGCGGGCTCTCTCAAGCGCGTCTGTTTCGAGCTCCCTTGGGTGCTCCTTTGGCCGGCCATTGCCGAAAGGAAAGCCAAGGGGTCACGTCCAGCCTCCACGCGGCGGCCCCTGGGGAAGGCTACGCGTGCGACTCTTCGCCCGCGCGGGCCTAGGTCGCACGCGTAACTTTCGCGAAGGACGACTCTTCTCATTCATCCCTGGTACGCGGCCACTCACTCTTGCCGACGCCTGCACACTTCCCCCCTTGCTAGGGGGGAGCGAGGGGGGTAGACCACCCTAAACCCTAAAAGCAATGACTCTGGGCGGATGGGGCGGGACTCAACGCACCCATCCATCCCCCCCTACACCCTGGTGAGGGGGGGATAGGATGGTTCTGCTCGGAAACCCTAAACCCTAAACCCTAAACCCTAAACCCTAAACCCTAAACCCTAAACCCTAAACCCTAAACTGCAGGCGCGGACCTGGGGGCGCGCACCGCCACGCCTGTAAGGATCTGCTAGTGAGAGCGAGCTGCACGTCGAGCTCACTGCTACCATAGGCCTGCCGGCCCTAGGCGGTGCTCTGCTCAGACAAAGATAACCCTTAACCCTCGGCCGGATGCTCTGAGATCCCGGGCCGCTCGAGCGCCGGCTCGGGTGCCGGAATCGGCCCGGAAGGGTTCCTGGGCGCTGGGAGCAGAAAATCAATATTTTTGAAAGAAAAATGTGTCTTGGAGTGGCCTTTTTTCGGCACCGCCTCGGAATTCAATTTTCCGGCGCCGGCCGGCGCCGAAACCGGGCGCCGGCCCGGGCTCCGACTTGGGCGTCCGGCTCGAGCGCCGGCTCGATGCCGGAATCTGCCCGGAAGGGTTCCTGGGCGCCGGGAGCAGAAAATCAATATTTTTGAAAGAAAAATGTGTCTTGGAGTGGCCTTTTTTCGGCACCGCCTCGGAATTGAATTTTCTGGCGCCGGCCGGCGCCGGAACCGGCCCGGGCGCTGGCCCGGGCGCCGGCCCGGGCGTCCGGCTCGAGCGCCGGTCGGGTGCCGGAATCGGCTCGGAAGGGTTCCTGGGCGCCGGGAGCAGAAAATCAATATTTTCGAAAGAAAAATGTGTCTTGGAGTGGCCTTTTTTCGGCACTGCCTTGGAATTCAATTTTCCAGCGCCGGCCGGCGCCGGAACCGGCTCGGGCGCCGGCCCAGGCGTCCGGCTCGAGCGCTGGCCCAAGTGCCGGAATCGCCCCGGAAGGGTTCCCGGGCGCCGAGAGCAGAAAATCAATATTTTTGAAAGACAAATGTGTCTTGGAGTGGCATTTTTTCGGCACCGCCTCGGAATTCAATTTTCCGGCGCCGTCCGGCGCCGAAACCGACCCGAGCGCCGGCCCGGGCTCCGACTTGGGCGTCCAGCTCGAGCGTTGGCTGGGGTGCCGGAATCCGCCTGGAAGGGTTCCTGGGCGCCGGGAGCAGAAAATCAATATTTTTGCAAGAAAAATGTGTCTTGGAGTGGCCTTTTTTCGGCACCGCCTCGGAATTCAATTTTCCGGCGCCGGCCGGCGCCGAAACCGGCCCGGGCGCCGGCCCGGGCGCCGACTTGGGCGTCCGGCTCGAGCGCCGGCTCGGGTGCCGGAATCTGCCCGGAAGGGTTCCTGGGCGCCGGGAGCAGAAAATCAATATTTTGAAAGAAAAATGTGTCTTGGAGTGGCCTTTTTTCGGCACCGCCTCGGAATTCAATTTTCTGGCGCCGGCCGGCGCCGGAACCGGCCCGGGCGCTGGCCCGGGCGCCGGCCCGGGCGTCCGGCTCGAGCGCCGGTCGGGTGCCGGAATCGGCTCGGAAGGGTTCCCGGGCGCCGGGAGCAGGAAATTAATATTATCGAAAGAAAAATGTGTCTTGGAGTGGCCTTTTTTCGGCACTGCCTCGGAATTCAATTTTACGGCGCCGGCCGGAGCCGGAATCGCTCCGAGCGCCGGCCCGGACCGCCAGCCCGGGCGTCCGGCTCGAACACCGCCCTGGGGTGCCGGAGTAAGCATGGAAGGGTTCCTGGGAGCCTTAAATATTTAAACCCTAAATCTAACCTAAACCCCAGTTCTTTACAATGTCGCCGTGGGAGATGTCTGCGCCACGAGTTCCTCCTCGACGACATGAAGAAGCTCCTGCGTGCACGCCTTCACCTGGCACCGATGGAGTCCCTGCACTTATCTCACCTGTGCACCCAACTCGTCTCCGGACTTCTGACGGGCGCGAACCAGCAAAACGAGCGCGACGACCGCTGCTGGAAAAAGCACATCCTCAGCTGCAAGACAGGCGATGAGAAGAAGACCACGGTGGTGAATTTTTTCACGCGCCTGGAATTCCAGGATGGTTCCCGGAAGCAGGCCACTCAGATGTACCACGGGAGCGGTCGCCCACACCTCCACTGCTTGCTCTGGCTGGAAGACGTGGCGGACATCGAGCTGGACAAGTCTCTCAGCGCGACGCTCCCCGCAGACGAGACTCAGGCCGCATACGTTAAGGGCTCCCAGGACAGCAGGGACGGGGACAGCATGTGGGAGATTCATGACGGGCCTTCCACTTACGACGCCAACGCGTCGCGCCTGCACCTGCACCGCACTCGGGACGACTCCGAGGCCGGCCGCCGCGCATACTCTCCGACATTATGGACGCGCTGAAGTGCCACCAGGACGGAAGATGTCGGCTGGCGACGCACTCCTCCTCAAGTGCGTCACGAAATACGTGTCCAAATTCAGCGCTGCGAACTACGACGAGTGGATGAACGATAAGGCGGCCGCAAATTCCATCGCTTGGCGCGTGCTGAAAGAGTACCATCCCTTCGAGCCAGAGATGGCCCTGCAACTGGAGGCAGCGAACTTCCGCCAGTGGGGGGTGGGGACGCAGAGCCGCGGACTGCGACACCTGGTGGCGCCCGACGGGTCCGAGATCACGTCGGAGCTGAAGGCGTACATGAAAAGCAAGTGGCGCCACGATGACATGAGCTTCCTGGAGTTTCTCCGGAAGACTACCCACAAGGGCGCCATCGCCGGTTGGTTGAAGAAGCTGTGGAAGGAGCGCCCAGAGGAACATATGCACCTGAGGAAAACGGAGTTCGCGAACGAGTATACCATGCGCGGTGAGCAACTCGTGGCAGTGGACACTGTCTGGCGCCACAACGATAAGTTCTTCCGCCAGTGGGTCCTACAGCATGTGCCCTTCCGCAAACTGGAGGACCTCGATGTGCCAGAGGTGACGGCAAGGGTGCCGCCGCGCCTGCGTGGACAGGCCTGAGCGCTGAAGCTCTGCGCGGACCAAAGCCGCGTGCCGCCCCACCTGCACAACTTCTGGAACTCCTCAGACCGCATACGCAAGGAGATGAAGGATGAGGCCCGCACGGAGGACCACATCGAGGACACTGTGGCGCTGCTGGCTGGACACCGCACCCTGATCGAACAGTTCTGGACGGGCGAACTTGACATGGCGGACGATCCGGGCGCGATATCCGACCCCGTGGCCGCGGCCACCGAGGAGGCGGAGCGCACGCGCAGAGAGGACGCCCTCAAACTCAACGCCCTGCAGGGCGTCTTCGAAAGAGAGATCGCAAAGCACGTGACGCTCGCCCTCCGCGCGACGCGGGCCCAGGACGAAACAGAACTGGAGGCAGCTCTGCAAAGCAGCGCCTCTGCGTCCGCCGTGTGTGGAGCACGCGGTGCGCGCGGGGCATGGTGGCTCAGGAGTCCATCTGAAACTCTGCCCGGCAAACGAAGAGGCATGCGCAGCACGCGCGTGCTCTAACGGTTTTCCATTGGCGAGAGCGCGGTTCCCGGAGCGCCTCTGCCTCGATTCGAAAACAACCGACGGCTACATGCACCTGTGCTAGTGACACAGTCCGATGCGTCGGCGATGCGTGGCAGTACTCTGGGAGACACACATTGTCATCAGCGAAGCCGACCCCGGCGCTTCGGCGGTGCATCGGCGCTCTGACGACGGCTCGTACGTCTGCCATGCACGACAGACACAAGCATATGCGTGGCCAGCACTGCGGGGGACGCGCGATGCAACGGCGATGCGGAACTCCCTAGTAGACCCCAACGCAACGCAACTGGTGACCGACGCTGCGGCGATGCATCGGCCGCGGGCCAGCCATTCACTCTTGTGAAGATACGCAGGACGTCCCCGCTGTGTACATGTCCCACGATCTCTTGCATGAAAGGATGCTGCCCGGTGCTGCGTGGTGTCTCTTCCCTTGTGCAATGCAGTATGCCGCGCGACTGCGCATCAAGCCGTGCACCGGCTTAGGGTTTCGGGGGTTTCGGGCTTAGGGTTTCGGGCTTCGACTTTCGGGGTTCGAGATTGGAGTTTTGGGCTTCGGGTTTTGGGTTTACCGCTTAGCGCTTAGGGCTTCGGGCTTGACTTCGGGTTTGGGGCTTGCGGATTAAAGTTTCGGGCTTCGGGCTTCTGGCTTAGAGTTTCGGGCTTCGGATTTCAAGCTTCGGGCTTCGGCATCGGGCATAGGCTTTAGGGTTTCGGGCTTCGGTTTTCGGGTTTCGGGTTTCGGGCTTGCGTTTCGGATGTTCGGGTTTGAAACTAAGGTCTCTCTAGGGCTCGGCGGCAGCCAGGAAAAGGTTCAGCGGAACCCTGTGGAAGACAGAGGCGCTTCTACTCTTGTCACGTGCGCAGCGCACGCTGATCTCACAACGATGCACCAGCGCCCCTTCGGCTTTCTGATTCCACGGGACATGTCACTCTGCAAAAGCCACAGGGTATCATTTCCTGGTGCGAGCACGTATCTCGAACGGGACCGCACTCATATCGTCCGTAGCCATCGGCTCAAACCACTCAGGGTATCCGTGGCGGCCTGCCTCGATTAACAGTGCCTAGCATGACCCTGGGTGCTCCATGGCCCTCGCGCTTCGATCTGGCTGTAGATTGGGGCAAGATGCATAGTTTCACAATGGAAATGGGCGACGACAGCAAGAGGCGCTACCGCGCTTACAATCGCGAGATGGTGCCCTTGACGGCCTTGCTTCGACCAGTGCCCTTCTGCTTATGGGCGCTGCTGACGCAGCAATCGCAGATGGACCACCTTGATTATTTGGGCCTGACGCGCACGCTGGGCGCCGCGGGACTCGGACAGGCCGTGGACCGCGCCATGACTCTCATTTCAATGTACATTCCTTCGGAGCCTGAGCCGGAGCCTCTTGTTTGGTGGCCCATCGGGTGGCACGTGTGAGCAATGCCAACAGACCACTTCCCTCATGGTCGCACTCTGCACACTGCCGCTGGAGAAAAGAATTTGTCATCATCGACATCATTTTGAAGCCTGTGCGCGCGGGAACCTCCCGCCACGGATGGGTCGCTCGCTGCATGGCACAGAGTGAACTATGGAAACCCTTTCCAGGACATCTCGACAGAGATCTATCTAAGAGAAATCAAGAGACATCATGAGAGCCCTGGCGGCCCCGGGAACCCGAAAACGTTTCCTTAGATTCCGGCGGGCTTCGGGTTTCGAGATTGGAGGTTCCAGCTTCGGGTTTACGGTTTCCGGTTTCGGGTTTCGGGTTTTGGATCTCGAGTCTAGGGCTTCGGGTGTTTGGTTTCGGGTTTCCGACTTCGGGTTTCGGGTGCCTGCTGTCCTCCACGCACACCTTCGCACTCTTACTTCTTCTGCGCTGAGGTATGTGTCTGATGTTTCGGCGATCTCCTGTGCACGAGTCTTGCATCTCATTAGCATTTCGCAATACTCGGGGCTTCGCTGCCGCGTCGATAAGCCGATACGTTGGCAATGCGCATGCCTTCCCTCTGGGACCTCGCGCCGACGCGTCGGAGATGTATGCTTCCCCCTGGCACGCATGCTTCTGCGCCCCGCTGCAAGCCGCTCTCGCCTCCCGGAGAATACTGCGGAGCGCTCTCACTCAACGGTGTCCGTCTCCGGGGACGCCGTCCTCCTCGAGCACCCTTGTATTCTTGCTCCTCCCGCACTGTGCTCCTCGTTTGCCGCTTCGGCACTGTCCACTCCAAGAGGGTTGCCTTCTCGCCCTTCTGAGGCATGGGAGCATGACGGGCACGTCTCGGCGAGGCGCAGCTGCGCCCTGGTCGGCGAGCTTCCAACAACAACGCGGAGGCTCGCGATCCAGGGGGGCTTCCGCGCAGCATTGGCCGCCCCGCCGCACGGAGTCCGCGAGGTAGAACCCCCCACGGATTCAATGCCAACGGAGTGGCCATTGCCGCGCGGATACCCAGGGGGCCACGTCCAGCCTCCACGCGGCGGCCCCTGGGGAAGGTTACTCGTGCGACCCTTCACCCGCAAGGGTCCAGGCCGCGCGCGTAGCTTTCGCGAAGGACGACTCCTCTGAACCAAACCCTCAAGGTACGTCACGTTCTCTTTCTGACGCCTGAACACTTCCCCCCTAGATAGGGGGGAGCGAGGGGGGATGATCCCTAAACCCTAAAAGCAATGACTCTGGGTGGATGGGGTGGGACAGCACGCACCCATCCACCCCCCCCTACCTCCTGAGGAGGGGGGGATGAGATGGTTCCGCACTGGGAAACCCTAAACCCTAAACCCTAAACCCTAAACCCTACACCCTAAACCCTAAACCCTAAACCCTAAACCCTAAACCCTAAACCCTAAACCCTAAACCCTAAACCCTAAACCCTAAACCCTAAACCCTAAACCCTAAACCCTAAACCCTAAACCCTAAACCCTAAACCCTAAACCTAAAACCCTAAACCCTAAACCCTAAACCCTAAACCCTAAACCCTAAACCCTAAACCCTAAACCCTAAACCCTAAACTGCAGGCGCGGCCCTGGGGGCGCGCATCGCCACGCCTGTAGGATCTGCTAGTGAGAGCGAGCTGCCAGTCGAGCTCACCGCCACAATCGGCCTGCCGGCCTGAGGCTGTGTCTCTCTCAGAAACACATAACCCCTAACCCGGGGCCGGATGCTCCCAAATCGCGGCCGGCCCTGGTGAGTTTAGGGTATTGGGCCGCGGGTTTAGGCTTTCCCTTAAAAACCATTGGATTTCCTTAGAAACTGCCCCAGGACGCTTGGCTTCGCTACGGGAGCGCGCTGCGGCGCTTAGATAGCCGAAATCGTAAAATTAGCGCTTGGGTTTGCCCGCCGCCGCGCTGGTCCCCCTTGTCGCGCTCGCATGCAGCCCGCCCGCCAGGCAGCCCCCCCCCCCCCCCCCCCCCCCCCCCCCCCGCCCCCTCCCCCCCGTCCCCCCCCCCCCCCCCCCCCCCCACCCAACCCCTCTCTGATATCCAAGCCCTTGTATCGGCGCTTAAATCCGGATTTGCTTAAAACTGACCCCAGAACGCTTGGTTCCTCTGGAAGAGCGCGCTGGGGCAGGTTTTATTGCCGAAGGCGTAAATCCAATGGTCCAAAGGTTCTGTGCGTCCGCCGGCCAAAATCCTCCCTGATGCCGGCCGGCATCACGGAGGATTCTGGGGGGTACCCACAACGAGCTCCCCCGGGCTCCTTGGCTCCTTGTGGGCTCCCATAACGAGCTCCCCAGGCTCCTTGTGGGCTCCCACAACGAGACCCCCTTCCTCCCCCAGAGCTCTCTCCCAGAGCTCTCCCCCAGAGCTCTCCCGCAGAGCTCTCCCCCAGAGCTCTCCCCCAGAGCTCGCCCCCAGACCTCTCCCCCAGACCTCTCCCCCAGACCTCTCCCCAGAGCTCTCCCCCGGAGCTCTCCCCCAGAGCTCTCCCCCAGAGCTCTCCCCAGAGCTCTCCCCCAGAGCTCTCGCCCAGAGCTTTCCCCCAGAGCTCTCCCCCAGAGCTCTCCCCCGAGCTCCCCCCAAGCTTTCTCCCCGAGCCTCTCCCCCAGAGCTCTCACCCCAGCAGCTTCGTCCCCCAGAGCTCTCCCCCAGAGCTCTCCCCAGTGCTCTCACCCCAGAGCTCTCCCCCAGAGCTCTCCCACCGGAGCTCGCCCCCAGAGCTCTCCCTCCAGAGCTCTCCCCCAGAGCTCCCACCCAGAGCTTCACCCTCCAGAGCTCTTTGGCGTGAAGAGCTCCCCAGGATCGTTCCCACGGTATGAAACAAACTAATCCTCAAACGAAGGAAAGGAAGCGTGCGCAGACCTCTCTGGGAGAGCTAAACCAAGGAAAATTACCGATATACCGGATTCACATTCCCCCTCCCGCGCGGGCCTAGGTCGCACGCGTAACTTTCGCGAAGGACGACTCTTCTCATTCATCCCTGGTACGCGGCCACTCACTCTTGCCGACGCCTGCACACTTCCCCCCTTGCTAGGGGGGAGCGAGGGGGGTAGACCACCCTAAACCCTAAAGCAATGACTCTGGGCGGATGGGGCGGGACTCAACGCACCCATCCATCCCCCCCTACACCCTGGTGAGGGGGGGATAGGATGGTTCTGCTCGGAAACCCTAAGCCCTAAACCCTAAACCCTAAACCCTAAACCCTAAACCCTAAACTGCAAGCCACGGGCGGTGCATCGTCAGAAGCCCGTGGCGCCTGGCCGAGCGATCAGCGAGTCCGCCCATGCGCGCACGCCGCACCGACGAAGCGGCGATAGCCGCTGAGGAGGATTCGCATCCCGCGGGTATGCAACCCCGTGGGGTTCTCCCCAGAAAAGGAACCCCTAACCCTCAGCCGCAGCCTGCGGGTTCCCTGCAACCGCCTACATCCCCTGGGGCTGCAAAACCTATGAAAATACAGCATGCGGCGCCCTTTCGGCCGTCCGTGGGGCCGCAAACCATATGAAAATATAGCATGCGGCGTCCTTTCGGGTGGCGCACGTTTCTAGCGCTCCCAAGCGCTCCCAGGCGCTCCCAAGCGCTCCCAGGCGCTCCCCAGCGCTCCCAGGCGCTACCAAGCGCTCCCAAGCGCTCCCAGGCGCTCCCAGGCGCTCCCAAGCGTTCCCAGGCGCTCCCCAGCGCTCCCAAGCGTTCCCAGGCGCTCCCAAGCGCTTCCCGGCGCTTTCGGCACGCTCCCAAGCGCTCCCAAGCGCTCCCAAGCGCATGGCGCTCCCAGGCGCTCTCAGGCGCTCCCGCGCGCTCCGAGGCGCTCCCCGGCGCTCCCTGGCGCTCCCAAGCGCTCCCAGGTACTCCCAAGCGCTCCCTGCACGCTCCTAGGCGCTCCCAGCCTGCTCAGGCGCTCCCTGCGCGCTCCCAAGCGCTCCCTGGCGCCTCCGAGCGCTCCGGGGCGCTCCGAAGCATTCCCAGGCGCTCCGGCGCGCTCCCAGGCGCTCCCGGCACGCTCCCAGCACGCTCCCAAGCGCTCCCAGGCGTTCCCATGCGCTCCCAAGCTTCCACAGGTGGGCCCAAGCGCTCCCCGGCGTTCCCAAGCGCGTTTAAGCAGTCCAAGCGGTCCCATGGCGCTCCCAAGCGTTTTCATGATTCGCAAGCACTCGGCAGCGCTCCCTGGCGGCGCTTCCCGGCGCTCCTTCGCAATGCAGGTGCTGCCGCAGCCATGCGCGCGCATCGTAGCGAGGGGGTGCCAGACCCACCCCCTCGCGCTCCCCCTTCCAGCCATGCGAAATTCACGCCGAAGGCGGCTGCGTCGACAATGCAATCGCTTCAGCGGGGGCGACGCCAACGGTCCTGCCCAATGGACAACCCACGGCCCGCACTCGCGGTGCACTCTGCGTGTCCTGTCACGCTCCCAGACGCTCCCACGTGCTTCCATCTTGGGGAAACCTCGAGGCGCTCTCTCAGCGCTCCCAGAGAGCTCTCCCAAGGCATTCCAAGATCTGCCATGGAGGTGCTGCAGCAGCCATGCACGCGCATCGTAGCGAGGGGGTGCCAGACCCACCCCCTCTCGCTCCCCCTTCCACCGTGCGAATTCGCGCCGAAGGCGCTGCGTCGACATGCAATCGATTCAATCAATAAAAAAAAACAAAAACAAAAAATCAAAAAAACAAACACCAAAGAAACAAAAAAAAATCAAAACAACAAAAAAAAAAAGCGGGGGCGACGCCAACGGTCAAGCCCAACGGGCAATTTACGGCTCGCGCTCGCGTTGCACTCTGCGTGTCCTGTCGCGCTCCCAGACGCTCCCACGTGCTTCCATCCTGGGGAAAGGTCGAGGCGCCCCCCCAGCGCTCCCAGAGAGCTCCCCCAAGGCATTCCAGGGGGTCTGCCATGGACGTGCTGCCGCAGCCATGCGCGCGCATCGTAGCGAGGGGGTGCCAGACCCACCCCCTCGCGCTCCTCCTTCCGCCTTCCGAAGCTCGCGTCGACAGCGTCTGCGTCGATGATTGCAATCGCCTCAGCGGGGGCGACCTCAAAGCAAAACCCAAAGCCGCGGGCGAATACAACTGCCGTGCGCGTCGCCGTCAGCGAGGAGCCCGATGGCGCGGCTACTCGCGCGAGGCCATCGGGAGCTCATGGGATTGCCGCGCCAGCGCTATCGCAGTGCTGCTTTCCAACGCCGAAGGCACATGCGGACCCCTGTGGATGTGCTGCGCCAGCGGCAGCCGTCTACGACGGCGGCTGCAAGGGCAGCCAGGCCAACGGAAAAAGCCAATGCAGGAGGCCCACTGGAACCAGGGGCAATGCTGCGTCTGCGACAGGCCAACGCCGTAATTCAAAACCTCATGCGGCGACGCCTGGCCTTGAGGCCTCTCCTGTGCCTTCTGATTGCAATGAACGCCCGCAGGAGAAGAATCCGTCCTTCGGCAGAGCCTTGCTCCAACTGGGAGCCAGCCGAATGCAGCTAAACCCACGGCAAAGATTGTTGGCCATGCGACGACGCTGGCTCTTGCGCCTGCGCAAAGCGCTTTGCGCGCGTACCAAGAACGCACTGCCAAAACCGCGTCGTCGTGCTTCCCGCGCAATATTCGCATTCGCAAACAACACGAAAGCCCCCCTTGATAGGGGGGTTGGGGGGAGAAACCCTAACCCTAAAGGGCTTTACTGTGGGTGGTCTGGGGCGGGAGTGCAAGTTCATAGCGCGCGCGGCTTGGGCAGCGATCCCCCCCGACAACCTTGATGTGGGGGGGGGGTCGCAGCCAGCGCGCGCATGCGCCAATGCAGGCCCTAAACCCTAAACCCTAAACCCTAAACCCTAAACCCTAAACCCTAAACCCTAAACCCTAAACCCTAAACCCTAAATTCCCAAGCACCTCGTTGTGCTTCTGCCCACCCACCGCGCATCACCGTCGCCGTCTACGAGAGACAGGGCATCTCTGAGATGCTTGAGCTTGTAGCCCGAGTGGTTCGCCTTGGCAGCTTTTGCTGCTGCCCTCCCCCTCTTTTGGGGATTCGCGCTTCAATGATAAACCTCCCCTGATCCTCAACGAATATAACACCCTAAACCCAAAGACCTTTTCTTCTGACTGCCGGGGACGCCTGGGAGCGCCTGCCCAGAACTCCATTCCCGGGCCACATTTTGGATGCCCGGAACCAACTGTAGGCCACTTCGTGCTCTTGGATTTCCCAGAACTCCACTCCCGACCCACATTTTGGATGCCCGGAGCCAACTGTAGGCCACTTCGTGCTCTTGGATTTCCCAGAACTCCATTCCCGGGCCACATTTTGGATGCCCGGAGCCAACTGTAGGCCACTTCGTGCTCTTGGATTTCCCAGAACTCCATTCCCGGGCCACATTTTGGATGCCCGGAGCCAACTGTAGGCCACTTCGTGCTCTTGGATTTCCAGAACACCATTCCCGGGCCACATTTTGAATGCCCGGAGCCAACTGTAGGCCACCTCGTGCTCTTCCACTGGCCTGGGGCTAGCGTTGCGTCAACCTTGCCGGCCGGCCGGCCGGCTGACGCACGCGACGCGCTGCCTGGTGCGTCGCATCGAGGGGGCGCCAGGCCCGCCCCCTCGAGCTCCCCCTCCCACCATCCGAGACAAAGCGCTGCGCGTGCGCCACCGCGCAGAATCGCTCCTGCGAGAATCGGAAAAGGTCGCCCGGTCGGGCGTCCCCCAACGCGCGAACGACCCCCGGAGACTCTGGGACGACGTGGTGTCAGCGCGGGAACCTCGCGCGCGCGCGAGCCGCGGAGCGTCCGGCGAGCTGGTCCCCTTTGTCGTGGCCCACCATGATCGCTTCTGAGATTGAGGCCCTGGGTAAGTTTACTTCAATCGCCATATGCGCTCGCCAGCGCGCCTGGGCATCGAAAAAGAGCGCGCAAGCGCGGTTCTGGCGTCGCCAGCGTAACATGGGCCCCAAGGTACGACACCTCGTTGGCCGGCAAACCGCTGCGCGCCTGGGAGCGCCTGGGAGCGCCTGGGAGCGCCTGGGGGCGCCCAGGAGCGTGCCGGGAGCGCTTGGGAGCGCTTGGGAGCACCAAGGAGCGCTTGGATGCGTCTGGGAGCGCCCGGGAGCGCTTGGGAATGTGCCGGGAGCGCCTGGGAGCGCCTGGGAGCGCCTGGGAGCGCCTTGGGATTGCCAGGGAGCGCTTCGGAACGCGCCGGGAGCGCTTGGCAGCGCCGGGGAGCGCATGGGAGCGCTTGACTGAGAGCGCCTGGGAGCGCTTGGGAGCGCCTGGGAGCGCCAGGGAGCGCCTGGGAGCGCTTGGAACGCATTTGGGAATTTAGGGGCCAACGGCCCTAAACCCTAAAAGGCTTTAGTTTGGGAGGTTGCCGGCCAAGCGGCCGGGGGTGGGAAGATGTTGCACCTCCTGCCCCCTTCGCCAAGCTTGCTCGGGTCGGCTAACCGCCCCCCCAATCAAGCTTGCCGAAGGGGGGGCAGCATTGTCTGGACTGTCGGCCGCTGCGCTAAGAGAAGCCCTAAACCCTAAACCCTAAACCCTAAACCCTAAACCCTAAACCCTAAACCCTAAACCCTAAACCCTAAACCCTAAACCCTAAACCCTAAACCCTAAACCCTAAACCCTAAACCCTAAACCCTAAACCCTAAACCCTAAATTCCCAAGCACCTCGTTGTGCTTCTGCCCACCCCACCGCGCATCGCCGTCGCCGTCTACGAGAGACAGGGCATCTCTGAGATGCTTGAGCATGTTGCCCGAGTGGGTCGCCTTGGCAGCTTTTGCTGCTGCCCTCCCCCTCTTTTGGGGAGTCGCGCTTCAATGATAAACCTCCCCTGATCCTCAACGATTATAACACCCTAAACCCAAAGACCTTTTGCTTGTAAGCGCCGGGGGGCGCCTGAGGGCGCCTGCCCAGAACTCCATTCCCGGGCCACATTTTGGATGTCCGGAGCCAACTGTAGGCCACTTCGTGCTCTTGGATTTCCCAGAACTCCATTCCCGGGCTACATTTTGGATGCCCGGAGCCAACTGTAGGCCACTTCGTGCTCTTCTATTTCCCAGAACTCCATTCCCGGGCCACATTTTGAATGCCCGAAGCCAACTGTAGGCCACTTCGTGCTCTTCGAGTTCCCAGAACTCCATTCCCGGGCCACATTTTTGCCCGGAGCCAACTGTAGGCCACTTCGTGCTCTTCGAGTTCCCAGAACTCCATTCCCGGCCATATTTTGAATGCCCGGAGCCAACTGTAGGCCACTTCGTGCTCTTCGATTCCCAGAACTCCATTCCCGGGCCACATTTTGGATGCCCGGAGCCAACTGTAGGCCACTTCGTGCTCTTCGATTTCCCAGAACTCCATTCCCGGGCCACATTTTGGATGCCCGGAGCCAACTGTAAGCCACTTCGTGCTCTTCGACTTCCCAGAACTCCACTTCCGGGCCACATTTTGGATGCCCGGAGCCAACTGTAGGCCACTTCGTGCTCTTGGATTTCCCAAAACTCCATTCCCGGGCCACATTTTGAATGCCCGGAGCCAACTGTAAGCCACTTCGTGCTCTTCCACTTGCCTGGGGCTAGCGTTGCGTCAACCTTGCTGGCCGGCCGGCCGGCTGACGCACGCGACGCGCTGCCTGGTGCGTCGCATCGAGGAGGCGCCAGGCCCGCCCCCTCGAGCTCCCCCTCCCGCCATCCGAGACAAAGCGCTGCGCGTGCGCCCCCGCGCAGAATCGCTCCTGCGAGAATCGGAAAAGGTCGCCCGGTCGGGCGTCCCCCAACGCGCGAACGAACCCCGGAGACTCTGGGACGACATGGTGTCAGCGCGGGAACCTCGCGCGCGCGCGAGCCGCGGAGCGTCCGGCGAGCTGGTCCCCTTTGTCGTGGTCCACCATGATCGTTTCTGAGATTGAGGCCCTGGGTAAGTTACTTCAATCGCCATATGCGCTCGCCAGCGCGCCTGGGCATCGAAAAAGAGCGCGCAGGCGCGGTTCTGGCGTCGCCAGCGTAACATGGGCCCCAAGGTACGACACCTCGTTGGCCAGCAAACCGCTGCGCGCCTGGGAGCGCCTGGGAGCGCCTGGGAGCGCCTGGGAGCGCCTGGGAGCGCCCGGGAGCGCCTGGGAGCGTGCCGGGAGCGCTTGGGAGCGCTTGGGAGCGCCGGGGAGCGCATGGGAGCGCTTGGCTGAGAGCGCCTGGGAGCGCTTGGGAGCGCCTGGGAGCGCCTGGGAGCGCTTGGAACGCATTTGGGAATTTAGGGGCCAACGGCCCTAAACCCTAAAAGGCTTTAGTTTGGGAGGTTGCCGGCCATGCGGCCGGGGGTGGGAAGATGTTGCACCTCCTGCCCCCTTCGCCAAGCTTGCTCGGGTCGGCGAACCGCCCCCCCAATCAAGCTTGCCGAAGGGGGGGCAGCATTGCCTGGACTGTCGGCCGCTGCGCGCCCGAGAAGCCCTAAACCCTAAACGCTAAACCCTAAACCCGGTTTCCCTCAGTTTTGGGCGCGTTTGCAACCATTTCCGCACTTTTCCGATGGTTTGCATGTGTTTTGCATCCGCGGCGACGATTTTTGTTGCGATCGCATCGTTTCGGTTCAACGTGGCACAATCTGGCATGAAATCCGCTCGAATTCTGACAGAATCAACTTAAACTGCTCATTCTGAACGCCTTTGATGCACCCGCGCGCGTTTCCAACCATTTGAAGCGACCCCGACTTTGTTTTTACAATTGAAACGCAATTCCTACCTATTTGCAACCATCCTAAGCAATTGTCAGCATTTACGCAAACAAATATCATCGTCATGTGTTTTTCTTCGGTGCGTCGGTCGCCGCTCCAAGGCCAAGTGCTTTTTGCAGGAACTTAAAACGCTGCGCGGCGCGGGCCCCCGCCCGCGCCCCAGCCTCCCCCAGCTCAGCCGCAGTGCCCCTCGGTCTTGCCTCAGAGTCGCAGCCGCCTGATCTGGTCTGATGGGCAGCTTGGCCAACCTTGGCGATGGAGACGTCCGCGTCCTCGCCCTTTGGCACCTGGCGATGGTCCCGATGGCAAGCATACAATAAGCATGTAAACGGCGATGGAGGTTGCGCGGCGGGGGGGGGGGGGGGGGCATGGGAGACCTAGCGATGGAGAGCGAATGGCAATGCAGCTGGAGAGGAAGCTGATAGAAAGAAAGACAGCCAGATCGAGAGCGAGTGACCAAGCGCGTTGTGTAGAACTACAAAGAATACGTCGACACAGGTGACGGAATGGGAAGACACAGAGCACAGACAGAATAGCAAATGTCGCAGGCCAGGAAACACTGGGAACGAGAGACATGCATATAGCGAGACAGAAACGCCCAGGGCGCGTGAGATGCGGCGGCGAGGAGCGACAGAGATGGAGAAATAAACATAAAGAGGGCACCGACCGACACTAATCTATGGAGGGCGAGAGAGCGTGAGATGACAGCACGGGGGCAAGAGAGCGATATAGAAAGCAATGGGAAGTGATATTGAGAAAGCCCAGCGACATCGCGCATATGCAAAAGAGAGCGGAGCCAACATGACATCCATGTCCGCAAGGCGGCCATCGCTCCACCGCCCAACGCCTGCAGCCTGCCCAGCGGACTCCTCAGCCACGCATTGAGGGCGGCGCAGATGACGCCAGCGTTTGCGCGCCCGCGCCTGCGTCACGATGGTAGGGGCGCGTGCGTTGGGCGAGGGGCCAGGGGGGGGGGGGCGGAGGGGGGGGAGGGGGGGGATGTTGACGCGGGGGATGGCGCGGGGCGGGCGGCGGTGGTAATGGCGGTGGCGGGGTGGTGGTGGTAAGGGCGTTAGATTCGGGTTTGGGCACGCGCGCGCATGGCGTCTGGTTTGGCGCAGTGGTTGCGCTGACGGCAATGGAGGTCGAGGTGACGCGCGCGCGGAGCGGGGTGGCCCAGGATACCATAGGCGGCGACGGCGGCGTTCATGCGGCGGGGGTGGTCGCATTGGCGGCGGCGGCGGCAACTGGCGATGGCGGGGCAAGGTTGGGCGGAAGGCTGCGCAAAGGCGAGGCCGACCTCGGCGCGAACGGCGCCGGGGGGAGGGGCGAGAAGCGCGGCCCTAGGCGGCCGCGGGAAAGCGCGCGACACCGAATCAGTAATCAGCTCAAGGTCTATGCGCAATGGCCAGGAACAGCAATGCCGACGCGCGCAGCGGCAGGCGGTGTCGGAGGCAGAAAGGGGAAGGGGGGGCGGTTGAAAGAGATGGGGCGACAGGGGTCGTGCGTCGTCTGTCCATTGAGCGGACGTGCTGCGCGGGCGCGTTGTGCAACGCATGCAAACATGCCATGCATGCGCGCGCGGTCGCGCGCATGCAGGGGCGCGGGTGCCCGCGTGCGCGTGATTGCGCGTGAGGTGCATTCGTTGTTCTAGCGTCGGCGGTTGCGGGGGCTGTCGACGTGCGCGCGTTGCGCGCATGTGCGCACGAGGCGCAAGTGCACGTCGGCGAATGATTGCGGTCGGCACATGGTTGAGGTCGGTGGCGCCAGGGTGCTTGCGTGGGCTGATCAGTTGAAAGCGGGGCAGGTCGGGGCGGCGCCTAGACGCGCGTGCGCGCGCGGGGCTGACGGGCGACAAGGAGCAGGCCGTCGGCGGAAGGGGATCTGGAGAGAAGCTGGAGAGAGCGCAGATGACCGAGGTCTGCATGCGCGCGCGAGCGCACGCGCGTTGGCGCGGGCGCGCGAGGGCGCGCGGTTTCTCGGGCGAGGCGGATTGCGCGCGGCGATGGCGAGGCGAATTCAAAATGGGCCAGGGTAGGGGGCGTCGAACGCGCGACATGCGCCACGTTGCTCTAGAGGAGGGCGGGAGGGATCGGGAAGTGCTGCGCAAATGCACGAGCGTGGCAACTGAGCCCCGCCATCGAAATATGCATGGCCATCGTTGCTTCGACTCGCGTGGGCCAAGTGCTGGCGCAAGGCTACAGATATTGTGATGCGCAGGCAAGGGCTGCCTGAACGGATGCTCGCAGCGACGATCCAAGGGCCCGAAGCCCGCGCGCGCGCCAAGCCCAAGGAGTTGCGCCTACTTTGGCGGCGGCTTCGGCCAGCAAGCCAGCAGGCCCCTCTGGCCGACCGACGACAGCTAGGCCCAGGCCTTTGGCTTTTCAGCCGACAGTGGAAGGGTCCACAGTGGCATAGCTTCACGATGGCAGCGCTCTCCAAGCGTCATGGCCTCTGGTGCCAATCGGCCCGTGCCGCTTGCAGCAAATGCCCGCGTTTGCTGAGGCCCGCGGTTCGAGCGAACTGCGGGCGGTGTATTTGGGATGCGCCAACGTCTGGGCCAAGATAATTGTTTTCGGTCGTTGAAAGCCACAGCCCATGGCCCGATGCCAGAGCAGGCTGGGGCGCTTCAAAGTTGCGAGCAGATGTAGCGGGACTGGGCGCAGGCTGCCTCGCGGGGCGTTGGCGACGTCGGCGTTGCGCGTCGGCGACCCGCGCGAAGGCGTGCGCGCGAGAAACAAGACGGGCATGGAGAGCCACGGGAAAGAAACAGCTACGGATACATCATATAAAAGGAGGGCGGCAGCTTGATGCAGGCGCAAAGGTCGGTTGACGACCATGGGCGGCGAGTGGCGGCGAAACCGCCCGCCACCCCTCCTCCTCCGGACTGCGCTGCGCGCGCTCGTCAACGCGCAAGGCCTTGGTCTCCTCTGCCACGTGGAACCCCACCTGTGCCATGGTCGGAGCGCAAAAGACCATTGCGTGGGCATGCTGCGCCCACTGGTAAACATGAGCGGTTTTGCAAGCATGTTGTTACACGCGCATGTCGCTCTTTGTCGTTGCAACCGCGCTACTGGCAATGACTTTCTGACAACACAAATGTGATCGCACTGCGCGCTCTATGAACTACAAAACATAGCTAACACACATTGCACGCTCCGCTCGTTACACAAACACATGCACGATACATTTCAATGTTAAAGAATGGTCTGCGATGCAAACAGTTAGTGCAGGATATTCAGCGTGCAATTGTGCATGTTGCTTGTTTCCTTAAATGTGTGCATGGTGGGAAAGGTTTGGTCATGTGCGCCTTTCTGTTTTCTTAGGTTGATCGCACTATGATTTCTTACATAGTTTCGCATGACGTTGTTGAGTTTAATGTTATCACAGGCGATCTGAAAACAAGCGTATATATGTATGTGTACATGTAGGTGATGCGCAGCCATAGGATTCATATATTCGAATATGAATACATTATGAACATACGTACACGTGATCATTCACAACCAACTATTATGTGGGAGCCCTTGTTTTCACATGTATCTCCTACTCAAAACTACTGGTTGCCTATGGTTCCACGGTTGCAATACTCTCGATTGCTTGATGGGCGTATGATTTCCCCCATGCCCCCGCCAGTATGATCATGCTTCGTCGTCGCGTTCCAAGATGGACGACGCCGACCATCTAGCCCAAAGGCCCAAAGCTTCGATAAGCGGAGTGGGGCCAGGAACCCTGAGGTTGTTCGAAGGCAAAACCCGCGGGCCCTGGGGCCCAAGGTCATTGAGTCCCGAACCCCCCTTCACGGCCCCACTGAGAGGCCCCCTAACCCCTGCGCCTGAGAAGTGCGACCGGCAACGACTCATGCAAACGCAACCTGCTCTCATGTGAGCAGCAGGAGAAGACGCTGGGCAATGGGGGAACATGGACATGTTTTGTCAATCGCTGCTGTTGGTATCGTCGTCGCCGTCAGCGCCCAGCTCTGGGCCCGCGCCCCTGCCGCGGCCCTTGCCGCCGCGGCCGCGGCCGCAGCCCCCGCCAGGACCGCGGGCTCCGCCGCGAGCACCTCGAGCTGGACCAGCGGCGGCGCCGCCGCCTGCGGGCCAGGCAGGAACCTTTGTGAGAATCAGCGGGCCCTTTTACCCCACGCCCACGAGCCCAAGAGGGCCCGAGCAAGTGCCCCGACGCCCTCCAAGGTCGGGCCCCCTCAAGGCAAGGGAATGCACAAGAGGCCTCGGAACTTTCGATCTCCCAGCGGATGCCCCCCTGACGCCTGACGCCCGAACTTCGAGCATGGGGCCCAGGGCATTGGGCCCATCACTGGTCATTCATTCATATTACATCCAAATGATACTTCAGGGGCGTGCACCTCAAATCCCGCTAGGGCCCCTTATCGAAATGTCCTTCTATGTTCTTTCCTTGGCGGAGGCCGCGTCGCCTTTGACGGCGGGCCTAAGTTTAGCATCGAACTCTCCCCCTCTGGTCGCGGAGCCAAGCGAGGGCCGAGTAGACGAGGAGAAGGCGGGGGGAGGAGGAGGAGGAATGCCCAGGAGTGAGCTCGGAGACCGAGTAGCAAAGTGGAGGGAGATGGGGGGGAGAGGAGGAGAGACAGAGAGGGAAGAGAAGAGAAGAGAAGAGAAGAGAAGAGAAGAGAAGAGAAGAGAAGAGAAGAGTGTATATATATAGAGAGAGAGAGAGAGAGAGAGAGAGAGAGAGAGAGAGAGAGAGAGAGAAAGAGAGAGGAGCAGACCAGAGCAGAGCAGAGCAGGGCAGAGGAGAGGAGAGGAACACACAGAAAGATAGCGAGAGAGAGGATGGCAGGAGAGGATGGAGGAGCCGAGAAGTCGAGGAGTAGTAACAGGAGGAGCAGCACGTGAGGCTAGGAAGGGGTGGAGCAGTTGGGGCAATAATGATGATGAGCGGCGTGGAGGACGAAGGGCGAGGAGACAGTTGAGGTCACGGGCCGATGGCAAGGCTCCTGCGAGGGCCAGCAGAGAGCATGCCACGACAGTTTGGATCTCTGAACATCATTGATACAGGGCGACGGGCAGCGATACTTTATTGATTCAATGACCCCCGACGTTCAAGCTACAAGGAGAATACCAGAGGAGAGAAGAGTCACTGCTGACGACAACGGATCGAAACATGGCGACAGACTGTGGACGACGAGAACAAGGAACGAGTCCGAAGAGCGCAGAGACAAGGCCACCAAAAGGAAAGCATTACTAAGACGACAGGCGACGACGACGACGACGACGACGAGGGCCACAGACTCCTTCCAAGCCCCGCCCCGGGCCACGGGCGCCAGCGCGAGCGCCGCGCCCTCTGCCGCGTCCGCGGCCAGGCGCGAGGGCGGCGCCGCCGCCGCGACCACCGCCGCGGCCAGCGGCTTCGCCGCCTCCCTCCTTCGCAGGCGGGCGCGACGCTTGTCACTCGTCGTCGTCGTCGTTGTCGTCGTCCCCCTCCCCCTCCTGGCCTCCTCCTCTTCCTCCTCCTCCTCCTCCTCCTCCTCCGGCCCCTCACCCCTGGCGTTTCCTTTCTATGTTTGGTCGATGCTTCATGTGATTCGATGCCGTCGTGTTCATATGGTGGGGTTGCCCGAGACTCCTCTTCAGCAGCGGGTGCAGCTCCTGGCGCTGCTGCTGCGGCTGGGGCAGCGGCTGCAGCGGCAGCCGCCCTCTCTGCGTCCAACTCGTCGTCGGTTTTGATGGTGTTCTTCGGCGGGATCTCGATCGGCTTCTGACCGTGGAGGTCAGCAAGAGCTGGCGGGGAGTCAATGGCCTTGCCCATCTGCACCTCGAAGTCGAGATGCTTCCACTGGCGGTCAAACTGTCGGTACGTGCTGCACCACCATATGGCTCGATGAAGAGCATCGATTTTCATCTCGTGGCCAGGTCCCAATATCCTAATGTATTTGGCACACCCGCTGACCTTGTTCTTTCGGTGGAAAGGGCACCTGGCTTCATATGCGCCATACTTACCACCCCTCATGTTGCCAGGCGGCCTGAGCTGCAGTCTAAAAGCCCCCCAAGTCTCGTTGCTCATTGCTTCGCTGATCGTATCAGGGACAGTATCGCGTACACGCGGGGCTCTTTCGCTTTCAGCAGGCGCAATCGAATCACCCCCATCGTCATGATCGGAATCGCTGCTGCTGCTGCTGCTGCTGCTGGAACTGCGTTTCGGGCTGCTGCTGGGATCAGCTGGCTCTGGCTCCGACATGTCGTTGATCCTTTCCATCAGGTCTGCATCAATCTCAAACCCACCGCCAGCGTCGCTCCCTTGCGACGGGGGTTCTCGCGCAGGAGTAGCAGCGGCTCCAGCAGGCGGCGACAGCAGCAGCGAGTCGGGGGCATGAGGCGAACAATCTCCCCTGACCCCGCCATCTCGCGACCTCGGCGTTGGCGGCCCGGGCGAGGCAGGTGCTGGATCTGGGGGGGCAGGTGATCCAGGTGGGCCGCCGCCTTCAACTCTGTCGCCCTGGCTGGCAGGGCCAGGGCCTGGATTTCCGCGATCGCTCGGACTCGGACTCCGAAGAACATCCTCCTCCCAGTCAAACTCGGAGCCTGGATTCTTTCGGCGCCCAGAGCCTCCTGCTGACGCAGTTTCCGCGCGCTCATCTCGGTCTCGGATTGGCAGCGGTGGCCGCGGACGAGGGGCCCCAGCGGGCTGGCTGTCCGCATCCACCTCGATGTCCAAGGCCAAGCCCCCGTCCTCAATGGTAGCCAAGTTGCGGCTGCCATGGCGAAGACGATTGAGGCCATCATAATTTCCATCCAATATGGCCTTGTAATATCGATCGGGTTCTGCGTGGTATATCATGCACAAGCCGTTCGCAAAGTGTTCCTCTGCATGGGGATACGCAACAAAAAAAACTCATTCTCCTTATATATTCATGCTCATTCTCCTCCTCCTCCAGTCTCCTCCTGTTCCTTCTCTCTCCTCGTCCTCATTTCCGTTGTTCTCAACCGACGCAGGAAACTAGTTTCGCGGCGTATCATCGTCCATCCTCCTCCTGGTACATGGTTTCCCTCACCCCCCGTCAATTCCTCCTCATAAGTCATTTGGGCATCCTCCGCCCCCATGGTTTCGGACCCCCGCGAGGAGCGGGTCCTCGGAAAGGATCAAGCTAGCGAGGTACCGCCTGCCAGGCTCCAGAACTGAACCACGCCTTCTCCGCGCCTGGCGTGTAAGCGTCTACGATGGGCAGCGTCTTCTGCGTCCTCTTCTTTGGGGGGATCCACTGGCGCCATTGCCACCCGTCGTCAGTCAACATCTCTATCAGTTCATAAGTCGTACGGTCTTCTATAGGCACGTCGTCCCGAATCTGATAAAATACATTGGGCTCGTAGGCCCGAGTGCGCGTGTCCAGCGACTTCCATCCCTGCTTTGTCAAATACCATTTGTCGCGACCCCTCTGTTGCGCGAGCCCGAGCTCCTCGAGGCGCACCAGGATTGCGTACTGATGCGGCTTCGCTTCGTAGACCCCCAAGGCAGCCTCGGCGTCAGCTCCTCGCGGGTAGGCGCCGCAAACAACCATGTCGGTCGCGAGCGAGCAGATGCCCATGGCATCGGCGCCAGGACCGCCCTCCAGGGCAGGCACGCACCAAACCACGGATCGCTTCCACCTCAGGAAATTCACTTTGAGTTGCTCGCAGCTCCCTGTGAAAAATTTGATGACTGACGCAGGCAATTGTTCTTGGCCCGCCGAGGAGGAAGACAACGCGAACTCGTCCTCGCGCACCGCTTGGATGGAGGGCGACAACAGCGACACTGCCATATCAGACTGGTTCAGCTTGGAGCCAGCAGCCATCGCAACCGGCACGGTTTTCTTCCGACCCAAGTTCTTCCAGATCACTTCGAAGAACACCTTGTCAGCGAGTGCAAGACCATCTCGACCAGTGTCGACATCCATAGCAAGATCTGCGCCGTCGTCCGAATCCAAGTTCTCTGCTACCCTTTGACGTTTGCTGCGAGGCTGCATGAGCAGATCTTCGAGGTCCTGGATTGGCAAGTTCACAGGCCTGCATGAATACAAGTCACTGGCGTGCAACATTGATCTACCATGAGATTCCATTGCTCGCTTCATCGCACGTTCAAAATCAATTCGGTTGTCAAGTTTGGGCTGACCCTTCTCTGCGATCTTGACATGGTCACGGTTCGACTTACCCTTGCTCTTCTGGTGACGTTTTGCCTCGGCTGCAGTAGATCTGAACATGTCTGCCAAATGGGTGCGATATATGACATCGACCAAATTCACTGCCAATTCCGTCGTGCTTCTGCTTCCAATGAGCTTTTCGTGCGACTCGATGTGGAGCTCAGAGCGAATCTTGGACAAAGACCGAACGCAAGAGAAAGCATCAACAACTTGTTGCCCCGACGTCTGACCAAGCGCCAACCATCTCATCAACATTGGCAACCTATTTGACAAACTGATGCGGCACGGCCCGATATGATGCTTGAGTTTTGCCATCGAGGCCCTGGCGTGCTTCTCTTCAATGGACGTCTCCACGCAGTGCATGAACCGAAACACAGCGATATTCATTTGGAATAAGTAACTACATTCCGGACGCGAAGTCCCCGCTATGAACTTCTGAAGTTCAGCCGCATTCTCGCAATCTGGATCCAGCAGCTCCCACGTGCGTGGATCGTGCAACTCCTTCCGAGGATCCCTCATGAACGACGCCAGCACTTCAGATGCATGTGCGCGGGCCACGCCCTCGTCTGCCACAGCCAGCCCTGCATATAGGATCGGCAGTTGCTTGAGGTATGCAGTCTTCACTCTGAGAAGCGTCAGCATTGACTTGCATGCGCTCGAGTAGTCCCTGAGCAGAAGTTCCCAATCCGAGGCTGACAGATGTGGAATGCCTCCTGGCGGCTCGAAGTCGAGAAGATCCCGATGTCCTTGGAGCTGCAAAACCTCGAATGCAGAGTCGATGCCCTCGACGACCAGCTCGGGCAGATTCATGCCCGCCCTGCCGAGGTGGCAAATCGCAAGAGACAAACAAAACGTTCGACTGCTAATTCGATGCGAAGTCCAGCTGCGACGGCGAGGGCGCCCCTTGCTTCCAAACGAGAAGCGGACATGTTCAATCCGCGGTGAAGCCGAAGGCAGGAAGTGAAGGCCAGAAGCCTCTTGGCCCCTCGGGCCGCAACCCCCCCTTTCCGCGGCCCGTCGCAGGCCTTGCGTTGCTTCGTAATGAGGCTCTGGGGGGAGGGGGTCATTCTGACATTGATTGCCCGGCACATGGGGCAACTCACCACCCCCTTGCCGAAATGCTCCTCCATGGCGCGGTCTCTCTCCCACCGCGTGCACTTCTCCAGGAGGTGGCGGTGGCGCGGGCAGACCCCCTGGAGGCAATGCAGCAATGCGTTACCGAACCGCTGGCACGTTTCATTGCCCTCTTGACCTCCGCTCGAGCGTTGCGCGTCATGCGCGTTTCCCTTGAAACAAAAACTATCCCTTTCTCCTTTCTCTTTCCCTCATCTCCTCATCTCCTTACCATCCCCATACGTAAGTCAGGGCTGGTCCATCCCCCCGCCCGCTGCTGCCGTCGCCGCCGCGCCCTCCTTTCCTGCCCCCCTTCCCATCGGTTTCCCCTCCGGGACGCCAGGCCAACTGCTGCCGCCCATTGCTCGCACGAGCAGGGGTCGTTTGTTTTTGGTGTGACGAGCGGGGCGAACACTGGAGGGGGTAGTCTCAAAGATGAATGATTGTCCCTCCCCGATCCAGATCTAGAGCAAGTTTGACGGGAATGGAGTTCAATTTGAAAATCATGTAGGCGTAGTAATGCAGCAGTGGAGAGAGGAGCGCATCTCGACAGCCATTCGCGTCGAACTGCCCAAGCTCGAGGTTGCGCTCATGCCGAAGGCGGGTATCTTGGAGCTCTTCAGGGTCGTCACGGCCATCCGCGTCGGTGCCCCTCTCCCACTTCTGGACGTCGAAAGCGCGCGAGAGCACGGGCAACAAAGGGACCGCGCATTCCAAAAAAAACACCACCTTGTGAAGGATACAAACGGCATGGCGCAAGTGGGCAATGCATGTGTTTTGCAAGTGTACAACGCATGCTGTGCGATGAAGACATGCGCATGTTGCACGCGGGGCGGGCGCGGGGTCTGATTCTGGCGAGCCGCCCACCTCGTGCCACCGAGCTTCGTAGAGCGAACCAGAAAACGATTTGAGCTCGCCCTCCCAATGCTCGAACCTAGTTCCCCTGAAGCATGTCCAAATAAGACGCTGCCTCTTAAGCGTTGAGCGCAGCAAGCTTTCAATGATTTTGAGCATCTTGAAAAAATCCTTCCAATTCTGGAGCGCCTCGGGGACAGAGGCCCCTCCCCATCCCCCATTGCCGCCCCCCCCTGCCCTCCGCCCCCGCCCTTCGGATGCCGTCGCGTTGCCCAGCCCGGGCCCCGATCCCCAACCTCCAGGCGCCAGGGTCCCTGAAGAAAGTTTCGGCCCGAGGCTCCTCAACGGGGATTGGCGGGTCATGATCCTGAGCCAAAGGGAGTTACACAGAGGGCGGCGGCGGTGGAAGGGGGGGAGGGCCATGCCCAAAAAGAACGTATCATGCCCCAGTGGGTGGGGGAGCCTTGTTCACGTCTGCATTCAAGTTGTCAGTGAGGTGTTGCATCCCAGCAATTGTCGCGGCGTTCGGCATGAACTCTGTATCGGTAGGACGCTGGCATTCAGGCTGGGGGCGTACGGCCGCGCCCGCGTCGGATGAGGTGTCTCCAATGTCAGGCCCGTTATCACACGATGCGATTTCAACGTCTCCTGCAACGTTCAACCCAGGCCGACCCTCACGGACCCAAGACGGAATCAAGTTGTCGCCGCCCCCCTCGATCCGAAACGTTGGCAGGCCAAGCTCGGTCCCCATGTCACCTGCGTGCGACCTGATCTTGGGCAACTCCCGATTTATATTGGAGTCTGGCCCGCACTGGAGATGCAACTTGTAAACTTCTGCGGCTGCCTTGTCGGCTAAAGCCGAGTGGCCGCTAGCAAGGGCACCTGGGCGCGGTGACAGTGGCGCACATTCCCCTCATCCTCGATCGCCCCCCCCCCAGCCCTCTCCCTGCTCCTGCCCAACCTCGCACCTCCTGCACCTCCACTCCTCCATCTGCGCCTTCCACCAGCCCCCCGCCCACCCCGCCCACCCCTCTGCTCCTCATCCATGCGCCCCCAGCTGGCTCGGAGACGGCGAGGGGGCGGGGGTCCCACGTGACCCACGCGGGGGGGGAGGGGGGCAGGCATCGACCGCCCTCTGGTTTAGATTTCCCCTTCGCCGAAACCAAGGCCACCGCGCATTGCGCGCAGATTATCTGAGCGCATAAGCGCGGCCCGCTTGCCCATGAAGAGCGAGAGAGAGGGCGAGAGAGGAAGGGAGACAGGGAGAGACAGAGAGAGAGAAAGGAAGGAAGAAATACATAAGGCGAGAGAGAGAGAGAGAGAGAGAGAGAGAGAGAGAGAGAGAGAAAAGGAACACATAAACATATAAAGACAGGGGGAGCAACATCTTCGCGCTCGGCGCCTCCGCGGGTCCCCGGTGGCCAGGGAGATCGGCGAGGCGTTCGACGCCCCTGGCCTGGAGGGTTGATGTTCTGCCGAACATGCCTGGCGATGTCCCGCAAAAACTCAGTGGCCTCGCAAGGTACGACGCGGTGCCACGCGGCGTCCCCGGGCTGCTCAGACTCGCGGCGGGACGCGGCGTAAGCGTCCAGAACCCTCTGCAGAGACCAGACAGCGCAGCAGCATCGAACAATGTCATGAGTTTGAACCTCTGTGTATGTAGACCAGATCCAATCATAACCAGCCAAGGGACTCGAATCAGACAGCATGAACCTCATAGCGCGGGCGCCAGAGTGCCTCTTTGAAACCAACATGATGGCCGCGTCTGGGGAGAGTTCGGCCCGACGGATCACCGACGCAGATGGTAGGATACTCTTATCCTTCAAAGACGCCGACAGCACATCGCCTGCTAAAAGAGATCGCCGAAACTAGATGGTTGCTGTTCCCGCCGCCGCCCTGACAGAATAAACAAAGCGGTCGCCGGGGCCTCGGGCCTCGGGCCTCTCGGGCCAGGGGATTTTTTCAGGGCCCTGAGAGGGGGGGCAGGCGAGTAAAGAAAGGAGAAAGTGGTGAAGAAGGAGGCGGCCCAGAGTCCCAGAGTCTGTCCTCTCTTAGGCCCCCCCGCCCCATCTAACCCTCCATAAGTTGCCCCCCCCCCCCCCCCCTGGCCTGGAATAAACGCGCCCCGCAAGTTCTCGGGCAAAGCCAATGACAGGGAGTGAGCGACCACGTCGTGAAGTCGGGAACTGCCGCCGCGCAGCAGCATGGAAAGATGGGCCGCCTCCAGGAGTTTCGAAGCCTCGATGCGGAACTTGCTCACTCTAGGATCTACCATCTGGCCCGACGCCCGCATCATGGAGAGTTGCCACCCATGCAATTCGGAAGCAGCCGAATCCAGGACACCTGGCCAATTGGGCCCCGACCCCGAGAGGCCCGCAGCACAAGTTGTCAAATCTTCGAAAGCCCCTTGCCCCTGCGGCCCCCGCCCCCCCTTTCCCTGATAGGGAAATGAGGGGGAGGGGGCCGAATGGAGAAGGATGAGGAGAAGGAGAAGAAGGAAGGGGGCGCAGGCGGGAGGAGGACGAGGAAGACGGAGGAGGAGGAGGAGGAGGAGGAGGGAGGAGTGAGAGAGGGGAGAGGCTGAGAGGCGAGGCAAGAGGAGGAAAGGAGAAGGGAAAGTCGGAACATGGCACCATCCCCCCTTTCATTTCGCCCAACCGCGAAACCTTTATCCGCTGGCTGCGCCCGCCCAGCAGCGTCTCGCACCAGGGGCGCAAGCCGCTCCAGATTCTCGGCCGTGAGCGCTGAGACCGCCCGGGCAGCGGCGCCGTTCTCGTAGTTCTCGCCCGCGTGCTGCCACGCCTCTATGGGGCGCAGACGCGGCAGGGGGAAACGAGCAAAGGGCAGAAAAGAGCAGCAGGAGGCCAGAGGAGAGGAAGAGGAACGCAGGGGGAAGGGGTGAAAGGGAAAAGAGACATGAAACAATCGGGAAATAGGACGGAGGGCAACAGGCGCGAAGAAGGAAGGAGAGAATAAATTCTTTAAGAAGAAGGTGCGAACGCCTCTGTGATATCTGCAGGCACGCCCTCGAAAGGGCCAGCAGGGGCTCCGAGGCGCCCGCCCGCTGCGAGCCCGCTGTGCCACCGCGCCAGGAACATCACCGTGCTCCATTGGCGCTTCTCGATCAGAATTGTAGAATGGGCTCCGGCAGCAGGACTGCGGGGATGTCCCAGGCGCTGCCCTCGAAGCCCCAGTCGAGCAGAGCAGCTGAGGGCGAGCAACTTGCACGCAGAAGAAGGAGGGGCAGGACAGGAAGAAAGTAGAGAAGAGAAGGAGGAAAACAAGCAGGACAGGCAGAGGAGGAAGAGGAGGAGGAGTCGAGGAGGAAGAGGGGGAGGGGGGAGGAGGAGGAGGAACGAGGTGGGAGAAGGGGGGAACGGGGGGGTGTCCGACTGCCCTTCCGTCATTATCTTATTCCTTATCTTCCTCTTCCTTCCTCCTCATCCACGCCACCCTTGTCCGTTCCCTCGTGCCCGCCCACCCCCCTGATTCCCCTTCCAATGGGCGTTTCTCGGCCACCCCGAACTAACTATTACCTTGTCCTTCTCCTCCTCATCCTCCTGGCTCCTCCTCCTCCTCCTCCTCCTCCTCCTCCCTCTCCTGGACTCCTGGAGCTCGAGCTCCTCCTCCTCCTTGTCCTCGTCCTCCTCCTCGACTCCTCCCCCTCATCCCACCCCCTCCTGGGTCCTCCTCCCTTTCTCTCCCTCCCTCTCTCTCTCTCTCTCTATCTCTCTCTCTCTCTCTCTCTCTCTCTCTCTCTATCTCTCTCTCTCTCTCTCTCCTCTCTCTCTCTCTCTCTCTCTCTCTCTCTCTCTCTCTCTCTCTCTCTCTCTCTCTCTCTCTCTCTCTCTCTCTCTCTCTCTCTCGCTCTCCGCCCCCCTCCCTCTCCGCCCGCTCGGCGACGGGGTGGCGCGAAGGCGGGGGGGAGGGGGGCGGGCATCTTTTGCGCCGGCGCAGAGCAGGAATAGAGAGAGAGCGAGAGAGAGAGAGAGAGAGAGAGAGAGAGAGAGAGAGAGAGAGAGAGAGAGAGAGAGAGAGAGAGAGAGAGAGAGAGTCAAAAGGAGAGAGAGAGAGAGAGAGAGAGAGAGAGAGAGAGAGAGAGAGAGAGAGAGAGAGAGAGAGAGAGAAGAGAGAGAGAGAGAGAGAGAGAAAGAGAGAGAGAGAGAGAGAGAGAGAGAGAGAGAGAGAGAGAGAGAGAGAGAGAAAGAGAGACATATATATATATAGAGAGAGAGAGAGAGAGAGAGAAACAAAAAAGGAACACATATACATATAAAGACAGGGGGAGCAACATCTTCGCGCTCGGCGCCTCCGCGGGTCCCCGGTGGCCAGGGAGATCGGCGAGGCGTTCGACGCCCCTGGCCTGGAGGGTTGATGTTCTGCCGAACATACCTGGCGATGTCCCGCAAAAACTCAGTGGCCTCGCAAGGTACGGCGCGGTGCCACGCGGCGTCCCCGGGCTGCGCCGACTCGCGGCGGGACGCGGCGTAAGCGTCCAGAACCCTCTGCAGAGACCAGACAGCGCAGCAGCATCGAACAATGTCATGAGTTTGAACCTCTGTGTATGTAGACCAGATCCAATCATAACCAGCCAAGGGACTCGAATCAGACAGCATGAACCTCATAGCGCGGGCGCCAGAGTGCCTCTTTGAAACCAACATGATGGCCGCGTCTGGGGAGAGTTCGGCCCGACGGATCACCGACGCAGATGGTAGGATACTCTTATCCTTCAAAGACGCCGACAGCACATCGCCTGCTAAAAGAGATCGCCGAAACTAGATGGTTGCTGTTCCCGCCGCCGCCCTGACAGAATAAACAAAGCGGTCGCCAGGACCTCGGGCCTCGGGCCTCTCGGGCCAGGGGATTTTTTCAGGGCCCTGAGAGGGGGGGCAGGCGAGTAAAGAAATGAGAAAGTGGTGAAGAAGGAGGCGGTCCAGAGTCCCAGAGTCTGTCCTCTCTTAGGCCCCCCCGTCGGGCCCCCCGTTCCGGCCCATCTAACCCTCCATAAGTTCCCCCCCCTCCCCTGGCCTGAAATAAACGCGCCCCGCAAGTTCTCGGGCAAAGCCAATGACAGGGAGTGAGCGACCACGTCGTGAAGTCGGGGACTGCCGCCGCGCAGCAGCATGGAAAGATGGACCGCCTCCAGGAGTTTCGAAGCCTCGATGCGGAACTTGCTCACTCTAGGATCTACCATCTGGCCCGACGCCCGCATCATGGAGAGTTGCCACCCATGCAATTCGGAAGCAGCCGAATCCAGGACACCTGGCCAATTGGGCCCCGACCCCGGGCCCCGAGAGGCCCACAGCACAAGTTGTCAAATCTTCGAAAGCCCCTTGCCCCTGCGGCCCCCGCCCCCCCTTTCCCTGATAGGGAAATGGGGGGAGGGGGGCCGAATGGATGAGGAGAAGGAGAAGAAGGAAGGGGGCGCAGGCGGGAGGAGGACGAGGAAGACGGAGGAGGAGGAGGAGGAGGAGGGAGGAGTGAGAGAGGGGAGAGGCTGAGAGGCGAGGCAAGAGGAGGAAAGGAGAAGGGAAAGTCGGAACATGGCACCATCCCCCCTTTCATTTCGCCCAACCGCGAAACCTTTATCCGCTGGCTGCGCCCGCCCAGCAGCGTCTCGCACCAGGGGCGCAAGCCGCTCCAGATTCTCGGCCGTGAGCGCTGAGACCGCCCGGGCAGCGGCGCCGTTCTCGTAGTTCTCGCCCGCGTGCTGCCACGCCTCTATGGGGCGCAGACGCGGCAGGGGGAAACGAGCAAAGGGCAGAAAAGAGCAGCAGGAGGCCAGAGGAGAGGAAGAGGAACGCAGGGGGAAGGGGTGAAAGGGAAAAGAGACATGAAACAGTCGGGAAATAGGACGGAGGGCAACAGGCGCGAAGAAGGAAGGAGAGAATAAGTTCTTTAAGAAGAAGGTGCGAACGCCTCTGTGATATCTGGAGGCACGCCCTCGAAAGGGCCAGCAGGGGCTCCGAGGCGCCCGCCCGCTGCGAGCCCGCTGTGCCACCGCGCCAGGAACATCGCCATGCTCCATTGGCGCTTCTCGATCAGAATTGTAGAATGGGCTCCGGCAGCAGGGCTGCGGGGATGTCCCAGGCGCTGCCCTCGAAGCCCCAGTCGAGCAGAGCAGCTGAGGGCGAGCAACTTGCACGCAGAAGAAGGAGGGGCAGGACAGGAAGAAAGTAGAGAAGAGAAGGAGGAAAACAAGCAGGACAGGCAGAGGAGGAAGAGGAGGAGGAGTCGAGGAGGAAGAGGGGGAGGGGGGAGGAGGAGGAGGAACGAGGTGGGAGAAGGGGGGAACGGGGGGGTGTCCGACTGCCCTTCCGTCATTATCTTATTCCTTATCTTCCTCTTCCTTCCTCCTCATCCACGCCACCCTTGTCCGTTCCCTCGTGCCCGCCCGCCCCCCTGATTCCCCTTCCAATGGGCGTTTCTCGGCCACCCCGAACTAACTATTACCTTGTCCTTCTCCTCCTCATCCTCCTGGCTTCTCCTCCTCCTCCTCCTCCTCCTCCCCCTCCCTCTCCTGGGCTCCTGGAGCTCGAGCTCCTCCTCCTCCTTGTCCTCGTCCTCCTCCTCGACTCCTCCCCCTCATCCCACCCCCTCCTGGGTCCTCCTCCCTTTCTCTCCCTCCCTCTCTCTCCTCTCTCTCTATTTCTCTCTCTCTCTCTCTCTCCTCTCTCTCTCTCTCTCTCTCTCTCCTTCTCTCTCTCTCTCTCTCTTCCCTATCTATCTATCTCTCTCTCCTCTTTCCTCTCTCTCTCTCTCTCTCTCTCCTCTCTCTCTCTCTCTCTCTCTCTCTCTCTCTCTCTCTCTCTCTCTCTCTCTCTCTTCTCTCTCTCTCTCTCTCTCGCTCTCCGCCCCCCTCCTCTCTCCGCCCGCTCGGCGACGGGGTGACGCGAAGGCGGGGGGGGGGGGGCGGGCATCTTTGCGCCGGCGCAGAGCAGGAATAGAGAGAGAGTGAGAGAGAGAGAGAGATGAGAGAGAGAGAGAGAGAGAGAGAGAGAGAGAGAGAGAGAGAGAGAGAGAGAGAGAGAGAGAGACGAGAGAGAGAGAGAGGAGAAAAAACAAAGAGAGAGAGAGGAGAGAGAGAGAGAGAGAGAGAGAGGAGAGAGAGAGAGAGAGAGAGAGAGAGAGATGAGAGAGAGAGAGAGAGAGAGAGAGAGAGAGAAGAGAGAGAGAGAGGAGAGAGAGAGAGAGGAGAGAGAGAGAGATGAGAGAGAGAGAGAGAGAGAGAGAAGGAGAGAGAGAGAGAGAGAGAGAGAGAGAGAGAGAGAGAGAGAGAAGAGAGAGAGAGAGAGAGAGAGAGAGAGAAGAGAGACGAGAGAGAGAGAGAGAGAGAGAGAGAGAGAGAGAGAGAGAGAGAGAGAGAGAGAGATACATATATATAATATAGAGAGAGAGAGAGAGAGAGAGAGAGAGAGAGAGAGAGAGAGAGAGAGAGAGAGAGAGAGAGAGCGAGAGAGAAACAGGGAGAGAGAGGGGAGAGGAGGAGAGGTTGAAGGGCGCCAATTTGCAGACAGCGCAGCGAGGGGTGAGCACAGGGGGGCGGGACGAGGCGGGTTCTGCTTTGCTCGCTTCTGAGCCCAGCCCAGAAAGCAGGCAGAGCAGAGCTCGCTTCGGTTCAACGTGACAGTCCTGCGCCACAGGCCTCGGCTACAGATGCTGCAGCTGCGGCTCTGGCGAAGGCGCCAGCGCCTGGGCCGCCCCCTCGCCGCCGCCGCTGCCGCTGCCCGGCGCGGCCCCGTCATCCTCTTTCTTGGGGGTTTCCTTCTTCTCCTGCGCGTTCTCCTCATCCTGCCCCTTCTCGTCCTTCGACGGGGTGACCGCGGGCGGGGGCTGGGCCGCGCCGCGCGCGCCGCTGCCGCCGCCGAGACCGCCGCCAGGAGCCTGGAGAAGAGAGGGGCAAGAGGAAGAAAGACGAGGAAGGAGGAGAGGGTGAGAGGAGGAGGCTGAAGGAGGGCCGAGGAGGAAATGAGCAGCAGGAGAAGGATAAGGCCCCGCCCCATGACAACAAGGAGGAGGAGAAAGGAGGAGGAGCAGGAGAGAGGGCTCCGAGGAGTCCGCCGAGGAGGAGGAATCCAAGAGGAGGAGGAGGAGGAGGATGGGAAGGGGGGGGGGCCCAGGAGGAGGGGGACCTGGGGACCTGGGGGGGGCGGAAAGGAGGGGAACGGAGAGAGGAGGGAGGAGGGGGGTCGAACTTGGACGGGGAGGATAGGAGATTACAAGAGGATGAGAGATGGCAGGAAGGAGGAGGAAAAGGGCGAAGAGAGGAGGAGAGGCTGGGAGAGGATGGAGGAGAGAGATAGAACCTGGACGAGGAGGATAGGAGATGAGAGGAGGCTCGGAGAAGAACCTGCATGCGGACGATAGGAGATGAGAGGAGGCTCGGAGAAGAAACTTGACGGGAAAGATAGGAGATGAGAGGAGGACTGAGAGCTGGGAGGGGGGAGGGCGCGCAGGAGACGGAGGTTGTGGAGAGGGAACTGAGCAGGATGATTTATGTTTGCAGGCCCTGGCCTTGGGAACTAAGCCGCTCTGGCTATCGTCGATGTCCTGATCCAGCGGGACGAATCCTAAGTCCTGGCCTGGAACTGGCGCCGTGACGATCTTGATCGCGACGAGCCTCGACTTGACCAGCCCTGCCTCCAGCTTCGTCTGCTCGAATATTTCGCTGTTGATGGCATTGATCATGTCAATCATCTTGGATTTGGTCCTGGACAGGTCGGCCTCGATTTTGTTAATGTACTGCTCTTGCGCCCTCACAGCGCTAGTGACGTCGTCCTGTTTGGAGAACCAGTGAGCCGCTTTATCCTTCTTCTTTTCAAGGGCGCCCTCTGCCTCGCCCGCAGGTGCAGTCCGCTTGTCCTTCTCGGCGCCACCCGCTGTTGATGCCGCCTTGGCGCCCTCGCCCTCGCTGTCACCGCTGTCGCACTCGTCCTTGTAGAACTCCTGGGGCGCAACGCTGGGCAGCAAAACGTTTAAAACTGCCCCGGGCCGTGGAGTTTGGTGCTGATCCACCCGCCTACTCGTCACTCCCCTTCCCTCCTCCCCTCTCCTCCGCCCCCCTGCCTCCCCCCTCATCCTCCAACCCCCCTCGTCTCGTCGTCAACTCGCGACTGAAGTCCGAAGCCCGTTCTGCAGCTGCCTTCTTTTCTGGGTCCTGGGGCCTCTCCTTGAGCCGACTGTCATTCTCCATGCTCCATCCTCCTGACTCCTCCTCCTTCCTCCTCCTCCTCCTTCTTCAGCCGTCCTCGTTCGCTCATTCGTGATGGCGCTCTCCTGTCTCCTAATCGCCCCCCCTGCTTATTGTCGTCCTCGCCACCTCACCCAACCCTGTCTCACGCCCCTCTTCCCGCTGAGCTCTTGATTCCCCTTCCTTCGCATTCTAGATCTCCTCAACCTACCTTGCTCATCTTCATCATCCTCCTACCTCCTACTGCCCATTCGTCTTTCTCCCACGCCTCTTCGTTTTCCCTTTCGCTGCTCTTACTGTATTTGAGATACTCTCAACACCCTCATGCCCCTTTCCTTCTCTGGCCCTGTGTCCTGCAGGTTGGGCACGACTTGGGCGGCTTTCCCGTCGTGGCTGAAGGCAGCCACGTCAGCAGATCCAGAGGACGCCGCCACGGCCTTCGCGTCCATCATTGCCTTTGCCATGTCCATGTGGCTGCGCGCTCCACTGGCTCCCTTCTGGTACTTAGAAACTCCCTGCATCTGGTGGTCAGCCTTCTTGATGTCTTCTTCGGTCGCCTTCTTCTTCTCCGCGTCTGCGAGCGTGTAGCCCTGGGACTTGATCTGAGAGTCCTGAATCCGGACCAGGTCAGCCTCCTTGATCGCGACCCTCTGTGCGAACTTCGGGTTGGGCCCAAGCATGTCAGTGATGGCGTCTGGGCTGTCGTACTTCTTCTGCCACTCCATGCCCGCTGTCTCTGCGTCCATGCAGCCATTCTTTGGTTTCCCCACCCTGTGCACAAAGTGGCCTTTGTGCATCATCTCGTAGACCCCCTCTGACATGACTCGGGATTCTTGCTTGACCTCTTCCTGGTACTTCAGGAAGGGAAAAGCCCCTGCTTTCCGAGTTTTCCCGCCATGGTCGTTGATGCGGTTCCTGTAGGCTTGTATCAGCTTCCTCAGATTTTCTTCGGGCCCTGCGAGTAAAGAGTCGAACCACGACTTCTGGTTCTGCGCAATTGCAGCAGCACGCAAGTTCTGAATCGCCTTGCGATCGGGACCGCATTGGGCACTGCCAGTAGGGAACTCAGAGATCGGCAGCCATTTCCCGCACGGGATGCAGTATTTCTTCCCAGCAACTATTTTCCCCCTCTTCTTCTTGTCGAGCGGCTTCTCGGCCTTCACCTTCTTGGAGTTGCCGACGGAACTTCCCTTGCCAGTCTTGCCCTTGCTCTTCTTCTCTTTGCCATCATCCTCGCCGCCCGACGAACTGTCTCGACCTTCTTCAGCACAAGCAACCTCTGGATCTTCGTCTGACACCTGAGCCGGGTCAACCTCGAGATCGGAGTCATCCGCCATCGTCGAAGGCAGCGCTGCAAGCCGCCGTGCCTAAGATATAGGCTGAAACACTGGGCAAAAAAGCCCGCTGGGCGGTGGTGGTGGAGACCGTCATACTTCCGTCTCCACTGGAGACGGAAGTATGACAGGGTCGGAGGTCAGATGTCCGATTGAGGAGGAGGAGGATACAGGACAGGAGGTCGGGGGTTCGAGATGGAGCCCTGGAGCCCCCATAGCGGACAGACGCCGCCGCAGCCAGGTCAAGGGGCAAGTTCCAAGACCCAGTAGAGCTAGGGGTGAACAAGGAGAGCAGGTTCGGGAGGGCATGAGGCTTTGAGGGGCGAGGAAGGTTTGTTACATCCAATCCCCAATGCATTCTACGAGCGTGTTGTTTTCTATGTTTGCTATTGCACAGCCTCTTTTACCATACTTATGTATAGCACCTACCCCTGCGATTCCATTGCTCCTGTGGCCATTGACCTCTTTGCTCTGACTAGATTGTCTTCCTCTGTTGGTCCTGGTCCTGATTCGAAAGGCCTCCGAGGGGGAAGGGGGCTGCAACTGACACCGCCCACAGCCTCTTGCCTTTCCCCCTATCCGAGGTCCGCTGGGCAGCGGCAGCTTGCTCTGCGAACGCGGCGGTGCAGGCCGCGCGCCGCGGGGGCCGCCCGGGGGGGGTCGCCCTGCTTCCCTGGTAAGCTTCAGGCTGCGCTTGAGCCGCCGGCTGTGGCGTCGCCATGCATAGCCTGAAGGGCCCGTTGAACGCGGGAAGGCGGAAGGCGGTTACATCGGGCCCCAGGTGCATTTCGAAATCTGAATTGTTGGTGGGATTTCAGGCTTCAGAAAAACTCAAGGTCGACTCATCAGACTTCGGCCCAGTAGAGCGCGCGATGCCGCATGCCAGACGATCAGACTGGAGGAGCGATGGAAAGGCTGGGGCTGGGTCTTGGTGGATGACAGAAAGAAAAGGTTTTCAGCTTATCTGAGGAAACGCTGCACATGATGTTAGCATGGCACAGGTCCTTGAGCCCATGGGACCAATTGCCTATCTATCTGCACGCATGTCTACAGCACGCCAGGCGCGCACGGAGCTTGAAGGTAATGTGCTTTCGTTGCCTCCTTCAAAAGACAACTCGCTGTGTAAGGAGGCTTGGCGTCAAGATAATGGAAGGTTAGCATGTTGCTTGCATTGCATTGCTGTGCTATGATCGTCATTCTGCGCACATGTTGGGCTACGCGCCGTTGCCTAATGCCATGCTCCGCGCGCATGCATCTGACTAACATTATATCGAATCTGGAATTGTGCAGCGATCCCGCCAAGCAAACCTATATGATTCAGAGATATTGCCTGGACGCTTAGCTGAAATAATACGGCCTGGTCACGCAGGCGCTGGCCTACCTGTTTGCGTTGCCGAACTCCGTGGGTCCGTGGGGTAGTAGCGGAGCACTTTGGTGGTCATCACGTTGTACTGGTACCACGTACCAACAGACATCCAGCGCATCATGTTCCCGATCAGCTCGAGTTGCCTCCTGGGGGCGAGGCATTGATCAGCACATGCGGAGATCTTCAGCGGGCAAGGGCACCATCCGGCAGCTGCTGAAGGACTAAGATCAGGATGCGGCACCCCCTGGATCAACCATGATTCGGCAGCTGTCACAGCCCTGTTCCGAACCAGGTCGTACAAGAACGAATGACGCAAAAGCGTTGGCATCACGTCTGTGCTGAGATACTTGTGAAACGTTTCGTTCTGGGATATGTTTGCAATGCACATGTCCACGCGCCAGTCGTTGCCACTCTCGTCAACGCACTCGTTCCTTTTGGCGTGGATGAGCCATCCCTCCAGCCTAGAAAGATTGCCAGCCCCTGTGGCCTTTCCCTCTGCGTCGATCCACTCGCCGCGCTCACTGACAGATTCATGTTCAAAAACTTCGCCACCAGCGCAGAGGTAGACCATGCCGTGGAAGGCGTTCGGTTTGAAGAAGAGATCACGAAAGCTTAGCCCCTGAACAGTCTCGAGGTCAACAACGTGCCCTTTCCGGTCGTAGCGGGCATACGTCCGCTCCCGCGAAGTCGGGACGCCCAAGTCCTCGGGGCTGAACGTCATCGTTGCGCACGCGTAGCCGACGGCGTCGGGGTCCTGCCCGCCGAGCACTGGCAGCAGGGGTTCTGGCTCGGGATCGGAGCCATCGCCTGGGGAGAGCAGTGGGGAAGGGCGTCTGAACTCCTCCGGCCGATCCACGGTGATCCTCCTCCATGCCTCCTCTCCTCCTTCTTCCCTCATCAGGCCCTCCTCATCCTGCCACCTCCCGATCCGCCCCGTCCTCCTCCTGCCTCCTCCTCCTCCACCTGCCCTCTCCTCCTGCCTCCCCCTCCTGACTCCTGGCCTTCTTCCTCTGATGCGCTGCAATTTTCTTCCTGCCTCAGCCTCCTCCTTCCCGACTTCCGCTGATCCTGCGCCTCTCTTGGTATCTATCGCATCTCTCTCTCTCTCTCTCTCTCTCTCTCTCTCTCCAGATCTATCGATACCTCTCTTATTATCTCGCTCTTGCCTTTCCCTGGTTCCTCTCCATGATTTTCTGGTTATCTCTATAGGGTCCCTGTCTCGGCGTGATCTCTGTCTGGCTGTATCTCTGTCCATCATATATCTTCCTATGTCCCTCTTTCTCTATCTCTCTCTCTGGCCTACTTAGTTGGCACCGCTAGTCATCCTGGCCCTGGGGCCCTACTCAAACGCATCTTTCATCTCCTGGGGCGCCCCGCGGCAAGGCGCGCCACGCTCGTCCGGAAGCAGGGCCGCGGAGAGCGCGCCGCGTGAAGCGCGGCGCCGTTGTCGAGGACAGCCGCCAGGGACCAGCGGGGGGGCCGTGGAGTCGGAAAGGACACCGAAGTTGGGAGGATGATTATTCGAGGCGCAGAGACGACTCCCTGAGCCCTGACAAACCAAGACAACGCGCAGAGACATAACATATCAGGGGAAATAACCACCATAACTTCTTTTGAAGTCTGAACAATTTCCGAAACCCAGGAACTGGAATCTGAAGGTCAGGAGTCAAGACCCTTGGAGGAGGTGGGGTCATGTTTTGAAATACGTCAGGGGTAAAGTTGAGAAGGTGGAAATGGATGTGTCTTTCCCTGTTCCCAATCCGCCTCTGTAGATGAAGCGCTTGAGGGAAGGAATGGCGAAGACGCTCGTCGGGCTCAGCGGGTCTTGCTTCCCCATGATCTCCTCGAAAGCGGAGAAGTCAAAACCCGTCACGCACTCCTGGAGGATGGTGTCAGGGGCGTAGAACTTACTCGAATAAGCCCAGATGAGCGCGGAGACTGATCCGTCGTCAAGCCAGCCCAATTGTTTTCCCATCTTGCACCACGGTATGCAAACATTCCCACCTGCCTCCGTCCACCGGCACAAGCTGTATTTCATGTCGCTCCTGGGGCTCACGTTACACAGCTGATTATGGCGCCTGCAGAATACTTTCTCTTGGAATTTCACTCTGCCTAGAAGATACCTTAACTCCCTGAACGCTGACTTCTGAAGGAGCCTCACATGGCGCGTGTACTCTTCATCAGTGATGGTGCCCTCGCGGTGCCACGAGGTGTGCTCGTCGTAAGCGTCCTTGTGGTGGCTCACAATCGCGTTCAAAGCTCGGAGGTCAGAGGGGAACAACCTGTCCTTCATGTCGCCGAAACTGTGGAGCGCTTTCGTCCGATCGCCGTGGCCATCCAGAATCTCATTCTGCAGGTCGCCCGACTCGGTCGTGGACCAGATTGTGCAAAACCCCTCCAAGTAAGGAGGGCCAGGCATGACGTGACGAGCCATTGCTGCGCGCGTCCACATGGCCGCGCCCTCAAAAGCTCCTGTGCCGCTGAAGACGCTGGTTAGCAATGGTTGCGCTGCACGTCCATCTTCACTGCCTCGACCGCCTGGTGAGAACAAGGTTGCTGCAATGTGACGCCGTTCAACCGAAGGGCACTCGTGCGAAAGTTTGAGGGGCCATCAAGGGACCCCAGGGCCCCAGGGCACATAGAAAGGGATACCTACTAGTAACTGAATTGGGAGATGGGCTGGTCAAAGGAGCCCTAAGGCCATTGTTACGGGGCCGCCTCAGAAGCACCCAGGAGGCACACATTGTCGTAGGCGGCGCACGCGGCGTTCGGCAAGGCGAACGATACTTTCTCACAGGGCGTTGACGTATCGGGTTGGCTGTCGTGGATTAGATCCTCTTCTACGTCGAGGCTCAGTTGGCTACCCGCAGCGTCTGAGTCAGACACTTCCAGGGCTTCGCCGGCATAGCAACGCCTCAAAACTGGTCGCGGTTCCCCGAGAGCTTTCGGTTCAGGCGCGGTTTGGGTGTCGGAAAACATGTTGGCGACGGCATCGAGCCCACACGTGTCACATTCAACGCATTTAGCCTCAGCCATTGCGTTGCCGAAAAATACAAAACTAAAACTCAGGGCCCAGGTGCGCTCGGAGTACTCAGCGTGGCGTCGCCAACGTTCCGAGCCACGCGTGGCTAAACGACATCGGCGGCAATGGACGTCGATACCCCTTGCCTCCGGCAACTGGAACTGAAGGGGTGGAGGGATAGGAAAGGGGGAGGGGGAGTGAGACATATCTTGGGCAGTCCAATTCCTTGCGCACGGACGCCCTACACTACGCGATCCCCCCCATGCGCCTCTGGGCGACAAAGAAAAGACACTTGCATGGTGGAGGGTGAAGGAGCGTAAAAGTAACAAGGCACCCCGCTATACATGTGTAGCCATGCACACTTGTATTGAATGTAGCACGACATGTGTTTGCATGCTGTGTGTAATTCAAATGCGCGTGTATAGCGGCGACAACACGAGCGTGACTTGTATGTATACCGTGGTGCATGCATGAGTGGTGTACACAATAAGTTGCAGGCATGTACATGTGTACATGTGTGTTATGTATGCATGAAATGTTTGCATGTAATATATGAGCGTGCGCGTGCATGGCGGCTGACTGTTTGGGTTCGAAGCCGAAGGCCTGCGGCCTTTTGGCTACGGCATATGGATGGCCTAGAGTTTAGTGCGCGGGCACAAGCGGTGAGGCCCGAGGCTTGAGGCCTGAGGCATGAGGCCTAAGGTTCCAGGCCCACAGCCTAAGCCTAAGGCGCAAATATAAGGCCTACGGTAAGGCCTAAGGCCTCACACCTACAAGCTAGAGCAGATGGCCTAGAGATCGGATGTGCGCGTAAGTGCATATGGCCTGAAACCTTAACCATGAAACTGAAGGCTGAAGGTTGACAGGTACGCCTTAAGGCACGACGGCGGAGGCCCAATGTGAAAACTTCACAGCGCAAAAAAAAAACAGCCGAAGTCCGAGGCCGAGGATCCCGTCTAAACCCCAGGGCGGAGGCATAGGCCTCTCTGGTAGCCGGCGTCGGGCCTAGGGTTCGTTCGCACGCCTGAGGCATGAGGCTTAAGGCCTGCGCCCAAGGCCAGGGCACGAGGGCGAACGCCTAAGGCCGAGGACCTAGAGCCTAGGGCTAAAGGCTACGGTCTTAAGGATGAGGTTCCGGCGTTGGGCCTCAGGTGACGCATGGGCTTCGGGTGAAGGAAAGGAATCTGGCTATCGGGCCTCAGGTCTGAGGGCGAAGCCTAAGGCTGCTGGTTGCTGTCATATGGCCTAGGGTAGGCAATGAAGTCCAAGTCATCAGCCCCCCTCTAGATTCCAGCATCAACGCCTGCAGTTTGCAGCTTTTTCAACTACGATTCCTCGAATCATCGACGACCCCAGCACGATTCTAAGATTTCTGTTAGATTCCTACAAGATTTGCATTGGAATTGACATTTGCAGCGCATTTCCAGGCAGCCAGCCTCATTCCCATGGCGTTTGAATGGATTTGGGTGCCGATAAGAGGTTTCACATTGTTTTTTCGCAATTCGCATCGCCAGCGCCAGATTCGAATTGGATCTTGTTCATCCGAAATAGGTTTGTATTAAAGATAATAGAATGTACTTATTTACACATTAAAAATACTTAGGAAAAAACAAATCAGCCACACCAGCGACTTTCGGGGGCTAGCAGCGATTATCTCAGGGCTAACAGCGATTATCGTAGGGTTAACAGCGGTTTGGGAATTGCTAACAGCGATTATCTCAGGGCGAACAGCGATTATCTCAGGCTAACAGCGATTATTGGGGGGCCTTCAGCGATTTGAAATTTCGACGTGCAGCAAAAAAAACAAACAATTACAAAGGCGCTGTTTCTAACTTGTTTTAATTCACGGCAATTGTTTTGGGTGATTCCCTGTGCGTTTCAATGGTTTCCCTCAGTTTTGGGCGCGTTTGCAACCATTTCCGCACTTTTCCGATGGTTTGCATGTGTTTTGCATCCGCGGCGACGATTTTTGTTGCGATCGCATCGTTTCGGTTCAACGTGGCACAATCTGGCATGAAATCCGCTCGAATTCTGACAGAATCAACTTAAACTGCTCATTCTGAACGCCTTTGATGCATCCGCGCGCGTTTCCAACCATTTGAAGCGACCCCGACTTTGTTTTTACAATTAAAACGCAATTCCTACCTATTTGCAACCATCCTAAGCAATTGTCAGCATTTACGCAAACAAATATCATCGTCATGTGTTTTTTCTTCGGTGCGTCGGTCGCCGCTCCAAGGCCAAGTGCTTTCTGCAGGAACTTAAAACGCTGCGCGGCGCGGGCCCCCGCCCGCGCCCCAGCCTCCCCCAGCTCAGCCGCAGTGCCCCTCGGTCTTGCCTCAGAGTCGCAGCCGCCTGATCTGGTCTGATGGGCAGCTTGGCCAACCTTGGCGATGGAGACGTCCGCGTCCTCGCCCTTTGGCACCTGGCGATGGTCCCGATGGCAAGCATACAATAAGCATGTAAACGGCGATGGAGGTTGCGCGGCGGGGGGGGGGGGGGGGGCATGGGAGACCTAGCGATGGAGAGCGAATGGCAATGCAGCTGGAGAGGAAGCTGATAGAAAGAAAGACAGCCAGATCGAGAGCGAGTGACCAAGCGCGTTGTATAGAACTACAAAGAATACGTCGACACAGGTGACGGAATGGGAAGACACAGAGCACAGAGAGAATAGCAAATGTCGCAGGCCAGGAAACACTGGAAACGAGAGACATGCATATAGCGAGACAGAAACGCCCAGGGCGCGTGAGATGCGGCGGCGAGGAGCGACAGAGATGGAGAAATAAACATAAAGAGGGCACCGACCGACACTAATCTATGGAGGGCGAGAGAGCGTGAGATGACAGCACGGGGGCAAGAGAGCGATATAGAAAGCAATGGGAAGTGATATTGAGAAAGCCCAGCGACATCGCGCATATGCAAAAGAGAGCGGAGCCAACATGACATCCATGTCCGCAAGGCGGCCATCGCTCCACCGCCCAACGCCTGCAGCCTGCCCAGCGGACTCCTCAGCCACGCATTGAGGGCGGCGCAGATGACGCCAGCGTTTGCGCGCCCGCGCCTGCGTCACGATGGTAGGGGCGCGTGCGTTGGGCGAGGGGCCAGGGGGGGGGGGGCGGAGGGGGGGGAGGGGGGGGATGTTGACGCGGGGGATGGCGCGGGGCGGGCGGCGGTGGTAATGGCGGTGGCGGGGTGGTGGTGGTAAGGGCGTTAGATTCGGGTTTGGGCACGCGCGCGCATGGCGTCTGGTTTGGCGCAGTGGTTGCGCTGACGGCAATGGAGGTCGAGGTGACGCGCGCGCGGAGCGGGGTGGCCCAGGATACCATAGGCGGCGACGGCGGCGTTCATGCGGCGGGGGTGGTCGCATTGGCGGCGGCGGCGGCAACTGGCGATGGCGGGGCAAGGTTGGGCGGAAGGCTGCGCAAAGGCGAGGCCGACCTCGGCGCGAACGGCGCCGGGGGGAGGGGCGAGAAGCGCGGCCCTAGGCGGCCGCGGGAAAGCGCGCGACACCGAATCAGTAATCAGCTCAAGGTCTATGCGCAATGGCCAGGAACAGCAATGCCGACGCGCGCAGCGGCAGGCGGTGTCGGAGGCAGAAAGGGGAAGGGGGGGCGGTTGAAAGAGATGGGGCGACAGGGGTCGTGCGTCGTCTGTCCATTGAGCGGACGTGCTGCGCGGGCGCGTTGTGCAACGCATGCAAACATGCCATGCATGCGCGCGCGGTCGCGCGCATGCAGGGGCGCGGGTGCCCGCGTACGCGTGATTGCGCGTGAGGTGCATTCGTTGTTCTAGCGTCGACGGTTGCGGGGGCTGTCGACGTGCGCGCGTTGCGCGCATGTGCGCACGAGGCGCAAGTGCACGTCGGCGAATGATTGCGGTCGGCACATGGTTGAGGTCGGTGGCGCCAGGGTGCTTGCGTGGGCTGATCAGTTGAAAGCGGGGCAGGTCGGGGCGGCGCCTAGACGCGCGTGCGCGCGCGGGGCTGACGGGCGACAAGGAGCAGGCCGTCGGCGGAAGGGGATCTGGAGAGAAGCTGGAGAGAGCGCAGATGACCGAGGTCTGCATGCGCGCGCGAGCGCACGCGCGTTGGCGCGGGCGCGCGAGGGCGCGCGGTTTCTCGGGCGAGGCGGATTGCGCGCGGCGATGGCGAGGCGAATTCAAAATGGGCCAGGGTAGGGGGCGTCGAACGCGCGACATGCGCCACGTTGCTCTAGAGGAGGGCGGGAGGGATCGGGAAGTGCTGCGCAAATGCACGAGCGTGGCAACTGAGCCCCGCCTTCGAAATATGCATGGCCATCGTTGCTTCGACTCGCGTGGGCCAAGTGCTGGCGCAAGGCTACAGATATTGCGATGCGCAGGCAAGGGCTGCCTGAACGGATGCTCGCAGCGACGATCCAAGGGCCCGAAGCCCGCGCGCGCGCCAAGCCCAAGGAGTTGCGCCTACTTTGGCGGCGGCTTCGGCCAGCAAGCCAGCAGGCCCCTCTGGCCGACCGACGACAGCTAGGCCCAGGCCTTTGGCTTTTCAGCCGACAGTGGAAGGGTCCGCAGTGGCATAGCTTCACGATGGCAGCGCTCTCCAAGCGTCATGGCCTCTGGTGCCAATCGGCCCGTGCCGCTTGCAGCAAATGCCCGCGTTTGCTGAGGCCCGCGGTTCGAGCGAACTGCGGGCGGTGTATTTGGGATGCGCCAACGTCTGGGCCAAGATAATTGTTTTCGGTCGTTGAAAGCCACAGCCCATGGCCCGATGCCAGAGCAGGCTGGGACGCTTCAAAGTTGCGAGCAGATGTAGCGGGACTGAGCGCAGGCTGCCTCGCGGGGCGTTGGCGACGTCGGCGTTGCACGTCGGCGACCCACGCGAAGGCGTGCGCGCGAGAAACAAGACGGGCATGGAGAGCCACGGGAAAGAAACAGCTACGGATACATCATATAAAAGGAGGGCGGCAGCTTGATGCAGGCGCAAAGGTCGGTTGACGACCATGGGCGGCGAGTGGCGGCGAAACCGCCCGCCACCCCTCCTCCTCCGGACTGCGCTGCGCGTGCTCGTCAACGCGCAAGGCCTTGGTCTCCTCTGCCACGTAGAACCCCACCTGTGCCATGGTCGGAGCGCAAAAGACCATTGCGTGGGCATGCTGCGCCCACTGGTAAACATGAGCGGTTTTGCAATCATGTTGTTACACGCGCATGTCGCTCTTTGTCGTTGCAACCGCGCTACTAGCAATGACTTTCTGACAACACAAATGTGATCGCACTGCGCGCTCTATGAACTACAAAACATAGCTAACACACATTGCACGCTCCGCTCGTTGCACAAACACATGCACGATACATTTCAATGTTAAAGAATGGTCTGCGATGCAAACAGTTAGTGCAGGATATTCAGCGTGCAATTGTGCATGTTGCTTGTTTCCTTAAATGTGTGCATGGTGGGAAAGGTTTGGTCATGTGCGCCTTTCTGTTTTCTTAGGTTGATCGCACTATGATTTCTTACATAGTTTCGCATGACGTTGTTGAGTTTAATGTTACCACAGGCGATCTGAAAACAAGCGTATATATATGTATGTGTACATGTAGGCGATGCGCAGCCATAGGATTCATATATTTGAATATGAATACATTATGAACATACGTACACGTGATCATTCACAACCAACTATTATGTGGGAGCCCTTGTTTTCACATGTATCTCCTACTCAAAACTACTGGTTGCCTATGGTTCCACGGTTGCAATACTCTCGATTGCTTGATGGGCTTATGATTTCCCCCATGCCCCCGCCAGTGTGATCATGCTTCGTCGTCGCGTTCCAAGATGGACGACGCCGACCATCTAGCCCAAAGGCCCAAAGCTTCGATAAGCGGAGTGGGGCCAGGAACCCTGAGGTTGTTCGAAGGCAAAACCCGCGGGCCCTGGGGCCCAAGGTCATTGAGTCCCGAACCCCCCTTCGCGGCCCCACTGAGAGGCCCCCTAACCCCTGCGCCTGAGAAGTGCGACCGGCAACGACTCATGCAAACGCAACCTGCTCTCGTGTGAGCAGCAGGAGAAGACGCTGGGCAATGGGGGAACATGAACATGTTTTGTCAATCGCTGCTGTCGGTATCGTCGTCGCCGTCAGCGCCCAGCTCTGGGCCCGCGCCCCTGCCGCGGCCCTTGCCGCCGCGGCCGCGGCCGCAGCCCCCGCCAGGACCGCGGGCTCCGCCGCGAGCACCTCGAGCTGGACCAGCGGCGCCGCCGCCGCCTGCGGGCCAGGCAGGAACCTCTGTGAGAATCAGCGGGCCCTTTTACCCCAAGCCCACGAGCCCAAGAGGGCCCGAGCAAGTGCCCCGACGCCCTCCAAGGTCGGGGCCCCTCAAGGCAAGGGAATGCACAAGAGGCCTCGGAACTTTCGATCTCCCAGCGGATGCCCTCCTGACGCCTGACGCCCGAACTTCGAGCATGGGGCCCAGGGCATTGGGCCCATCACTGGTCATTCATTCATATTACATCCAAATGATACTTCAGGGGCGTGCACCTCAAATCCCGCTAGGGCCCCTTATCGAAATGTCCTTCTACGTTCTTTCCTTGGCGGAGGCCGCGTCGCCTTTGACGGCGGGCCTAAGTTTAGCGTCGAACTCTCCCCCTCTGGTCGCGGAGCCAAGCGAGGGCCGAGTAGACGAGGAGAAGGCGGGGGGGGAGGGGGAGGAATGCCCAGGGGCCCAAGAGTGAGCTCGGAGACCGAGTAGCAAAGTGGAGGGAGATGGGGGGGAGAGGCTCAGGAGGAGAGACAGAGAGGGAAGAGAAGAGAAGAGAAGAGAAGAGAAGAGAAGAGAAGAGAAGAGAAGAGAAGAGAAGAGTGGATAAGAGAAGAGAAGAGAAGAGAAGAGAAGAGAAGAGAAGAGTGGATAGAGAGAGAGAGAGGAGCAGACCAGAGCAGAGCAGAGCAGGGCAGAGGAGAGGAGAGGAAAACACAGAAAGATAGCGAGAGAGAGGATGGCAGGAGAGGATGGAGGAGTCGAGAAGTCGAGGAGTAGTAACAGGAGGAGCAGCACGTGAGGCTAGGAAGGGGTGGAGCAGTTGGGACAATAATGATGATGAGCGGCGTGGAGGACGAAGGGCGAGGAGACAGTTGAGGTCACGGGCCGATGGCAAGGCTCCTGCGAGGGCCAGCAGAGAGCATGCCACGACAGTTTGGATCTCTGAACATCATTGATACAGGGCGACGGGCAGCGATACTTTATTGATTCAATGACCCCCGACGTTC
>CAUYUJ010002046.1:0-94173 GCA_963575745.1 Prorocentrum cordatum
GAGAATGTGCCGCGCCTGCTGTGCCTGGACGACCGCCGTGCACAGCGGCCGCGGTGAGAAACCATTCCCTGCGCACCCCCTGTGGCGTCGAGAAAGTGCCACGCCTTCTGTGACTGGACGACCGTCGTGCATAGCGGCCGCGGTGGGAGACCACCCTGTGGTGTCGGGAAAGTGCCACGCCTGCTGTGCCTGGACGACAGTCGTGCATAGCGGCCGCGGTGAGAGACCACCCCCTGCACACCCCCTGTGGTGTCGAGAAAGTGCCACGCCTGCTGTTCCTGGACGACCGTCGTGCATAGCGGCCGCGGTGGGAGACCACCCCCTGCGGCCGCGGTGAGATGAGAGAACCACCCCATGCGCACCCCCTGTTGGGTAGAGAAATGTGCCACGCCTGCTGTGCCTGGACGACCGTCGTGCATAGCTGCCGCGGTGGGAGACCACCCCCTGCGCACCCCCTGTGGTGTCGAGAATGTGCCACGCTTGCTGTGCCTGGACGACCGCCGTGCATAGCGGCCGCGGTGAGAGACCACCCCCTGCGCACCCCCTGTGGTGTCGAGAAAGTGCCACGCCTGCTGTGCCTGGACGACCGTCGTGCATACGGCCGCGGTGAGAGACCACCCCGTGCGCACCCCTTGTGGTGTCGAGAACGTGCCACGCCTCCTGTGCCTGGACGACCGTCGTGCGTAGCGGCGCGGTGAGAGACCACCCCCTGCGCACCCCCTGTGGTGTCGAGAATGTGCCACGCCTGGTGTGCCTGGACGACCGTCGTGCATAGCGGCCGCGGTGAGAGACCACCCCCTGTGCACCCCCTGTGGTGTCGAGAAAGTGCCACGCCTGTTGTGCCTGGGCGACCCTGGGACGCATAGGGAGGCCACCCCCTGCGCACCCCCTCCGGTGTCGAGAAAATGCCACGCCTGCTATGCCCGGACGACCCTGGCACGCATAGGGAAACCACCCCCTGCGCACCCCCTCCGGTGTCGAGAAAGTGCCACGCCTGCTATGCCTGGACGACCCTGGCACGCATAGGGAGACCACCCCCTGCGCACCCCCTGCGGTGTCGAGAATGTGCCACGCCTGCTATGCCTGGACGACCCTGGCACGCATAGGGGGACCCCCCCCTGTGTCGAGAAAGTGCCACGCCTGCTATGCCTGGACGACCCTGGCACGCATAGGGAAACCACCCCCTGCGCACCCCCTCTCGTGCGGCGCGGCAAGGAAGAAAACCAAAACCCCACGGAGTGAGGTGAGTGTCGCGGGTGCGGCGCGGCAGGGAAGAAAAACAAAACCCCACGAAGCATGTGGGGAATTTTTTTGCTATCGGAGTTCCCCACATAAAGATGCTACGGGGTTGCATTGCTTCTTGTCTGCGCTCTGGTGGGGCCTCCCTGGAGGGGTGGGAGGGGCACGAAACCTGATTAATAATATGGTGTGCGAATACCCTGCCCGCTCTGGTGGGGCCTCCCTGGAGGGGTGGGAGGGGCACGAAACCTGATAAATAATATAGTATACGGATACCCTGCCCGCTCTGGTGGGGCCTCCCTGGAGGGGTGGGAGGGGCACGACCCCTGATGAATAACATGGTGTGCGACTACCGTGCCCGCTCTGGTGGGGCCTCCGTGGAGGGGCGGGAACGGCACGAAACCTAATAATAAAATATGGCGTGCGAATACCCTGCCCGCTCTGGCGGGGCCTCCCTGGACTGGCGGGAGGGGCACGAAACCTGATAAATAATATGGTGTGCGAACACCCTGCCCGCTCTGGTGGGGCCTCCCTGGAGGGGTGGGAGGGGCACGAAACCTGATAAATCATATGGTGTGCGAACACCCTGCTCGCTCAGGCGGGGCCACCCTGGAGGGGTGGGATGGGCAGGATACCTGATAAATAACATGGTGTGCGAACGCCCTTCCCGCTCTGGTGGGGCCTCCCTGGAGGGGTGGGAGGGGCACGAAAACTGATAAATAGCATCGTGTGCGAATACCCTGCTCGCTCAGGCGGGGCCTCCCTGGAGGGATGGGTGGGGCAGGAAACCTGATAAATATCATGGTGTGCGAATACCCTGTTCGCTCAGGCGGGGCCTCCCTGGAGGGGTGGGAGAAGCAGGAAACCTGATAAATAACATGCTGTGCGAATACCCTGCTCGCTCAGGCGGGGCCTCCCTAGAGAGGTGGGAGGGGCACGAAACCTGATAAATAATATGGTGTGCCAATACCCTGCTCGCCTCAGGCGGGGCCTCCCTGGAGGGGTGGGGGTGGGGGGTGGGGGTGGGGTGGGTGGGGGGGTGGGGGGGGGGTGGGGGGGGGGGGGGGGGGGCACGAAACCTGATAAATAACATGGTGTGCGAATACCCTGCTCGCTCAGGCGGGGCCCCTCTGGAGGGGTGGGAGGGGCACGAAACCTGATAAATAACATGGTGTGCGAATACCCTGCCCGCTCAGGCGGGTCCTCCCTGGAGGGGTGGGAGGGGCACGAAACCGGATAAATAACCTGATGTGCGAATTCCCTGCTCGCTCAGGCGGGGCCCCCCTGGAGGGGTGGGAGGGGCGCGAAACCTGATAAATAACATGGCGTGCGAATGCCCTGTTCGCTCAGGCGGGGCCTCCCTGGAGGGGTGGGAGGGGCGCGAAACCTGATAATTACGTTACCGAGGAACCCCACATACGGAGTTTTAATCTTATGCGTTTGCTTGTCATTATCATCTATGCGCAATGCTGCGTTCTAAACCCTCGTCGCGAATCGTCGTCGTACTTGTCGTACTCGTTGTCGTACTCGTCGTACTCGTCGTCGTACTCGTCGCCGCTCTATCGTCTTACTCGTCATCGCACTCGTCGTCGCACCTCGCCGTCGTACTCGTCTTCGCATTCGTCGTCGTGCTCGCCGCACTCGTCGTCGCACTCGTCGTCATCGCACTCGACGTCGTCGTACTCGTTGTGTTGGTAGTGCTCGCTGTGTTCGTCGCCGCACTCGTGGTCGTCGTCGTCGTCCCCCCCCCCCTCCTCCTCGTCCTCCTCCTCCTCGTCCCACCCCATCCTGTCAACTCCTCCGCGCTCCTCTCAATTCCTCCGCACTTCCCTCAACTCCTCCGCGCTCCTCTCAACTCATCTCCTCATATCCTTCTGCGCTCCTCCTTCTGCACTCCTCCGCGCTCCTCTCAACTCCTCCGCGCTCCTCTGAACACCCCCGCACTCCTCTCAAATCCTCCTCCTCACAACTCCTCCGCACTCCTCTCAACTCCTCCTCCTCGCAACTCCTGCACGGCCGCGCACGGCGCGGCACGGCGCGGCGCCGACGAAAGGCATGGCACGGCAATGATTCCCGACGGCCCCCGGGCTTTGAGCGTGCCTCCAGACGCCGAAAGAAGCGAAAAACCTCCTCGAACCTCGAAGTGCGTCGCCGTCGTCGTCGTCGTCGCCGCCAGACATGGTCAGACCTCCGGCGGCGCAGTGCCCCCTCGGGCCCCGGATGGGGCGGGCGCGGCAGGGGGCGGGGGCGGGGGCCGGAAGGACCGGCCAGAGCTCCTGCGGACCGACGACAACGACCTTTCTCGCCCTGCCTTCCGCCACCATTTCTTGTCCTCTATTCTTCTTCTCCATTTTCTTCTATACTGCTCCTGGGAGGGCCCATAGGGAAGGGAAGGAGGGGAGGGAGGGGGGGAGGGAGGGACTCCTGCTGCTGCCCCGGCTCCCGCCCCCTTTCCTGCGATGGCAGCTCTCTGGTCTCGCGCCCTTCGATGGAAAATCTCTGGGCGACAGCGCATTCTATAAACCCTAAAGACCTTCGGTGGAAAATCTCTGGTCTTTGGATGCGGACGACGCTCTGTGGCGATCAGAGGCAGACGCGCCTAGACGGGCACGATGCCAAATCCATGTGGGGAAGCAGCGCGCGTGGCATGCTGCAGCGAACCGCACTCCGGGAAACCGCGCTATCTTGGCAGCCATGCTTTCCACAATATGCCCCAGACGCTGTGCCACAGATCCTGAAAGTTTTGCTGCTTAGTATATGCCTTTGGAGGAGGCAAATTGCCGCCTCCAAACAGCCAGGGTGCTGACTCCAATTTACTTGATAAAAGCCAGGCCTGACGGCATTTCGCCAGCCAGCGTTTGAGAGGTCTCGGGCAGCCGTGCCAGGAGGCCACGAGCCCCAATCGAGCCACATGTCTCAGCAATATTCTCGCAGGGCGCTGGCCTAGGGTCCGCAGCCGAGCAGAGTTGGCTCGTCGGGCTTCGTAGACCACCGAATTCGCTTCGCGACCGTCGTCACTCACTCTCTTCCTTGTCCCTCCCCCCCGCCGAGAGCCAGGGTGCTGACTCCAGCTTGCTTGATGCAGGTCAGGCATGGCGGCACTCTGGAAAACGCAGCGCCTGCAGCTCCGCCGAAAAAGGGTTGAAGGCAAGCGACATACAGGCGCGGGAGGATGCACATAGCCCACGTGCAATGCAGCCAGGCGCACGCCAGCCGCGAGCTGGGCATGCACGCGCCAAGTCGTCCGTGCTGGGCGCGGCAGAGGGTGCACGATGCCGCTTGGAGGGTTCAGATCCCTCTCCTCCTCCTCCTCCTCCTCCTCCTCCTCCTCCTCCTCCTCCTCCTCCTCCTCCTCCTCCTCCTGTTCCTCCTCAATGACGTCCCGAGCGGTACTTGCGCTGGAGAAAGCTGTTCCCCACCTAGCTACGGCCCCGCTCGGCAGAGGGGGGCCGCCCTGCGCTCCCCGTCGGCGGCCGCCCTCCTGCCGGCGTGCACGTGGCCGCTGCGCGCTGCGCGCCGCAGTTTAATCTCTCGGGGAACGGAGAATGGCATAAGCATAAAAACGCGGAGGTCCGCGCGAATTTCTTTTCACGGGCGAAGAACGGTATGACATAAACGTTTTCGCTGTCGGGGGCGCATGGCTCTGGGCGGCTGGAAAGTTCATGCCCTTACGGTGGCACCGTAGGGGCATGAACTTCCCAGCCGCCCAGAGCCAGGCGCCCCCGACCGCGAAACAGTTTATTTTATAACGTTCTTCGTTCGCTGATTCTTTGACTCGAAAAATCCGCGCGGACCTCCGAGTTTTCATGCTTATGTCATTGCTCGCTCCCCCCTCACCTTCGGAGGCTTCTTCACCTTGGCGCGCTGCTCCTGGCCGCGGCCGTCGCCGATCATGCCGCGCACGAGCTCCAGCAGGGCGCCGGACCCCTGGCCCCGCTCGCCGCTCTTCTGGAACCCGGGGGCCGACGAACAGGAGCCCGACTCCTCGCAGGTGAACGGCTGGCCGTCGATAAATACCCACGGCATGCTCGGCGGCTCGGTGAACTTCGCGCCGGTGAGGCGGTGCATGGCCGCGACGACGCTGTCGGCGTAGTCCGTGCTGTACATAATGTCGAACGCCTCGCGGCCCTCGAAGCACGCCTGCAGCCCGTCCTCGCCAGACCACGGGATGCCGGCCTGCTTGCTGCAGGTCTCGGTGGCATCCTCGTCGCGGCCGAGCAACACCATCGCCGTGAGCCCTAGGTCGCACTCCACGAAACCAGCGCCCCTCCGCAGCGCCTCGGAGCCCGCTGGGGCGGGCATCGGGAGCGCCTCCTTCAGGGCGCACAGCGGGGCCAGCGACAGCGAGCATGCGTCCGTGATCCCGCGGCTGTCGGAGCTCGACATGCCCTTCAGCAGCGGCAGCAGAGTTACCACCACCCCGCCCCCGGGCAGCCCGGCGTCGAGGAAGGGGAGCAGGCTGTTGTGGACGAAGTGGTAGCAGTGCGGGCACGTCGCCAGGAAGAACACCTCGACGGAGATCGGCGCGCCCTGCCGCTCCCGCAGCCCCCGCCCACGGGCGCTCGGGGCGGCGGCGGGCGCGTCGGCGCCGCGGGGCCTCGCCGCGACGGCCTCGCACTCGCGGGCCACGGCCTCGAGCTGCCACCCCTCGCCGCAGGCGCCCTCGAGGGCGCCGTGCCCGCCTCCGAGCGGAGCGGCGGCGCACAGGCAGAAGAGGCACCCGCGCCGCGTCCGCGGGGGCGGCAGCCGCATGCGTGGACCGCGCGGGCAGCCGCGGCAGCCGCGGTCGCCGCGGCGTGAAAGCGCGGTCCGCGCCGCCCCAAGGCGCAGGCGGCGGCGGGGCCCCCGTGGCTGGAGCCGAAGGGGCTGCGGAGGGCGTTCGGGAGGCATGCTGGGCCGTCTGGAGACCGTCCTGGGCCGCGAGCTCGGCGAGGAGAGGCCCCCCTGGGCCGTGCTGGGTACGTCTGGTGAGGGGCGTGTTCTTTCCACCACCACCACCATAATTAAGTTGGAGGGGGAGGGGGTCCTCCTCCTCCCCCCCCTCCTCCTCCTCCTCCCCCTCCTCTTCCTCCTCCGCCCCCCCGCCAATTTATGGTGGTGGTGGTGGAAGACAAGCCCATCGTCCGGAAGGCCTCCTTGGACGGCATCGGGCCCCCCAAGCGCCTGCACGTCCGCGCTTGTGGTCGAGGCTCTGGCCCGGGGGCCCCGGACCCGATGGCCGCTGCACGTGCAGGTGCAGGGAATCAGCCAGATGAACAACCCAGGCATGTTTCCAAATAGTGGTAACTGTATGCTTGACACATATACAATGCGCTCTTAACGCACGTGGTCAACGAGAGGACAGTTCGAGTGTCTATTGCCATGGCATCCACAAGCGAATCCTGCGGGCCCGCGCCGTGTTCACGCGGCGGCGACCCCAGCGCGGGCATTTAAGAGTGCCGCCTGGTGGCCGGGAACTGGCCGACATCGAGCGACCCTCGCCATCGAGCGGCCGCGGCCGTCCCAGACCCATTCGCAACCACCCTGTGGACAACATGATGGACCCACGAACCCGGAAAGGGATATAGACATGCGCAGCATGGTCACGTTTTCACGATACCCAACTGGGCGACATCTCACAAAACATCCCACGAGACACCCCGCGAAACATCCCACGAGACACCTCGCGAAACATTCCACGAGACACCTCACGAAACATTCCACGAGACACCCCATTCCACGCGGAAACATTCCACGAGACACCCCACGAACAGGCAACCACTCAACCAGACACGCCACGAAACATTCCACGGGGGTGCGACTGGGTGTGGTCGTGCTGGGGTGTGGTCGTGCTGGGGTGTGGTCGTGCTGGGGAGTGGTCGTGCTGGGGTGTGGTCGTGCTGGGGGGTGGTCGTGCTGGGGTGTGGTCGTGCTGGGGGGTGGTCGTGCTGGGGTGTGGTCGTGCTGGGGCGTGGTCGTGCTGGGGTGCGTGCTGTGGTGAGGTCGTGCTGGGGTGTGGTCGTGCTGGGGTGTGGTCTTGCTGGGGTGGGGTCGTGCTGGGGTGGGGTCCTGCTGGGGTGTGGTCGTGCGTGCTGGGGTGTGGTCGTGCTGGGGTGGGGTCGTGCTGGGGTGGGGTCGTGCTGGGGTGTGGTCGTTCTGGGGTGTGATCGTGCTGGGGTGTGGTCGTGCTAGGGTGGGGTCGTGCTGGGGTGGGGTCGTGCTGGGGTGTGGTCGTGCTGGGAGTGGTCGTGCTGGGGTGTGGTCGTGCTGGGGTGTGGTCGTGCTGGGGGGTGGTCGTGCTGGGGGGTGGTCGTGCTGGGAGGTGGTCCTCAGAATTCAGGTCCCCAGGAGAGGACAATCTATAACACAAAACAAGCGTTTCGCTCGAGACATCCTCACCATTTTCTGAAAAACAAGCGTTTCGCTCGAGACATCCTCAAATTTTAATTCGCCGGCCTCAAAAACAAGCGTTTCGCTCGAGACATCCTCAAATTTTAATTCTCGGGCTCGTTATTTATCAGGGAAAAATTCGCCGGCCTCCTTCGACCTCGTTATTTATCAGGGAAAAAATTCGCCGGCAATTCGCCGGCCTCCTTCAAGCAGGCACCGGGGGACTAGGTTTACCTACTAAAAGAGAACCCTGGGCCCAGGCCCTTTCCGGGAAAAACACAAAACAAACAAACATACAAACAGACAAACAAACAAGCAAACAAACAAACAAACAAAACGCGGCGTCGGACGCATGAGGAAGCAGCAGGTGTGAGAGAAGAGAACAAGAGAAAAACTCTGGATAGGAGCAGGGCTCGGCTGCGAAGAGATGCAAGGACGCAAGCTGCCTGACTCGCTCTTTGACGGAAAGCCTCCAGGCATTGCGAGGGGGTCACCGAGGGCCGTTTTCCGATGGGACAAGAAGCGAGGGGTTCACCGAGGGCCGTTTCGCAGACTGCGACGAGACGACTGAAGTCTCAAATCTCGGCGGACTTCCACTTTAGATCTGCCTCCCCCCACCCAGACAACCAAGGCGACCCTGGCGGCCGATCACGCAGAGCGAGAAGCTCGCGGAGGGCCGTCTGCAAGCATGGGCATGCAGCGATGGGGGCCCCAGGGAACCGTTCCCCGGAGGCCGAGGGCCGTTCCTGGGAGGGAAAGGGGCGACCACAGGACAAGAGTCGATGGGGGTCACCGAGGGCCGAGACTTGGCCTTTGACGGGAAGCCTCTGGGCCTTGTGAATTGCGAAACCTTTCAATGGAAAATCTCCAGGCTCGCACCAGATCGCTCGAGTGGAAGGTTTCTTGGAACGAAGCCCGAGAGGATCGAGGTCAGAGATGGTCTGAGGCACAGGTATACGAGAGGACGTAGCGCCTCAGGCACTGACCGAGCTCCATCAGGTCGGCCTCACCGCTGCGAAGAATCTCCAGCCTGGCAGACGAAGACGCAACGAGCTCTCGACGCAACAGAGCCCCATGCACCTGGGGCAGGGGGAGGGGCGGAGGCTGTTCCCAAAACACATCGTCACCAAGCGACATGCGTCACTGGCTTGGTAAACGAACGCTGAATCGGAGAGCTCAGCGATAACCCAGGGCCGTTTCCCCAAACGCGGTGCGCTGTCTCATGGGGCTCTCAGCGCCAGAGCAACTGTGCGGAAAGACGCGCTTGTTTATATTGGAATGTCCCGAAGCCTCCAAGGCTTGCAGCTGATCAGAGCCTGCGCCGCGGCGCTGAGGTAACACGTATTCCCGAAGTTGGGCACGCACACGGACGGCAGGTAGAGGGTCGACAATTCGTCTGTAACGCAGGCAAAGAAATCGAATATGCTTTCCTTGGCGAACGAGAGCGAGGCCGCGTGGGCGGGGGGCATGTCTCTGAACTTCGTCCAGGCAGAGAGGACCTGTGTGATGCGCTTGATCCTGACAGGGTCCGGGCGCGGGTCCTCCTGGTCTGCTGGGTAGAGGAACTTCACCGCGTCCAGCCGCTCTGCCAGGGCAGCCTGCCGCGAGGGGCGCGCTGGGCCTTCCACGTCTCGCAGAGAGTCGATGCAACGATGATCAGCAGCAGCTCGAAACGTCCAATGCCAGGGGGCGACGTCGCTCACCTCCCCGTAGAACTCGGCGCTAGCTACGCCGAGCATGTCAGGCTGCAATGCGAAAAGACGAAGGGTAGGTACATCCACTCTGTAGGATCCAGCGTTCGTGGAGCACCTGTAAAGCGCCTGCCACAAATCGGCATCGCCGCCCCTCCTCGACGGCAAGTACTCCGGATCAGAAGCTCGCTTGGCCGCGAAAGCCTTGTACCATTTCATTGTTTTCTTCCCCGCTTTCGTCGACAGATTCTCGAGCTGAACTGATTCTCGCAAGCCTTGCGACCAGGGTACTTCTGCCCAACGGCGGTCCGTCTGGGCCGGCTCAGGGGGCAGCTGAATGCGAGGTGTGCCTGTGGAGCGAACAGAGGTGGCAAGCAGAACTGCTGGGGGCCGCCGAGGAGTGAATGCCTGCATTGGCGTGCACTTGATAGGCGTGTCCTGCGCGGGCGTGGCAACGCCCCCGTTGCCGGCGCCGCCGACCCGCCGAACTTTCGCCAACGGCGAGCCATCGCCATCCTCCGCACCACCCCCCGGCTGATCAGCTGGGAACCCGCCGGGCATCGCAGTCAAGCGCTGCCTCCTGGCATCGTCGGCGCCTTTTTTTCGCGGCAACTCATTGTACCTGGTGAGGAGCGTGTCAGGCCACCAGTTTGCCAGCTGTCGGTGGTAAGCATCAAATGCACGGTGTGCCAATGCGTTCCCATGCCGGACAACATATATTCGCAAACCATCCAGGCTCACATCAACGCCCATTTCTTGCATTGATTGCTTGAGCTGCTCGCAAGGCGGTGGCGCGGCGGACATTGCGCATTTGGGCGCCATGACGGGGGCCGTACCTTTGACGGAGAGTCACCGGCGGCCGTCCGCGTTCACTATGAGCCCGCATGAGCCAGGGTGGCTACAATTCTTGGTGATGATGATGCTACAGCGTCGTCGTCGTCGTCGTCGTCCACTTGAGCGCCGATGGCGAACCCGCGCTCCCCTATCGAGAGAACGCGCTCGAGCGGCCGAAGCCGCTCTACCTTCACCTGGGTCCGCCGAGCGCGAGGTGCCAACCTCTCGGCCCCCCGAGGGCTAGAGCCTTCTTGGAGCGCCCCGTGCAGGATCTGGGATGGCGTCGTCGTCGTCGTCGCCGCCGCCTCCTCCTCTCCTCCTCCTCCTCATCGCCGTCCTCCTCATCATCGCCCCTCTCCTCCTCGTCCTCCTCGCCCTCCTCCTTTTCCTCCTCCTCCTCGTGCTCCTTCTGCTCCTGCGCATCCGTCCCCATCCTCTTCCCGCTTCTCCTCCTAAACTCCTTCCCTCCTCGTCCCCTTGGTCCTCCTGCTCCTGCTCATCCACCCCTCATCCTCATCATGCTCCTCTCTCAGGCACGAGACACCTAGGGCGGCCGAGCGCGGACAAGTCAGGTCGGCCGAACACGCAACACCTAGGGCGGTCGAACAAACCAGGTCGGTCGAGCACCGGACTCGTAAGGCGACCGAGCAAAGACAAGTCAGGTCGGTCCAGAACGGAACACCTAGGGCGGTTGAGCACGAGACACGTAAGGCGGCCGAGCACGAGACACCTATGGCGGGCGAGCACGGGACACCCAAAGCGGTCGAGCACGAGAGCGGAGCTGTCCAACGGTCGGACAAGTCAAGTCGGTCCAGCACGAGACACCTACGGCGGTCGAACAAGTCAGATCGATCCAGCACGCCACACCTAAGGCGGTCGAACAAGTCAGGTCGGTCGAGCACGAGACACCTAAGGCGGCCGAGCACGGACAAGCCAGGTCGGCCTCCTGGAGAGGAGGTAGAGGGCAAGGAGGAGGAGGAGGAAGAAGAGGAGAGAAGGGAGGAGGACCATCGTGCATAGCGGCCGAGCTCAGGGACCACCTCCTGCGCCCCCCTCTGGTGTCGAGAAAGTGCCACGCCTGCTGTGCCTGGACGACCGTCGTGCATAGCGGCCGCGCTCAGGGACCACCCCCTGCGCACCCCCTCTGGTGTCGAGAAAGTGCCACGCCTGCTATGCCTGGACGACCGGCGCGTATAGCGCCGCGCTCAGGGACCACCCCCTGCGCCCCCCTCTGGTGTCGAGAAGGTGCCACGCCTGCTGTGCCTGGACGACCGGCGCCTATAGCAGCCGCGCTCAGGGACCACCCCATGCGCACCGCCTCTGGTGTCGAGAAAGTGCCACGCCTGCTATGCCTGGACGACAGGCGCGTATAGAGACCGCAGCGACAGACCACCCCCTGCGCACCCCCTATGGTGTCGAGAAAGTGCCACGCCTGCTATGCCAGGACGACCGGCGCGTATAGAGCCGCGCTCGGAACCACCCCCTGCGCACCCCCTCTGGTGTCGAGAAAGTGCCACGCCTGCTATGCCTGGACGACCGGCGCGTATTAGAGACCGCTAGCGAAGAGAACCACACCCCTTGCGCACCCCCTGAGTGGTGTCGAAAAAGTGCACGGCCTTCTATGCCAGACGACGGCGCGTATAGAGACCGCAGCGAGAAGACCACCCCCTGCGCACCCCCTCTGGTTTCGGAAAGTAACCCACGCCGCTATGCCTGGACGACCAGGGCGCGTATAGAGAACCGCAGCGATGAGACCCCCACCAGCGCAACCCCCTAATGGTGTCGAGAAAGTGCCACGCCTGCTAGCCTGACGACCGGCGCGTAATAGAGACCGCACGAGAGACCAACCCGCTGCGCGTCGGCCAATGGAGTCCGAGAAAGTGCCACGCCTGCTATGCCTGGACGACCGGCGCGTATAGAGACCGCAGCGAGAGACCACCCCCTGCGCACCCCCTATGGTGTCGAGAAAGTGCCACGCTTCCTATGCCTGGACGACCGGCGCGTATAGAGACCGCAGCGAGAGACCACCCCCTGCGCACCCCCTATGGTGTCGAGAAAGTGCCACGCCTGCTATGCCTGGACGACCGGCACGTATAGAGACCGCAGCGAGAGACCACCCCCTGCGCACCCCTTATGGTGTCGAGAAAGTGCCACGCCTGCTATGCCTGGACGACCGGCGCGTATAGAGACCGAGGCGAGAGACCACCCCCTGCGCACCCCCTATGGTGTCGAGAAAGTGCCACGCCTGCTATGCCTGGACGACCGGCGCGTATAGAGACCGCAGCGACAAACCACCCCCTGCGCACCCCCTATGGTGTCGAGAAAGTGCCACGCCTGCTATGCCAAGACGACTGGGGCCACGCCTGCTATAGCAGGACGACTGGGGCGTATAGAGACCGCAGCGAGAGACCACCCCCTGCGCCCCCCCTATGGTGTCGAGAAAGTGCCACGCCTGCTATGCCAGGACTGGTGTCGTCTTGTGTGTGCGAGTGTGTGCATGCGTGCGGCTGTATGTAGACGCGTGTCGCCGAGACGTGCTGTGCTGTGCTCTGCTGAGCTGTGCTGTGCTGTCCTATGCTGTGCTGCGGTCTGCTGCGCTGTGCTGCGCTGTGCTGAGGAGGAGGAGGAGGAGGAGGAGGAGGAGGAGGAGGAGGAGGAGGAGGAGGGGAGGAGGGCGGGCGTGGGGGAGACGCGGGCGCGGCGCGGCAGGGAAGAAAACCAGAACCCCACGAAGCATGTGGGGAAAAAATGTGTTTTTTGTTTGTGATTTATTTTTATTCCCAACCATCCTGTGGTGTTGGGTCCTCGTTTTGAAGAGACGGTGCCCCGCGTTCCTCCTTCCTCCTCCTCCCCCTCCTCCGGGGGTGTTCGCATGCGGTTCCCCCACCCAGGGCAGCGTTTCGTGGCCCCATAGGGAGCTCCACCGAAGGCCCCAGTGGGGGTGTTCGCATGCGGTTCCCCACCCAGGGCAGCGCTTCGTAGCCCCATAGGGAGCTCCACCGAAGGCCCCAGTGGGGGTGTTCGCATGCGGTTCCCCCACCCAGGGCAGCGCTTCGTGGCCCCATAGGGAGCTCCACCGAAGGCCCCAGTGTGGGTGTTCGCATGCGGTTCCCCCACCCAGGGCAGCGCTTCGTGGCCCCATAGGGAGCCTCCACCGAGCCTTACAGTGGGGTTGTGTCGCATGCGGTTCCCCCACCCAGGGCAGCGTTTCGTAGCCCCATAGGGAGCTCCACCGAAGGCACCAGTGGGGGTGTTCGCATGCGGTTCCCCCACCCAGGGCAGCGTTTCGTGGCCCCATAGGGACTCCACCGAAGGCCCCAGTGGGGGTGTCCACATGCGGTTCCCCCACCCAGGGCAGCGTTTCGTAGCCCCAGAGGGAGCTCCACCGAAGGCCCCAGTGGGGGTGTCCACATGCGGTTCCCCCACCAGGGCAGCGTTTCGTAGCCCCAGAGGGAGCTCCACCGAAGGCCCCAGTGGGGGTGTCCACATGCGGTTCCCCCCCAACCCAGGGCAAGCGTTTCGTTTTGTAGTCCCATAGGGATGGGACAGCTCCACCAAGGCCCAGCCGCCCAGGATCGCATGTGCGGTTCCCCCATCGAGGGCAGCGTTTCTGGCCCCATAGGTAGCTCCACCGAAGGCCCCAGTTGGTGGGTGTTTCGCATCGGTTCCCCCACCCAAGGCAAGCGCTTCGTGGCCCAATAGGGAAGCTCCACCCGAAGGCCCCAATTGGGGGTGTTCGCAATGCGTTCCCCCACCCATTGCAGCGGTATGCGGTTCCCGTGGCCCCATAGGGAGCTCCACCGAAGGCCCCAGTGGGGGTGTTTCGCATGCGTTTTTTTCCCCCACCCAGGGCAAGCTTTTCGTAGGCCTCTATATGGAGCTCCACCGAGGGCCCAGTGGGGGTGTTCGCATGCGGTTCCCCCACCCAGGGCAGCGTTTCGTGGCCCCATAGGGAGCTCCACCGAAGGCCCCAGTGGGGGTGTTCGCATGCGGTTCCCCCACCCAGGGCAGCGTTTCGTAGCCCCAAAGGGAGCTCCACCGAAGGCCCCAGTGGGGGTGTTCGCATGCGGTTCCCCCACCCAGGGCAGCGTTTCGTGGCCCCATAGGGAGCTCCACCGAAGGCCCCAGTGGGGGTGTTCGCATGCGGTTCCCCCCCCCAGGGCAGCGTTTCGTAGCCCCATAGGGAGCTCCACCGAAGGCCCCAGTGGGGGTGTTCGCATGCGGTTCCCCCACCCAGGGCAGCGCTTCGTGGCCCCATAGGGAGCTCCACCGAAGGCCCCAGTGGGGGCGTTCGCATGCGGTTCCCCCACCCAGGGCAACGTTTCGTAGCCCCATAGGGAGCTCCACCGAAGGCCCCAGTGGGGGGGTTCCCCCACCCAGGGCAGCGCTTCGTGGCCCCATAGGGAGCTCCACCGAAGGCCCCAGTGGCTGCTCTCGCATGCGGTTCCCCCACCCAGGGCAGCGTTTCGTGGCCCCATAGGGAGCTCCACCGGAGGCCCCAGTGGCTGCTCTCGCAAGCGGTTCCCCCACCCAGGGCAGCGCTTCGTGGCCCCATGGGGAGCTCCACCGAAAGCCCCCGTGGCGCAGTTCGCATGCGCTTCCCCAACCCAGGGCAGCGTTTCGTGGCACCATAGGGAGCTCCACCGAAGGCCCCAGTGGCGCAGTTCGCATGCGGTTCCCCCACCCAGGGCAGCGTTTCGTAGCCCCATAGGGAGCTCCACCGAAGGCCCGCCCCGGTGGCGCAGTCCGCATGCGGTTCCCCCTATCCAAGGCAGCGCTTCGTGGCCCCATATGGAGCCCCACCGAAAGCGGCACCCACAACGCGTTATTACCAACAATTGCTTTGGTTGGTGTCTTTTGCGCCATTGGGAAAAAGAGGGGGGGAGGAAGAGAGGGGGGGGGGGGAAGGATAATTTTTCATGGGGGGGGGGGTGGGGGGGGGGGGGGGGGGGGGGGGGGGGGGGGGGGGGGGGGGGTGTGGTGGGCGCCCAAGAGAAAAAAAAAGGAATGCGACGTGGCCACATTTGCCCCCCCCCTAGAAGGATTCCTATTGGACGCCCCCATAAGAAGGATTCACAGTGAAATCCTCGACAGAAGGGTTCCTATCGAAACCCTCCACTGAACGATTCCTACCGAAATCCTCCACATGTGGATTCCTACTGAAACCCTCCACTGAATGATTCCTACTGAACAATGGCAATGGCAATGGCAATGGCAATGGCAATCGTAATGGTAATGGTAATGGTAATGACAATGGTAATGGTACTGGTAATGGTTACGGTAATGATAGTGCTAACGGACTAGCGAGGCAATGACAATGGCAATGGCAACGGTAATGGTAATGGCAATGGCAATGGCAATGGCAATGGGAATGGCAATGACAATGGCAATGGCAATGGTAATGGCCATGGCAATGGTAATGGTAATGGTAAGCGTAGAGGTAAAGGTAAAGTTAAAGGTAATGGTAATGGTAATGGTAATGGTAATGGTAATGGTAATGGTAATGGTAATGGTAAGGGTAATGGTAATGGTAATGGTAATGGTAATGGTAATGGTAATGGTAATGGTAATGGTAATGGTAATGGTAATGGTAATGGTAATGGTAATGGTAATGGTAATGGTATTGGTAATGGTAATGGTAATGGTAATGGTAATGGTAATGGTAATGGTAATGGTAATGGTAATGGTAATGGTAATGGTAATGGTAATGGTAATGGCACTGGCAGTGGTAATGGTAATGGTAATGGTAATGGGAATGGAAGTGGGAATGGGAACGGGAACGGGAATGGAAATGATAGTGGTAGTGGTAATGGTAATGGCACTGGTAATGGTAATGGTAATGGTTTTGGAAATTGTAATAGTATTGGGAATGGGAATGAGAATGGGAATTCTAATGGTAATGGCAGCGGTAGTATCATGGTAATGGGAATGGGAGTGGAAATGGTACTGGCAATGGTAATGGTAGTGACGAATGGCAATGGCAATGGTGATGGTAATGGTAATGACAGAGGTAATGGTAATGGTACTGGTAATGGTAATGGTAACGGTAATGGTAAGGGGGTAGCGATTGGCAATGGCAATGACAATGGCAACGGTAATGGTAATGACAATGGCAATGGGATTGGCAATGGCATTGACAATGATAATGGCCATGGCAATGGCAACGGCAAAGGTAAGTGCAATGGTAATGGTAATGGGAATGGGAATGGGAACGGGCATGGGAATGTGAATGGGAGAAAGAACGGGAACGGGAATGGAAATGGTAGTGATAGTGGTAGTAATGGCAATGGTAATGTGAATGGGAATGGGAACGGGAATGGGAATGTGAATGGGAATGGGAATGGGAACGGGCATGGAAATGGCAGTGGTAGTGGTAACGGAAATGGGAATGGTAAGGGTAAGGGTAAATGTAAAGGTAGAGGTAAAGGTAATGGTAAGGGTAGTTGTAATGGCAGTTGTAATGGTAATGGTAATGGTAATGGTAATGGTAATGGTAATGGTAATGGTAATGGTAATGGTATTGGGAATGGGAATGTGAATCGGAATGGTAATGGTACTGGCAATGGTAATGGTAGTGGCGAAGGGCAATGGCAATGGCAATGGCAATGGTGATGGTAGTGGCGAATGGCAATGGTAATGGTAGTGGCGAATGGCAATGGCAATGACAATGGTAATGGTAATGGCAATGACAGTGGTAATGATAATGGTACTGGGAATGGTAATGGTGACGATAACGGTAATGGTAATGGTTATGGCAATGGTAACGGGGTGGCGACTGGCAATGGCAATGGCAACGGCGATGGCAATGGTAATGGTAATGGGACTGGCAATGGCAATGGCAATGGGAATGGCAACGGCAATGGCAATGGCAATAGCAATGGCCATGGCAATGGTAATGGTCATGGTCATGGTAATGGTAATGGTAATGGTAATGGGAATGGGAATGGGAATCGCAGTGGTACTTGGAACGGGAACGGGAATGGAAATGGTAGTGGTAGTGGTAATGATAATGGCAATGGTAATGGAAGTGGTAGTTTTTTTCGATGCAAAGAAAACAACTAGTATACAACGACGGCGCTGCAACGGCAGGGTGCGCAGGTCACGGAATACCTCTTGGAGGCGGCTCCCGTGTCGACATGAAATGGCAACGAGAGTAACACTTGGAACGGAGACAAAACAAAAAGAGAGCGCCGGCAGCAAGGATGACGGGAGGGCGAAAAGGGAGACACGGGGGAAGCGAGCCCTACGACAATGCATCAGCGAGGCGCACCATGGCGCAGCCACCTCCTGTCGAAGGTTCGGGTCAAAGTGGCGCGGCCTTTCGCGCCAATTTTGCACCAGTGCTCCAATGCGTCGGCGCACTTCTGGGAGTCGGGCGCTGGCTTGCCACGGAAATGATTGGTTGCTCTGAACACGGCGTACGCGGCAAGAGCTGCCAGGCTGAGTTCATTGTCTCCAGCGCTGCCGAGGCACAGGACGCTCTCCAAGCTCACATCCCGAAGGCCGAGAAATCTGCATTTCAATCTCGCCACCGCTGGGCACAGAGCGCAATGCTCTACGCAATCTCGCGCAGAGCAAGAGCATCCCAAACAGCACCGCCCTACATTTTGAAATCGGCGCGCCGTGCACCAACCATTCCACTGCGTCCTCCACACTGCGGCCACAACACGTGGCGATGCCAAACGGCTCAGCCTCTCGAACATGTTCGGCGCACGGCGGGCGAGGCGGCCGATTGGAGCGGGGAGGGACCATCTGGCGAGCTTGTGGCGGAAGCGAGGCTCCACCTTCTTCAACCCAGGCTGCTGCACTCGGATCGTTTCGTATAAATCCCGCTGATCGCTGGACACTTGGGGGCCAGCTGACGTCGCGCGGCAAACCGCCTGGCGGACCACCGTAGGAAAATGGGAAGAATACCAGGCTGACCACGTGTCCGCGCGCGCCTGGAACTGCGCGTCCCCACGGGCAAATGCCAATTGCTCGGCTAGGACAGAGTTGTCACGCAAGACTGTGCCAGCCACGACGAGCTTGGCAGCCCACGCGCAATCCGAGAGACAACGGAATTCAACTGGGAATGAGATCAACGACTTTAAAAGAATAAAGGTCTGCTGCCGTGCGCCACCCGCCTGGCCCGGCCGTGAAAGCCGACAGCGCCGCGGCTTCAGCCGCTGTCACTTCCCGTGGGATATCGCATAACTGCCACAGGTAACAGAGCACGGGGGCTACGAACGCATTGTAGACGCGGGCGTTCATTTGCAGACCGAGCCCAAGCTCTGACCACAGACGAGCTCTCTTTGAATACTTTGCCACTGCTCCAGCCCATTCGGCCTCGACCTCGCAGGACCTACTTTGAAGCCCAAGTACGCGGCGTGCATTGCAAACTCCGCTCCGGCCCACTCGGGCAGCGCATCCTGCACTGCGCGTCGAAACTGGCGCGTCGAAGTTTCCCACAAAGGAACGACGACGGTCTTTGCCATGTTCAGGCGAAGACCAGAGAACAGAGCGAACTCCCTGCACACGCGCAGAACAGTCGATGCATCGCGCCAGAAGTTGCGAACGACCACTGCGTCGTCATCGGCATAAGCTCTCACCGTGCTTTGAGGCGTTTGTTGGCTGATTCGGCGTAGCAGCATGTCAGTCGCAAGTACAAAAAGAAGGGGTGAGAGAGGGCATCCTTGACGAACGCCGCTGCGCATGGGAAATCCTTCGAACACTTGCCCTTTCAACTTAGTAGTTCACACGCTGTCCTTGTAGAGGCATCGAACAACATTGCATATGAAAGGAGGGACGCCTATGGCCTCAAGGGCAGCTAAAATAAAGTCCTGTGATACACTAGGGAACGCAGCCTCAAAGTCAAACAATATGAGCGCAGCGTTCCTCTCCACGAGGCTGGCCAACATACTGGCGTGCTCAATTTCGCACGCGTTCCGCACTATAGAGCGCCCCTGAAGAAAACCCCGCTGCATCGGAGACACGACTTTGTCGGCCAACGGCTCCAACAAATTTCTTTACGAACTAGCGATCAACCTGTTGTCTGCGTTGAATAATGACAAAGGCCTCGTTTTGCTTGCCGTGAAGAACTCCCCGATACCCGGGTGCGTACCAGCAGGTTTTTTTGGGGGCAACACAAATAGTTGCTGTTAAAACTTGGTGGCAACATGTCAATCGTAGCACGCTCCTGCAGCGAGACTGCGGCAACAAATAAAATCGGGGCGGCTAGAGCTTCGACTTTCTTCCACGCCCGGCACGGGATCCCATCAGGACCAGGGGGGGAGTCGTTGGAAGCGCGGATGGCTTGTACCACGTGCGACGGCCGCAATTCCCACGTCGAACTCTCGCTTGGCAGTCCCCCCCTAGCGAAAGACACGAGGCTTGGGACATTCCATCCGCACATGCGGTTTAAATCTACAGCTCGATGGGAAAATACATTACCCCAATGCTGTTTCAAAGAAGCTGCAATCTCACTAGCCTCAGTCGCAAAATCCTGACAATCTGGCGACGCAAGAACCGAGAGAGCAGGACACTCGCCCGGGAGAAGCCGCTCAATTTTCCGAAGAATGTGCTCCTTGCGGGAAGTCAGCTCGAAATCTGACAAACTTTTCCGTTGGTCTCTGAGGGCATCCACCTTCTCCAACACTTCCTGCCGCGCCAGCTCCACACAGCGGTCGCGCAGGGCGTGGGCAGAGGGGGGGGGCCAACAAGGGCACGCAAAGGAGGATAGAGACGGAAAAAGTGAGCAGCACGGTCCGTGACCCCACGCTCAAGAGACCTGAGAAGACACATGGAAGCCTGAAGTTTGTCTTCGGCGCTGGTGGCCTCATGAATGACGGTGGATCGCCGTAGTCCGTTGACAGCCCGACGCATCGCTAATTTCATGATGCCGAGCTTGTCAATCGGAGGGGCGTGAGGGGTGAGACGAGTTTCCCTTTCATATTCCTGCTGGACGTGCTTGGCAAAATCTGGATGCTCCACATACGCGGCCGAGAGTGGTCCGACACCACCTCTGCCAGATTGCCATTCGACACGTCTCCTGGCAAAAAAACAAAGGCTTGTGAGCAGACAAACGAATTGGAGAAGACAGTACTGAACATTCAATGTGTCGGTCTAGTACCTCGCACTTATGCGGGTTACAATAAATGCGATCAATGCGAGACTGAGCAGTGCCACCATCACAAGTGAAACGCTCTTGCACCCATCCCTCCAAAGAGAACTTACTACGCAAATGGGCATGGAATGCAACGGCCTCGGCACCGTTAGTGTGCCCGGACCATTGTCCGGATTGTTTTTGCCAGCGGTCGTGCTTATTCTCCGCGAAATTAAAATCACCAGAGATCACAGAAGTGGCGCTGCGAGGGCCAGAGAAACTCGCCGCAATAAGTTTTAAACTGTTGGCGCGGACTGCTGAGGAGTGCGCATTAGGATATACATTCCATATGTCCAAACTGCCGCAGCGACCACGGAGGCGTAGCACTGCAGACCTGCCTGTTTCCACAGTGTGAAACTGGTGCGAATCGAATTGGGAAAGGAACTTCCTAGATACAAACATGGCGATCCCCGCCTGAGACCGGCTTAAATGAGACCAGAACGCACGGTTACCATGGAATTCGCTGAACGCGAGCTCCCGGCCTGAAGTGCCGTGGACTTCCTGCAAACCTACAAAATCAACTTTCTGGGTCAATTGCTCCACAAATTTATGCCTGCGATGTTGCTAACTCAACTTGCTTGAAAAAACGCTTGGGAGTTCCAAGAACATCCAGCAAAATCCCCCGCAAAAGGGAACAGAGAGGAAGAGCGGAGGGGGGGGGGAAACGAGGGAGGAGGAGGGGGAGAGGCAACACCCGAAGAAAATCTAGGCAACAGGATTAGTCACTCGCGCAAGGCGCGATCTAGCTCCAGCTGCAAGTCTTTGCCTGTGAACGGCCAGCTCATGCTGTCCACGTTCTGACAGTTAATCTCAACGCGGATGAGCACGCCCTCGCCCTTCAATTCGCCGATCCGCGTGTCTTTCACCATCAACACCCCCATGCGGACATCGAAATCGATGGATTCTTCTTCAACGCATTTCTTCACAAGGATGCTTTTGAGCATGGCCAAGTGGCGGACCCTGGCCCCCAAGACAGGTCCGCGATCGGGTCCTATGGTGATTGGTGCGCCCTTGTAGTGAATGTTGTCGGTGTTCCTGGCTGCCTTGATGAAATTATGCATCGCGTCCTTCGTTTAAGATCGGACTGCACCTCTCTCTCCCCATTTTTGTCGTGCATGCATTGCCGTCGACCTCGTGTGCATGTTCCCCCAAGTTCGCGTTGATGAGTTCGAGAATATTGCTTTCCTTGGTGTCCTTCGGGAAACCCTTGAAGATTGCCGTCCGTTCGAGCTTCTCAACCTTTTTCAATGGGCATCGGGTTGTTGTCCCGGTCGACCCACTTCAGAGGCTGTGCTCCCGTGCGCTCTGCTGTCTTTGCAGGTCCTTTTTGATTCATTGCTTTTGAAATCGTGTTCGAAACGTCCTCCCTGCTGACCTTCTCCTCCCTGAGCTTCGCTATCTCGAATCTCGTAGCGACCACGCCCTCTTGCGCACCGCTGGCAAGAGACGCCACCCTGCGAATCTCTTCCTGGTTCGTCGTGAGCTGCTCTTTTATGTCCCCGATCTGATCCTCGAAGTGTTTGGTAACCTCAGTTTTGACGCTGTTCGTCATCGTCGCCATGTGCACCATCATTTGTTCCATCATGTTCTGGATCTGGCCGAGCGTAGGGGCCGCGTTCAAGTCCACAGGCACGGATAATCCCAACGCAGCCGAGGACGAACTGCCTGAAGCACTCCCCACGGCCGCCGTGTCGAGATCCACTTTCTGGGGCTCGGTCACCCGAGCCCTCACGTCCCTTGAAAGTATCTCCTTCTTCGGAGATCCCTTTTTCTTCTCTCCAGTCCCCATCGCGCGCACCCGCTCCCTGAATCAGCGCGATCCCAGACTGAAACCCCAGTCGGAGCAATCCCCGGCGATTCCGGAGGGTATAGTACAGTGAAAGGGAAGAAGTCAAGTAAGGGATGCCTTAAGTAAGGGATGCCTTAAGTAAGGGATGCCTCGAGCCACTGGAGCCCTGAGCCAAGGGGGAGCTTGAGCCAAGGGGGAGCTTGAGCCAAGGGAGCCTTGAGCCTTGAGCCAAGGGGGAGCTTGGAGCTTGAGCCAAGGGGGAGCTTGGTAATGGAAATGGTAGTGGTAGTGGTAATGATAATGGCAATGGTAATGGAAATGGCACTGGTAACGTTAATTCTAATGGCAATGGTGATGGGAATGGGAATTGCAATGGTGATGGCAGCGGTAATGATAATGGTAATGGCAATTGTGTTGGTAATGCTAATGGCAATGGCAATGGTAAGTAATGGATGTGGCGAATGGTAATGGTAATGGGAATGGTAATGGTAATGGTAAGGGTAATGGTAACAGGGTGGCGACGGGCAATGGCAATTCCATGGCAATGGCAACGGCAATGGCAATGAGAATGGAAATTGTAATGGCAATGGTAATGGCACTGGCAATTGTAATGGCAATAGTAATGGTAATGGTAATGGTAAAGGTAAAGATAAAGGTAAAGGTAATGGTAATGGTAACGGTAATGTGAATGGGAATGGGAATGGGAATGGGGATTCAGCAGCAGCATCATCATCATCATCAGCAGACGCATCAGCATAATCAGAGACATCATCATCATTACCACCACCATCATCGTCATCATCATCATCGTCATCATCATCATCATCAACCCCCTCCTCCTCCTCGTCTTCCTCCTCGTCCTCCTCCTCCTCCTCTTCCATCCCCCTTCCCTCCTCATCCACCTCCTGCAACGCCTCCTCGTCCTTCTCCTTCTCCTCCCCCTCCTCCACCTCCTGCACCTCCTCCTCCTCCTTCTCATATTCCTCCTCCTCCTCATCAGCATCATCAGCATCATCAGCATCAGCAGCATCAGCATCAGCATCATCATCATCATCGCCATCATCATCAGCAGCATCATCAGCACCATCATCATCATCTTCATCATCATCCTCATCCTCATCATCAGCATCAGCATCATCATCATCCTCATCATCAGCATCATCATCATCATCAGCATCCCTCCTCCTCTCCTCCTCCTCCTCCTCCTCATCATCATCATCCTCCTCCTCCTCCTCCTCCCGCCCTCCTCCTCCCTCCTCTCCCCTTGTCTTCCTCCTCCTCCTCCGCTCCTCCTCCTCCCTTCCTTTTTCCTCCTCTCCTCCTCCTCCTCCTCCTCTCCTCCTCCTCCCCCCCCCCCTCCCGCCTCCTCCCCCTCCTCCTCCTCCTCCTCCTCCTCCTCCTCCTCGCCCTCATTCCTCCTCCTTCCTCCTTCCCCTTCATGTTGCATCCTTCATCCTTCCTCCAACTCCTCCTCCTCCTCTCTCCTCCTCCTCCTCCTCCTCCTCCTCCTCCTCCTCCTCCGCCTCCTCCTCCTCCTCCTCCTCCTCCCCCTCCAACTCCTCATCCTCCTCCTCCTCACAACCACCACCACCACCACCACCATCATCAGCATCCTCCTCCTCCTCCTCCTCCCCCTCCTCTCACCCTCATCATCACCATCATCATCATCATCATCATCATCATCATCATCGTCATCATCATCATCATCACCATCATCATCATCATAATCATCATCAGCATCACCACCACCACCACCACCACCATCATCATCATCATCCTCATCATCATCCTCATCATCATCCTCATTATCCTCATCATCATCATCATCATCATCATGCTCATCATCCTCATCATCCTCATCATCATCATCATCATCATCATACTCATCAGCAACATCATCATCATCACCACCACCACCACAACCACCACCACCATCCTCATCATCATCATCATCATCATCATCATCATCATCTTCTTCATCATCATCATCATCATCATCAGCATCATCATCATCAGCATAAGCATCATCATCATCAGCACCAGCATCAGCATCATCACCATCATCATCATCATTGTCATCCTCACTATCATCATCAGCAGCAACATCATCATCATCAGCATCATCATCACCAAAATCAACCATCATCAGCATCATCATCAGCAGCATCAGCATCATCATCATCATGATCATTCTCACCATCATCATCATCATCATCCTCATCATCATCATCGTCACCATCATCATCACCAACAGCATCATAATCAACATCATCATCATCATCAGCTGCATCATCATCATAGCATCATCATCGCCATCACCATCAGCATCAGCATCAGCATCAGCATAACCATCATCATCATGATCATCAGCATCCTCATCATCATCGGCAGCATCATCATCATCATGATCCGCACCCTCATCATCATCAGCATCATCATCAGCAACATCATCAGCACCATCATCAGCAGCAGCAGCATCAGCATCAGCATCAGCATCAGCATCAGCATCAGCATCATCATTATCATCATCCTCATCCTCATTCTCATCATCATCAGCATCATCATCGGCATCACTATCATCAGCATTGTCATCACCAACAACATCATCATCATCAGCATCAGCAGCAGCTGCAGCATCATCATCATCAGCAGCAGCATCAGAATCATCATCCTCATCCTCATCCTCATCCTCATCATCATCGTCATCATCATAATCAGCAGCTGCATCATCATCAGTATCATCAGCATCATCATCATCATCAGCATCAGTCATCATCCGCAGCAGCACCATCATCGTTATCAGCATCGTCATAATCAGAATCAGCATCATCATCCATCATCATCGTCAGAATCAACATCATCAACATCACCATCAGCAGTATCATGATCATAAGCGTAATCATAATCAGCAGCAACATCATCATTGACATCATCATCATTTTCATCATCATCATCATCATCATCATCATCGTCATCGTCATCGTCATCAGCATCATCATACTCATCATCAACGTCAGCATCATGATCACCCTCCTCCTCATCCTCCTACTCATCTCCATCATCAGCATCGTCATTGTCATCTTAATCATCACCATAGTCATCATCATGTTCATCCACCTCATCCACTTCCTTTTCCTCATCATCATCGTCAGCATCAGCATCATCAGCTTCAGATTCCTACTCCCTTCCTCCTCGAAATCCTTTTCCTGATCCCTCCACTTCCTCCTCCTCCTCCTCATCCTCCTCATCACCTTCATCAGCATCATCATCATCCTCACCATCATCATCATCATCACCACCACCATCGCCAGCAGCAGCAACATCATCATCATCATCATAATCATCATCATCATCAGCATCATCATCATATTCATAATCATTATCAACCTCCTCTTCTTCTTCGTGCACTGCACGCCTCCTGTTCCTGGGGGGGGAGCCGCATGCGAACGCCGCCACTGAGGCATTCGGCGGAGCTCCCGATGGGGCCACGCACGAAACGCTGCACTGGGCGGAGGAAACGCCTGCGAACACCGCCACTGAGGCTTTCGGTGGAGCTCCCTGTGGGGCCACGGAACGCTATGGTGGGTCGGGGAGGCGCATGCGAACACCGCCAGTGAAGCCATCGGTGGAGCCCCCTATGGAACCACGGAACGCTATAGTGGGTCGGGGAGGCGCATGCGAACACCGCCACTGGGGCCTTCGATGAAGCTCCCTGTGGGTCCACGAAACGCTGCAGTGGGAAGGGGCGACGCCTGCGCACACCGCCACTGCGGCCTTCGGTGGAGCTCCCATATGGGGCCACCAAACGTCGTGACGAAACGACCTCCCGGGCTACCTTGCGGCTCCGGCTTCTTCATCTGAAAACCCTCTTAGCTCTCTACAATCTATCCGGGAAAAAACCAGAAAGAAACCAAGGTAGCAGTATCCAGAACCGTTGGGGTCCAAAACCCGGATTGTAGGATGGCGTGGAGAGGCCTGTCGAAATTCTCTGGAAGAAACTGGAGAGAGCTTCCGAAGGACCTTCTGGCGAGCTTCCAAACACACGCACTAGGAAACGCTTCGAAAAAGCCTGCCGGAACACGCTGCAGGGCCGAGCGAGCCCTGAGGTGGCCGGAAGCCGCAGAGACCTCCTGGGCTACCCTGCGGCTCCGGTTTTTTAATTTGAAACCTTCTTAGATCTCTACGAGCTATCCGGAAAAGAACCCAGATAGCAGGGCGCCCTCACAGCGGGGACAGGCGCGACGAAGTACTCTGGAAGGACATGGAGAGAGCCCCCGAACGACCTTCTGGAGAGCTTCCGGGCACGCGTATTCGGAGACGCTTATACATGACATCTCGAACAACGCTGCATATTCAAGCAACTCGCGACGAAGCTTTTTTACGGAAGCCAAAACAACCCGTGGGAATACCTTACGGCTCCAGCAATTGTCAATCGGAAACCCTTCTAGCCCTCTACGAGCTATCCGGGAGAGACTGGCATACACTATCCGGGACTTGCGGGGTCTAAAACCAGATAGCAAGGCGCCCGAAGGGCGTGGAAAGGCCTGTCGAAGAACCCTGACAGGATTTAAACATCTGGAGAGAGCTCCCGAAAGACCTCCTGGAGGGATTCCGAACACGCGCATTGGGAAACGCCTCGACAAGACCCGCCCCAACACGCTGAAGGGTCAAGCAAGCCCCGCCGAGGTGTCCTGCCGAAGCCGCAGCGACCTCCCAGGCCACCCTGCGGCTGAGCTTCCGAAAGACCTTTGTGGAAAGCTTCCGGGCGCGCGCATTGGGCAACCCTTCGAGAAGGCCTGCTGGAACTCGCCGCAGCCTCAAGCAAGCCGCTCCGGCGCTGGAGAACGGAAGCCGGAACGACGCCCAGGGCCACCCTGCGGCTCGGGTTTTCTCACCCGAGACCTTCTGAGCTCTACGAGCTGAATGGAAAGAGCACGGCGACCGAAGGGCATGGAAGGCCCGGCGAAGAACTCTGGAAAGACCTGGAGAGAGCTTCCGAAGACCTTCTGGCGAGCTCCCGGGCGCGCGCGCTGGAAAATGCTCCGAAAAGGCGCCTCTCGGGGCCCGCTGCGATGCCAGACAGGGTTCTCAGGAATCCCACCAGCCCTTTGGGCGTGAGTGGTTTAGAAAGCTCTCTCTGTCCTCAACCCCCCACCCCCCCCTCTTCCCCTTCGGGGAGGGGTTTACCCCTCCCCCTACCCCCTCCCCCTGGGCCTGGAGAGGTCGTCCCGCGGGTGGTCAGAGGGGTCTTTTTCGACTCCTGGGAGGGCCAAAAAACGACTACCCTCACGAGGATTCTGGCCCCGTCGGGGGGACCACGAAAAAATGCTCTCCTCTTCTCTGAAGCCAAAATAATTGATTTTACTACGGTTTTGGCCCCATTTTGGCCGTCTGAGGGGCCAGCGCTGCTGCTCCTTGTTCTCCTAATTATTGATTTTACGAAGGTTTTGGGCTCATTTTGTCCTTCTGAGGGGGTAGCGCTCATTTGCGCTTCTCAGGAGGTCGCAAGAAGCCCCCAAGAGGCCCCAAGATGCCCCCAGGAGGCTCCCGAGAGGCCTCCAAGAGGCTCCCAAGCCGCCCCCAAGAGACCTCCAGAGGCTCCCAAGGGGCACCCCAGAGGCGTCCACGAGGCCCCCAGAGCCCCCAAGAGGCTCCCAAGAGGCCCCCAAGAGTCTCCCAAGAGGCCCCAAGAGGCCCCCAAGAGGCTCCCAAGAGGCCCCACCAGGAGCCCGAACGACTCACACCAGGACGAGGGGCCCGAACGACTCACACCACGAAGAGCTCGAACGACTCACACCACAACGAGGGGCCCGAACGACTCATACCAGGACGAGGCGCCCGACCGATTCACACCACGAGGAGCCCGAACGACTCACACCACGACGCGGGCCTCGAACGACTCACACCACGTGGAGCCCGATCGAGTCACACCAGGAGGAGGGGCAGCGCTCATACAAGCCCCCCAAGAGGGCCCCCAGAGGTCCACCAGATGGCCCCAGGAGGTCCCCAGATGGCCCACAGTCTCAAAAGTATTGATTCTACGAAGGTTTTGGGCTCATTTTGTCCTTCTCAGGGGGTAGAGCTCATTTGCGCTTCTGAGGTGGTCGCAAGAAGCCACCAAGAGGCCCCAAGATGCCCCCCGGAGGCTCCCAAGAGGCCTCCAAGAGGCTCCCCAGCCGCCCCCAAGAGGTCTCCAGAGGCTCCCAAGAGGCCCGCCAGAGGCTCCCACGAGGCCCCCAGAGCCCCCAAGAGGCTCCCAAGAGGCCCCCAAGAGTCTCCCAAGAGGCGCCCAAGAGGCCCCAAGAGGCCCCCGAGAGGCTCCCAAGAGGCCCCACGAGGAGCCCGAACGACTCACACCAGGACGAGGGGCCCGAACGACTCACACCACGAAGAGCCCGAACGACTCATACCACAACGAGGGGCCCGCACGACTCATACCAGGACGAGGCGCCCGAACGACTCACACCACGAGGAGCCCAAAGGACTCACACCACGACGCGGGCCTCGAACGACGCACACCACGTGGAGCCCGAACGAGTCACACCAGGACGAGGCGCAGCGCTTATACAAGCCCCCCAAGAGGGCCCCCAGAGGTCCTCCAGATGGCCCCAAGAGGCCCCCAGATGGCCCACAGTCTCACAATTATTGATGTTACGAAGGTTTTGGGCTCATTTTGTCCTTCTGAGGGGGTAGCGCTCATTTGCGCTTCTCAGGAGGTCGCAAGAAGCCCCCAAGAGGCCCCAAGATGCCCCCAGGAAGCTCCCAAGAGGCCTCCAAGAGGCTCCCAAGAGGCCCCCAAGGGGCCTCCAGAGGCTCCCAAGAGGCCCCCCAGAGGCTCCCACGAGGCCCCCAGAGCCCCGAAGAGACTCCCAAGAGGCCCCCAAGAGTCTCCCAAGAGGCGCCCAAGAGGCCCCAAGAGGCCCCCAAGAGGCTCCCAAGAGGCCCCACGAGGAGCCCGAACGACTCACACCAGGACGAGGGGCCCGAACGACTCACACCACGAAGAGCCCGAACGACTCACACCACAAGGAGGGGCCCGAACGACTCACACCAGGACGAGGCGCCCGAACGACTCACACCACGAGGAGCCCGAACGACTCACACCACGACGCGGGCCCCGAACGACTCACACCACGAGGAGCCCGAACGAGTCACACCAGGAGGAGGGGCCCGAACGACTCACACCAGGACGAGGGGCCCGAACAACTCACACCACGAGAAGCCCGAACGACTCACACCAGGACGAAGAGCCCGAACGACTCACACCACGAAGAGCCCGAACGACTCACACCAGGAAGAAGGGCCCGAACGACTCACACCAGGACGAGAAACCCCAAACGACTCAAATCACGAGGAGCGCTTTCTCTCCCTCCTCCTCCGCCTCGCCCTTCTCCCGCCCCCCCCACAAGAAGGATTCACAAGGAGGCGGGAGGAAGGAGGGACAGGGGAGATATACGGAGCCCAGCGGACACACGCCTGAAAAACACAACTGTCGACATGCTTCGCGAGAGCTGCTGCTGTGAGATGGGCTGGTGGGGATACGCGAAGCGTAAAGAATTTCCTCCCCGAAGCCGGAACGCGACCTCCGGGCTACCCTGCGGCCCCAGCTTCTCAACCCTGCGGCTCCGGCCCCGGCTTCTCCACGAGCTAAGCCGGGAAAAGAACGGATAGCAGGGTGCCACGAGGGCGCGGCGAGGCCCCCCGAAGAGTTCTGGAAGGACCTGGAGGGAGCTTCCGAAACACTGGTTGAGAGGAGGGGTTGAGGAAACATCTGTGACGGTCATATCCGGCGTCGCCTGGCACTTGGATACGAGAGGTAATACGCAATCCCGCACTAGAGGCTATGCCTGGACGACCCTGACACGCATAGGGAGACCACCCCCTGCGCACCCCCTCTGGTGTCGAGAAAGTGCCACGCCTGATATGCCTGGACGACCCTGGCACGCATAGGGAGACCACCCCCTGCGCACCCCCTCTGGTGTCGAGAAAATGCCACGCCTGCCACGCTCTCCGACCCTGGCACGCATAGGGGCCGCGGTGAGAGACCACCCCCTACGCACCCCCCCTGGTGTCGAGAAAGTGCCACGCCTGTCACGCTCTCCGACCCTGGCACGCATAGACGCCGCGGTGAGAGACCACCCCCTGCGCACCCCCCCTGGTGTCGAGAAAGTGCCACGCCTGCCACGCTCTCCGACCCTGGCACGCATAGACGCCGCGGTGAGAGACCACCCCCTGCGCACCCTCTCTGGTGTCGAGAAAGTGCCACGCCTGCCACGCTCTCCGACCCTGGCACGCATAGACGCCGCGGTGAGAGACCACCCCCTGCGCACCCCCTCCGGTGTCGAGAAAGTGCCACGCCTGCCACGCTCTCCGACCCTGGCACGCATAGACGCCGCGGTGAGAGACCACCCCCTGCGCACCCTCTCTGGTGTCGAGAAAGAGCCACGCCTGCCACGCTCTCCGACCCTGGCACGCATAGACGCCGCGGTGAGAGACCACCCCCTGCGCACCCCCCTGGTGTCGAGAAAGTGCCACGCCTGCCACGCTCTCCGACCCTGGCACGCATAGACGCCGCGGTGAGAGACCACCCCCTGCGCACCCCCCCTGGTGTCGAGAAAGTGCCACGCCTGCCACGCTCTCCGACCCTGGCACGCATAACGCCGCGGAGAGAGACCCGCCCCCCTGCGCATCTGTTGTCGAGAAACTGCCACTCCTCCACGCTCTCCGACCCTGGCATGAGAGAGAGACCACCCCCCGCCGCGCGACCCCCCAAGACCACCCCCTGCGCACCCCCCCTGGTGTCGAGAAAATGCCACGCCTGCCACGCTCCCCGACCCTGGCACGCATAGACGCCGCGGTGAGAGACCACCTCCTGCGCATCCCCTCTGGTGTCGAGAAAGTGCCACGCCTGCCACGCTCTCCGACCCTGGCACGCATAGACGCCGCGGTGAGAGACCACCCCCTGCGCACCCTCTCTGGTGTCGAGAAAGTGCCACGCCTGCCACGCTCTCCGACCCTGGCTCGCATAGACGCCGCGGTGGAGACCTGAGAGACACACCCCTGCGCACCCTCTCTGGTGTCGAGAAAGTGCCACGCCTGCCACGCTCTCCGACCCTGGCTCGCATAGACGCCGCGGTGAGAGACCACCCCCTGCGCACCCTCTCTGGTGTCGAGAAAGTGCCACGCCTGCCACGCTCTCCGACCCTGGCTCGCATAGACGCCGCGGTGAGAGACCACCCCTGCGCACCCTCTCTGGTGTCGAGAAAGTGCCACGCCTGCCACGCTCTCCGACCCTGGCTCGCATAGACGCCGCGGTGAGAGACCACCCCCTGCGCACCCTCTCTGGTGTCGAGAAAGTGCCACGCCTGCCACGCTCTCCGACCCTGGCTCGCATAGACGCCGCGGTGAGAGACCACCCCCTGCGCACCCTCTCTGGTGTCGAGAAAGTGCCACGCCTGCCGCGCTCTCCGTGAGGTGAGAAAGAAGGAGAGAGAGAGAGAGAGAGAGACACCCACCTGCGGGCGGAGCCCGTCCCGGCGCGGGTTGGGGTGACTGGCGCCGCAGCGCCTCAGTGAGGGAGGGAAGGAGGAGACGCGGGTGAGACGCGGAAGGGAAGAAAACCAGAACCCCACGAAGCATGTGGGGAAAAAAAGGGGAAACAAAATTATCCCGGCAAAGCAACCTAACAGCCATGTGTAGGAGCATATCTGGAAGCATTCCCCTTAAGATTCGGATGAGAATCCAGTTGTAGAATTCTGCTGTTCTCGCAGTCGTAGTCGCATTCGCGATGACAGTCGCAGTGGCAACGGCAGTCGCAGTCACAGCCTCAGCCTCGCAGCCGCCTCACCTTCCGCCTGCCTCAGCCTCATCCTGCCTGCCTCAGCCTCAGCCTCAGCCTGCTCCAGCCTCAGCATCAGTCTGCCTTCGGCCTCGGCCTCAGCCTCAGCCTGCCTCAGCCTCAGCCTGCATCAGCCTCAGCCTCAGCCTCAGCCTGCCTCAGCATCAGCCTGCCTCAGCCTCAGCCTCAGCCTCAGCCTCAGCCTCAGCCTCAGCCTGCTTCAGCCTCAGCCTCAGTCTGCCGTCGGCCTCGGCCTCAGCCTCAGCCTGCCTCAGCCTCAGCCTGCATCAGCCTCAGCCTCAGCACGAAGCGACCCAGCTAGAAGGACAAAGCGCTGAATGTACACCGATGTGTTCGACGACTGCGTATGTAATGATGTGACGATATACAGACTGAGCCCTTCGTGAATGTCTACATGTTTTTCTGACGCCTACAAACGGCGCTGACGTGTGTGAGAAAATTGTCCGCGCAGCAAAAGCCGGCGAAGCGTGCGGGAGCTCGCATGCTGAGACAGACTACGTCTGCAGACCGCCAGCTGCAAAAGGTTGCGAGCGGCTCTTGGAAGATGTTTACGGAACGGAGCTACGGTGTCTGAAAACATTGGCATCGAAGCGAAGAGCCTCGGAGCCCTGCAACCTGAGAAACACCGCAGGAACTCGCATACTGAAAAGGAATGCATTGCAAACCGCACGCTGCGAACCCTGCAGGCTGAGAAGCACCGCAGGATGTCGCATGCTGAAAAGCACTTGTACTGCAGAGCGCTAGCATCTATCTCGGGCTCGGACCCCCCCGTCCTGATCCAGAACGTGTCCGGCCACGGCCTGAAAATGCCGTTCCAACTCCCGAGGATCAGCTGGCACTCCGGCTCTGGGACACTCCAGTACGTCTTGAGCACCTTGAGCCAGGCCCCATCTCGGGATCCCCACAGCACGCTGTACTTGACCGAGACCGTGCCGAACTCATAACAATTGACCTCCGAAGGACCTGCGATGCGGTGGTTCTGAGCCAGGACGAGGTCCGCATGGTCGAGCGTCGGCACCGTACGCCCATGCCCAGACGGACCATCCACGGCGAGCCACATCATCTGAGACAGCGTCTGGAGGGCGGTCGACAGGCGACTGGCGACTGGCGACGACGAGCTGGTCTTGGACTGTCAGGAACGCTACACGACCAAAAGAAAACGAAGCACGACCGAGGAAACACCAGAGCTCCTAGCTGGGAGGCGAGATCAAGGGGGACGAGGAAGAAGGGAAGAGGAGGAGGAGGAAGAGTCAGAGCAAGAGTAACGGTGAGAGTAAGAGTCAGAGTAAGAGTAAGGCGAACTGCACGAGTCGGAGTAAGAGTCAGGGCAAGAGGCCCCCCAAGCGGCCCCAAGAGGCCCCCAAGAGGCCCCCAAGAGGCCCCCAAGAGGCCCCAAGAGGCCCCAAGAGGCCCCCAAGAGGCCCCCAAGAGGCCCCCAAGAGGCCCCCAAGAGGCCCCACGAGGCTCCAAGAGGCCCTCCAAGGGCTGGTGGCACTCGGCTTTTAATCATGTGGTGGGAGGGCGGAACGCGAGGGCTTACGGCCGCCCTTCGGGTTTGATCACTGTTCCTTATCAATCCCACCAGCCCTTTGGGCGTGAGTGGTTTAGGGAGCCCGCTCTGTTCTCAACCCCCCTTCTTCCCCTTCGGGGAGGGGTTTACCCCTCCCCCTACCCCCTCCCCCTGGGCCTGGAGAGGGCGCCCCGCGGGTCGTTTGAGGGGTCTTTTTCGACTCCTGGGAGGGCTAAAATTACTCCGACGGAAGAACCCCACATAAGAATCCTCTGGGCGAATCTGGAAAAAGCCATCACCGTCGTCCTCGTGGTTGGTGAGGCGTCCTGGCTGTCTCTTCTGCGTATATTTCCTCTCGCCTTGGCGCGGGCCCCCCTTCCACTCCTTACGTTGTCCCCATCCTCGCCCCCCTGTTTGTTCCGCGCCCCGCCACCTCCTCCCCTTCCTGTTGCATGAGCGCGCATGTCGATGTTCCTCGGCGCCGTCGCCGCCACGGCCAGCACAGGCGCGTTCTCTACTGGTCACGTCGCGCAGCCGTTGGGACAACCCCGCGGGCCAGGCTGTCGGGACAACCCCGCGAGCCGTTGGCGCGCAAGACCAAGCCGTTGGGACAACCCCGCGGGCTTCGAGCGAGGCGCAGCCGCGCTCAGGCGGAAGGCAGCACGAAGCCCAGCTCTGCCGCGAGCTGCTTCGCCTCCGCCCTGGACAAAACCGCTCTCTTGTCGAACTCCAGGAGCGCCTTCCGCAGGGACGCCGGCGGCCCGCACTCCAGGAACTCTCGCGGCGGCGGCCGCAGGATCAGCATGTTCCGCATGCACGTGGCGCGGGAGAACATGACGTAGAGGTGCAGCCACCACTGCTCGTCCGACATGCCCGTGCGGCCAGCGTCCTCGTCTCTCGCGCAGTCGATGGTGACGCCCTTGCGCAGCGTCTGGCCCTGCGACAGCGTGGAGGTCAGGTAGGACGCGTGCGTCAGGGTGAACCCCGAGCGGCGCACGCTGTGCGCCCCCGAGCTCTGCCATGTGAACTCCCTTTCGCTGGGCCTGAACATCAGCAAGCTCCGCGCCCGCGCCTCGGCCTGGCCGTCGTCGTCGGCGCCTTCGGCGCCCTGTCGCAGCACCTCGGCGACCTGAGGAGCCCAAAAACTTCCTTGTTGCATCCAAAGTGTGGCCTGGGAACTGCGTTCTGGCAGCGCGAGAACCCAACATTGACGACAGTTACAGGTTTTGGATGACCTGCTCGGATTACCAACATGATCTGCGGGCCCCATAGGGAGGGGGCCCCCGCCTGAGACTTCCTCGCAGTTCACTCACAGACGAGGCTCCCGCCTGAGACTTCCTCCATATTCAGGCTTGAGGAGCCCAAAAGTGACGACAGTTACAGGGTTCCGATGACCCGCTCGGATTACCAACATGATCTGCGGGCCCCATAGGGAGGGGGCTCCCGCCTGAGACTTCCTCACAATTCACTCAAGACGAGGCTCCCGCCTGAGACTTCCTCCAAATTCAGGCTTGACGAGCCCAAAAGTGACGACAGTTACAGGTTTCCGATGACCCGCTCGGATTACCAACATGATCTGCGGGCCCCATAGGGAGGGGGCTCCCGCCTGAGACTTCCTCGCAGTTCACTCACAGACGAGGCTCCCGCCTGAGACTTCCTCCATATTCAGGCTTGAGGAGCCCAAAAGTGACGACAGTTACAGGGTTCCGATGACCCGCTCGGATTACCAACATGATCTGCGGGCCCCATAGGGAGGGGGCTCCCGCCTGAGACTTCTTCACAATTCACTCAAGACGAGGCTCCCGCCTGAGACTTCCTCCAAATTCAGGCTTGACGAGCCCAAAAGTGACGACAGTTACAGGGTTCCGATGACCCGCTCGGATTACCAACATGATCTGCGGGCCCCATAGGGAGGGGGCTCCCGCTTGAGCCTTCCTCAGAATTCACTCACAGACGAGGCTCCCGCCTGAGACTTCCTCCATATTCAGGCTTGAGGAGCCCAAAAGTGACGACAGTTACAGGGTTCCGATGACCCGCTCGGATTACCAACATAATCTGCGGGCCCCATAGGGAGGGAGCTCCCGCCTGAGACTTCCTCCCAATTCACTCACAGACGAGGCTCCCGCCTGAGACTTCCTCCATTTTCAGGCCTGGGGAGCCCAAAAGTGACGACAGTTACAGGGTTCCGATGACCCGCTCGGATTACCAACATGATCTGCGGGCCCCATAGGGAGGGGGCTCCCGCCTGAGACTTCCTCACACTTTACTCAACGATGATGAGGATGAGGATGATGAGTGGTGGTGAAGATGAGTGGTGAAGAGGATGATGATTGATTGTGGGTGGTGGTGGCGATGATGATGTTTGAATGAGGATGATGCCGATACCGATGATGACGATGATGTTCGTGAGCGTGTGAGAGAGTGCGAGTGATGATGATGTGTGTGTGAATGAGTGCGAGGAGAAGAGGGGGTGAGTGTTCCTGCGCGGGGTGTCCAGAGAAAACAAGAACCCCACTTTGGATGTGGGGAAAAACGACGACCCTCACGAGGATTCTGGCCCCGACGGGGGGGCACCGTCTGGTCCCCCTCCTCTTCTTTAAAGCCAGAATCATTGATTGTACTACGGTTTTGGCCCCATTTTGGCGTCCTGAGGGGGCCGCGCTCATCTTCCTTCACAGCAAAATCATTGATTTTACGAAGGTTTTCGGCTCATTTTGTCCTTCTCAGGGGGCAGCTCTCATTTGCGCTTTTGAGGAGGTCGCAAGAGGCCCCAAGATGGCCCCAAGAGGCCCCCAGGAGGCTCCCAAGAGGCCTCCAAGAGGCCCCCAAGAGGCCCCCAAGCGGCCCCAAGAGGCCCCCAAGAGGCCCCCAAGAGGCCCCCAAGAGGCCCCAAGAGGCCCCAAGAGGCCCCCAAGAGGCCCCAAGAGGCTGAGAAGCACCGCAGGAACTCGCATGCTTTCGAACACTACTGCTCGAGACCGCAGCTGGAGAGCGGCAGACCGCAGGCTGAGAAGCACCGCGGGCAGGGAGACTTGCAAAACTCAGATGTCCTGATCGTCTTGGAGGAAGTCACGCCAGTCCGGCGGCTGCCAAGAATCGATGATGCTCCTGGAGCCACCGCCCGTGCTGCCGCCGATGTCCAGGTAGTCGCCATCGGCCCTGAACAGACGGCCGTGCCCCAACGCCAGAATCGCTTGGTTGCGGATTTGAAGCAGCTCTCCGCTCTCAAACATCTGCAACACGTCCAGCTGCCTGCGCGTGAAGTTCGGCTTTGGCTGGCCAGCCTGGGCAGACAGATGGCGGGAAAGCCGCTCCCCCTCGTTGTAGCGCGCGATGGCCTCGGCCTTCTGGTGGTGCAGCCGGCGCCGCTGTTGCCGCAGAGCTTCCTCGGGAACTGCTGCATCACGGCCCTCACTGTGATCAGCTTGCAACGCTTGCGTTAGCCAATCAACGTCGAAGCGCCCTGAGAAGGCCAGCACCTCCCAGATCTGTTTGGTACCGGCCACACGTTGCAAATGGCGATGCCACCGCTTACGCTTCTGGTCTTTCACAAACTTGGCGACGCTACCCAGACCTGCACCCTTGGCCTGGCCACCTTTTCCCGCAGGCTGAGAAGCACCGTGAGAACCTTTCTTACCGCCTGGCCCTTTGTTAGGACCCTGCGGAACCGCATGGCCCCCTTGTGGCGCAGACTTGCCTCTCGCTTTTCCCTTTTCGACATCCCGTTCCTGAAGCGCACGCTGCTGCCGCGACTGCTCGTACTGGTCGCGAGCTACTCTGACCAATTCCTGGCGCTCAGGCTCCGTGAGAACGTAGCGCATGTCGTCGATGTTCTTGCTCCGCAGAAAGTCATGTCGAAGCTTAAGGACAGAGAGAATGGCTCGGCCAGTCTCCTCCTGAGACGCAAAGGCCGTGTCATATTCCGAGCCAGGCTGAGGAGCGCCAGCTGGATCAGTGTCCGCTGGCTCCGTGGACTTCCTCTTTTTGAAAAGCAAGAGACTGAGATGATGGAGGACTTTCGGATCGTACTCCTCGTCGTACCTGTCGTCCCAAAGCTGCCTCAGCTCCCTGTGCAAGTCGTTCGCGCGATTCTGAACGACATCCTCGACGTAGTCGGGATCACCCGGTGAAGTCGGTGAAAGCGGAGGAGTAGAACTCGGCGACCGATCCCAATGCACAGAAGACTCGGCGTCCGCCTGTACGCTGACGTCGGCGTCGGAGACGTTTTCGACGACAATCTTCCGCCTCTTGCTCTCCCCAGGCTGAATAGCACCAGGGAGAGTGAGCACAACCGCCACCGCATCGTGTGCGTCGTTGCGCATGCCACGATCCGTAAAAGACGCGCCAACGGCAATGGAGCAGAAACGGGCGACTGCTCCGCAGACCGCGACGTGGTCGCCTTTGAGGTCGGCCGGAGTGGCATGGACCTCCCAGAGCTTCTCGTCGTTCTGCTGGCGCTGGTAAGCCTCCCGCGCCTCCTGGAAAGTCAGGTTGTCGTCGCCGACTACAAGCAGAACGACTGGCACGTGCGGCTCCGAAGCATTGAGAATCTGAGCCATGCAGTCCAGGTGCAAGCGGAGATGGCGAACTGTCCGCTTTCGAGTCTGGATGGTCGGCGGTTTCTTGCCGCACACGATGTGCATGTTGGCGATCACCACGTGGAACTTGTCATGGCCTGGTTTGTTCACCTCAAAATGTGAAATAACAGCATCAATCTCTCGGCCGCTAGGAGGCCTGTAAACTTTGCTGTCTTCGCACAGAGTCAGTTCCGCAGGCTGAGAAGCACCGCGGAACCCCCAGAGAGTCAAGTAGTTGTCGACCTCCGAGAAGCGAATGCCATCACCGAAAGGCTTACTGAGGATCTCTGTCACGTTGATCCCTGCTCGGCGAAAGCCTTCACGGAACGCACCGACCTCGCAGCCACAGACCATATCAGCATCAGCGGTCTCCACTATCTTGGCGCACAACCTTCCGAAGTTAGCGCAGTGAGTGGCCGCCTGCTTACCAGTCATCATGCCCTGCTCGAACCCGAAATTGAACGAGGCGACCGTGAAAGACGCAGGCTGCACAGCGCCAGAACCAGGCGTCTGTCCACCTTCCTCCGCAGGCTGAGAAGCACCGCGAGGCGGCGCAGTCTGAGAAGCACCGCGAGGCGGCGACACTTCGGACGAGCCTCGCGGAGCAGAGGCTGCGGATGAACGTTGGACATGGGGGTACGGCCAGGGGAACGCCATTGCAATCGAAACTCAGTGGACTGCAGTGAATGAATGCAGTGGCACGATTGAATGCAGTGGACTGCAGTGTCACTAGCAAGTCCTGAACCAAACACGGCTGTGGCGGAAGGATTATGAAGCGTCTGGCTATTCAAAATGTGGCCCGGGAATGGAGTTCTGGGAACTCGAAGACCAGGAAGTGGACTAGAGTTGGCTCCGGGCATCCAAAATGTGGCCCAGGAATGGAGTTCTGGGAACTCGAAGAGCACGAAGTGTGTGACTGTTGCATCCGGCCCTCCGCGATGTGTAGAAGCATATCTGAAAGCATTCCCCTTAAGATTCAGATGAAAATCCAGTTGTCGAATTCTGCTGTTCTCGCAGTCGTAGTCGCATTCGCGATGACAGTCGCAGCGGCAACGGCAGTCGCAGTCACAGCCTCAGCCTCAGCCTGCCTCCTCCTCTCCTCCTCTTTCTCCTGCTCCTCCTCCTCCTCCTCCTCCTCCTCCTCCTCCTCCTCCTCTTCCTCCTGCTCGTCCTCGTTCTCGTCTTGCTCGTCCTCCTCCTCCTGGTGCTCTCTCCTCCTCCTCCTCCTCCTCCTCGTCGTGCTCTCCTCCTCCCTCCTGGTGTCCTCGTTTTCCTCCTCCTGGTGCTCTCCTCCCCCCCCCCTCCTCCTCTCCTACTCGTCCTCCTCCTCCTCCTCCTCCTCGTCCTCCTCCTCCTCCTCCTCGTCCTCCTCCTCCTCTTCCTCCTCCTCCTCCTCCTCCTGGTAGTCCTCCCCCTCCCCTCCTCCCCCTCCTCCTCCTCTTCCTGGTCGCCCTCGTTCTCGTCCTCCTCGTCTTGCTCGTCCTCCTCCTCCTGGTGTTCTCTCCTCCTCCTCCTCCTCCTCCTCCTCCTCCTCCTCCTCCTGGTGGTCCTCGTTCTCCTCCTCCTGGTACTCTCCCCCCCCCTCCTCCTCCTCCTCCTCGTCCTCGTCCTCCTCCTCCTCCTCCTCCTCTTCCTCCTCCTCCTCCTCCTCCTCCTCCTCCTCCTGGTACTCCTCCCCCTCCCCTCCTCCTCCTCCTCCTCGTCCTGGTCGTCCTCCTCCTCCTGGTCGTCCTCCTCCTCCTGCTCGTCCTCCTCCTCCTCCTGCTCGTCCTTCTTCTCCTGCTCCTCCTGCTCCTCGTCCTGCTCCTGCTCGTCCTCGTCCTCCTGGTCTTGCTCGTCCTCCTCCTCGTCGTGCTCTTGCCCCTGCTGAAAATGTGGCCCAGGAATGGGAGTTCTGGGAAGTCGAAGAGCACTAAGTTGCCTGCAGTTGGCTAGCGGCATTCAAAATGTGGCCCGGAATGGAGTTCTGGCAACCTCGAAGAGCACGAATTGGCCTAACATTGGGCTCCGTGCATTCAAAATGTGGCCCGGGAATGGAGTTCTGGGAAATCTCGAAGAGCACGAGTGGCCGACAGTTGCTTTCCGGGCCTCCAAAATGTGGCCCGGGAATGGAATCTGGGAACTCGAAGAGCACGAAGGTGTGACTGTGCTCCAGGACGCGTCCGGTTTATTGCTAAATGTGGCCCCGGGAATTTGCGTTTCTGGGATGTCGATGAGCACGAAGTGTGGTGACTGTTGCATCCGTTTATTCGAATGTGGCCCGGGAATGGAGTTCTGGGCTCTCGAAGAGCACGAAGTGTGTGACTGTTGCATCCGGGTATTCAGAATGTGGCCTGGGAATGGAGTTCTGGGAAGGCGAAGAGCACGAAGTGTGTGACTGTTGGTGAAAAACGAGCCCGGCACCCTGCCGCCCGGCAACTCCCAACACCTGCCCGGACCCCCCTGTGGAGTGATCTGTGAGCTCTTTTGATCCCACTAGAAACCTATCAGTCTTCGCTGTTAGGTAAAAAATGGGCGCCGGCGGTAAACCGTCAACCTTTCTTACCGCCGGGGGACTCTTAGAGCTTCCCGACAATATATAACGTTAAAATTATCCCGGCAAAGCAACCTAACAGCGATGTGTAGAAGCATATCTGGAAGCATTCCCCTTAAGATTCAGATGAAAATCCAGTTGTAGAATTCTGCTGTTCTCGCAGTCGTAGTCGCATTCGCGATGACAGTCGCAGCGGCAACGGCAGTCGCAGTCACAGCCTCAGCCTCAGCCTGCCTCAGCCTCAGCCTCAGCCTGCCTCAGCCTCAGCCTGCCTCAGCCTCAGCCTCAGCCTGCTTCAGCCTCAGCCTCAGTCTGCCTTCAGCCTCGGCCTCAGCCTCAGCCTGCCTCAGCCTCAGCCTGCATCAGCCTCAGCCTCAGCCTCAGCCTGCCTCAGCATCAGCCTGCCTCAGCCTCAGCCTCAGCCTGCCTCCTCCTCCTCCTCCTCTTTCTCCTGCTCCTCCTCCTCCTCCTCCTCCTCCTCCTCTTCCTCCTGCTCGTCCTCGTTCTCGTCCTCCTCGTCTTGCTCGTCCTCCTCCTCCTGGTGCTCTCTCCTCCTCCTCCCCCTCCTCCTCCTCCTCCTCCTCCTCCTCCTGGTGGTCCTCGTTCTCCTCCTCCTGGTGCTCTCCCCCCCCCTCCTCCTCCTCGTCCTCCTCCTCCTCCTCCGCCTCCTCGTCCTCCTCCTCCTCTTCCTCCTCCTCCTTCTCCTCCTCCTCCTGGTAGTCCTCCCCCTCCCCTCCTCCTCCTCTTCCTCTTCCTGGTCGTCCTCGTTCTCGTCCTCCTCGTCTTGCTCGTCCTCCTCCTCCTGGTGTTCTCTCCTCCTCCTCCTCCTCCTCCTCCTCCTCCTCCGCCTCCTCCTCCTCCTCCTCCTCCTGGTGGTCCTCTCCTCTCCTCTCCGGTACTCTCCCCCCCCTCGCTCGTCCTCCTCCTCGTCCTTCGTCCTCCGCCTCCTCCTCCTCTCCTCCTCCTCCTCCTCCTCCTCCTCTCCTCCTCTTTCCTCCTCCCCTCCTCCTCCTCCTCCGTCCTCCTCCTCCTCTGGTATTCCTCCTCCTCCTCCTCCTCCTCCTCCTCCTCCTCTTCCTGGTCGTCCTCCTCCTCCTCCTCCTGGTCGTCCTCCTCCTCCTGCTCGTCCTCCTCCTCCTCCTGCTCGTCCTTCTTCTCCTGCTCCTCCTGCTCCTCGTCCTGCTCTGCTCGTCCTCGTCCTCCTGGTCTTGCTCGTCCTCCTCCTCGTCGTGCTCTTGCCCCTGCTGAAAATGTGGCCCAGGAATGGGAGTTCTGGGAAGTCGAAGAGCACGAAGATGCCTACAGTTGGCTACGGGCATTCAAAATGTGGCCCGGGAATGGAGTTCTGGGAACTCGAAGAGCACGAAGTGGCCTACAGTTGGCTCCGGGCATTCAAAATGTGGCCCGGGAATGGAGTTCTGGGAACTCGAAAAACACGAAGTGGCCTACAGTTGGCTCCGGGCATTCAAAATGTGGCCCGGGAATGGAGTTCTGGAAATAGAAGAGCACGAAGTGGCCTACAGTTGGCTCCGGGCATCCAAAATGTGGCCCGGGAATGGCGTTCTGGGAACTCGAAGAGCACGAAGTGTGTGACAGTTGCATCCGGCCCCCCAGAATGTGGCCCGGGAAAATGGCGTTCTGGGATGTCGAAGAGCACGAAGTGTGTGGACGTTGCGTCCGGTTATTCAGAATGGCCTGTAAATGGAGTTTCTTGGAAAAGTCGAAAAGAGCACGAAAGTGTGTGGACTGTTGGTGAACAAAACGCGCCGGCACACTGCCGCCCGTTCAACTCCCAACACCTGCCTCTGGGGGTGGGGTTGGGGGGTCCCCCCTGTGGAGTGATCTGCTGCTCTCTTTTGATCCCACTAGAAACCTATCAGTCTTCGCTGTTAGGTAAAAATGGTTGAGATCGAATAATTTTTCAACCCAAGCGATTTCAGACCTCTCCATGCAACAGCCGAACGCCCCCGATGCTTCTGGATTGCCTTCTGTACGAGCTCTGTAGCCCTTCTTCAGCCCGAGTAACGTGCGTAAATCGACAGCATCTCTCAAGATGAATCGAACAATACCAATAGTTTCGCAAACCTAGCTCGAGTATCAGACCGATTCCACCTCTGAATGCGACAGGCGGACGCGTCTGATGTCTTCGAATCGATTCCTGTGATTACCAGCCCTGTAGCACCTCTAAAACCGACAGCACCTCTCAGGATGATTCGAAAAATACGAATAGTTTTGCGGACCTAGTTCGGGCAGCAGACCGAGTTCCGAGCTCTGGATTCGACAGGCGGACGCGCCTGATTTCTTCAAATCGATTCCTGTGACTGCCATCACTGTAGCTCCCCCACAGCCCGAGTTAAGTACAGAGACCCGACAGCACGAATAGTTTCGCGATTCTAGAGCGGGCAGCAGACCGAGTTGAGAGCTCTGCATCCAACAGACGAACGCGACTCATCATTCTGGATCGGTTTCTGTAAGTATCAGCTCTGTAGCTGTTATATAGCTCGAGTTGAGTACAGAAAACCGAGAGCGTCTGTCAAGATGACTCAAATAATACGAATAGGTTTGCGGACCTAGCTCGGCTAGCAGAGCGAGTTCAGACCTCTGGATTCAACAGACGAACGCGCCTGATGATTCTGAATGGAATAGGTGTGCTTATCAGCTCTGTAGCTGTTCTATATCTCGAGTTAAGTCCAATATACCGACAGCGCGTATCAAGATGACTCGAAACGGCCGATCCCGCCGCAGTGCTTTTTGGCAGTAAAAGGTACCCGATCGAGCTGAGATCAAGATGGCGAGCGGGAGCAAGATCGAATATCACGGGAAAAAAAAATATCCCGGCAAAGCAACCTAACAGCGATGTGTAGAAGCATATCTGGAAGCCTTCCCCTTAAGATTCTGATGAAAATCCAGTTGTCGAATTCTGCTGTTCTCGCAGTCGTAGTCGCATTCGCGATGACAGTCGCAGCGGCAACGGCAGTCGCAGTCACAGCCTCAGCCTCAGCCTGCCTCCTCCTCCTCCTCCTTTTTCTCCTGCTCCTCCTCCTCCTCCTCCTCCTCCTCCTCTTCCTCCTGCTCGTCCTCGTTCTCGTCCTCCTCGTCTTGCTCGTCCTCCTCCTCCTGGTGCTCTCTCCTCCTCCTCCTCCTCCTCCTCCTCCTCCTCCTGGTGGTCCTCGTTCTCCTCCTCCTGGTGCTCTCCCCCCACCTCCTCCTCCTCGTCCTCCTCCTCCTCCTCCTCGTCCTCCTCCTCCTCTTCCTCCTCCTCCTCCTCCTCCTCCTCCTCCTCCTCCTGGTAGTCCTCCCCCTCCCCTCCTCCTCCTCCTCCTCCTCTTCCTGGTCGTCCTCGTTCTCGTCCTCCTCGTCTTGCTCGTCCTCCTCCTCCTGGTGTTCTCTCCTCCTCCTCCTCTCCCTCCTCCTCCTCCTCCTCCTGGTGGTCCTCGTTCTTCTACTCCTCCTGTACTCTCCCCCCCCCCCCGCCTCCTCCTCCTCCTCCTCGTCCTCGTCCCTCCTCCTCCTCCTCCGCCTCCTCCTCTTCCTCCTCCTCCTCCTTCCTCCTCTCCTCCTCCTCCTCCTCCTCCGCCTCCTCCTGGTACTCTCCCCCTCCCCTCCTCCTCCTCCTCCTCTTTCTGGTCGTCCTCCTCCTCCTGGTCGTCCTCCTCCTCCTGCTCGTCCTCCTCCTCCTCCTGCTCGTCCTTCTTCTCCTGCTCCTCCTGCTCCTCGTCCTGCTCCTGCTCGTCCTCGTCCTCCTGGTCTTGCTCGTCCTCCTCCTCGTCGTGCTCTTGCCCCTGCTGTAAATGTAGCCCAGGAATGGGAGTTTTGGGAAGTCGAAGAGCACGAAGTTGCCTACAGTTGGCTACGGGCATTCAAAATGTGGCCCTGGAATGGAGTTCTGGGAACTCGAAGAGCACGAAGTGGCCTACAGTTGGCTCCGGGCATTCAAAATGTGGCCCGGGAATGGAGTTCTGGGAACTCGAAGAGCACGAAGTGGCTTACAGTTGGCTCCGGGCATTCAAAATGTGGCCCGGAAATGGAGTTCTGGGAACTCGAAGAGCACGAAGTGGCCTACAGTTGGCTCCGGGCATTCAAAATGTGGCCCGGGAATGGAGTTCTGGGAAATAGAAGAGCACGAAGTGGCCTACAGTTGGCTCCGGCCCTCCAGAATGTGGCCCGGGAATGGAGTTCTGGGAACTCGAAGAGCACGAAGTGTGTGACTGTTGCATCCGGTTATTCTAAAGGTGGCCCGGGAATGGCGTTCTGGGATCTCGAAGAGCACGAAGTGTGTGACTGTTGCATCCGGGTATTGAGAATGTGGCCTGGGAATGGAGTTCTGGGAAGTCGAAGAGCACGAAGTGTGTGACTGTTGGTGAAAAACGAGCCCGGCACCTGCCGCCCGGCAACTCCCAGACACCTGCCCGGACCCCCCTGTGGAGTGATCTGCTGCTCTCTTTTGATCCCACTAGAAACCTATCAGTCTTCGCTGTTAGGTAACTAGAGCTCAAACGAATTGAGGAATTCCGAGAACAAAATTTTCAACCGACCAAAAGTCAGCAAAAGGTCCGTCGAGATTGTTCTTGCTAACTAGCTCTCCAGCGCCCCGGAATTACTGGCGCCAGCGGTGAACCGTCAACCTGGTCACCGCCGGGAACCTCGTGGAGCTCCGTTCACGCGTCAGAGAGCTCAGAGTCGAAAGAGGAAGCTTCTGGAGGCATTTCTCGAAAAATTGAACATTATTTTTTTCATGTCGTTCCTCCAAGTGTTTTGGTAGTAAAAGTGCGCCTAGAGAGCTCATATTAAGACACAGAGGCTCTCATAACCTTTTACAGGTGCGAAAAATCTGGTTTCTCAACAAATTATCCTGGCGAAAGACCCAACCATAAGCAATTGTTGGTAACGCGTTGTGGGTGCCGCTTTCGGTGGGGCTTCATGAGGCCACGAAGCGCTGCCTTGGATGGGGGAACCGCAGGCGGACTGCGCCACCGGGGCGGGCCTTCGGTGGAGCTCCCTATGGGGCTACGAAACGCTGCCCTGGGTGGGGGAACCGCATGCGAACTGCGCCACTGGGGCCTTCGGTGGAGCTCCCTATGGTGCCACGAAACGCTGCCCTGGGTGGGGGAAGCGCATGCGAACGCGCCACGGGGGCTTTCGGTGGAGCTCCCCATGGGGCCACGAAGCGCTGCCCTGGGTGGGGGAACCGCATGCGAGAGCAGCCACTGGGGCCTCCGGTGGAGCTCCCTATGGGGCCACGAAACGCTGCCCTGGGTGGGGGAACCGCATGCGAACTGCGCCACTGGGGCCTTCGGTGGAGCTCCCTATGGGGCCACGAAACGCTGCCTGCTGGGTGGGGGAACCGCATGCGAACTGCGCCATTGGGGCCTTCGGTGGAGCTCCATATGGGGGCACGAAACGTGCCCATTGGGGGGGGGAAACCGATTGCGGACTTCCCCCACTGGGGCCTTCGGTGGAGCTCCCTTTATGGGGGCTATCGAAACGCCCGAATGCCCTGGTGGGGGACCGCATGCGAACACCCCACTGGGGCCTTCGGTGGAGCTCCCTATGGGGCCACGAAACGCTGCCCTGGGTGGGGGAACCGCATGCGAACACCCCCACTGGGGCCTTCGGTGGAGCTCCCTATGGGGCCACGAAACGCTGCCCTGGGTGGGGGAACCGCATGCGAACACCCCCACTGGGGCCTTCGGTGGAGCTCCCTATGGGGCTACGAACGCCTGCCCTGGGCGGTGGGACCGCTATGCGAACACCCCACTGGGGTCCTTCGGTGGAGCTCCCTATGGGGCTACGGAAACGCTGCCCATGGGTGGGGGAACCGCAATGCGAACACCCCCACTGGGGCCTTCGGTGGAGCTCCCTATGGGGCCACGAAACGCTGCCCTGGGTGGGGGAACCGCATGCGAACACCCCCACTGGGGCCTTCGGTGGAGCTCCCTATGGGGCTACGAAACGCTGCCATGGGTGGGGGAACCGCATGCGAACACCCCCACTGGGGCCTTCGGTGGAGCTCCCTATGGGGCCACGAAACGCTGCCCTGGGTGGGGGAACCGCATGCGAACACCCCCACTGGGGCCTTCGGTGGAGCTCCTTATGGGGCTACGAAACGCTGCCCTGGGTGGGGGAACCGCATGCGAACACCCCCACTGGGGCCATCGGTGGAGCTCCCTATGGGGCCACGAAACGCTGCCCTGGGTGGGGGAACCGCATGCGAACACCCCCACTGGGGCCTTCGGTGGAGCTCCCTATGGGTCAACGAAACGCTGCCCTGGGTGGGGGAACCGCATGCGAACACCCCCACTGGGGCCTTCGGTGGAGCTCCCTATGGGGCCACGAAACGCTGCCCTGGGTGGGGGAACCGCATGCGAACACCCCCCACTGGGGCCTTCGGTGGAGCTCCCTATGGGGCTACGAAACGCTGCCGGGTGGGGGAACCGCATGCGAACACCCCCACTGGGGCCTTCGGTGGAGCTCCCTATGGGGCCACGAAACGCTGCCCTGGGTGGGGGAACCGCATGCGAACACCCCCACTGGGGCCTTCGGTGGAGCTCCCTATGGGGCCACGAAGCGCTGCCCTGGGTGGGGGAACCGCATGCGAACACCCCCACTGGGGCCTTCGGTGGAGCTCCCTATGGGGCTACGAAACGCGGGAGAGGTGTGCCGAGAGCAGAGGCAAGGAGGGGGAGGAGGGAGGAGGGGGAAGAGGAGGAGAGGAGAGGACGCGGGCACCGTCTCTTCAAAACGAGGACCCAACAGGGAGACTGGAAGCGGAAATATAGTACCCAAGCGAAAAAGACCCAACCATAGCAATTGATTGGTTAATCGCGTTGTGGGTGCCCCCTCGGTGGCGGCTCCATATGGGGCCACGAAGCGCCCTTGCACTTTGGATGGGAAACCCGCATTGCGGACGCGCCACCGGGGCGGGCCTTCGGTTGGAGCTTCCCTATGGGGCTGCGGAAAACGCTGCCTGGGTGGGGGGAACGCATGCGAACAGAACTGCGCATGCGGGCGTCGGTGGAGCTCCCTTTTAAAACGAATTGGTGCCAACGAAACGCTGTTCCTGGGTGGGCCGAAATGGGAATGGAAGCGCATGCGAATCCTGCCACGGGGGCTTTTCGGTGGGCTCCCCATGGGGCCACGAAGCAAAGCGCTGCCCTGGGTGGGGGAACCGCATGCGAGAGCAGCCATGGGGCCTTCGGTGGAGCTCCCTATGGGGCAACGAAACGCTGCCCAGCGCGGGGGGGAACGCATGCGAGAGCAGCCACTGGGGCCTTCCGTGGAGCTCCCTATGGGGCCACGAAACGCTGCCCTGAGTGGGGGAAACCGCATGCGAGACACCCCCACTGGGGCCTTCGGTGGAGCTCCCTATGGGGCCACGAAACGCTGCCCTGGGTGGGGGAACCGCATGCGAACACCCCCACTGGGGCCTTCGGTGGAGCTCCCTATGGGGCCACGAAACGCTGCCCTGGGTGGGGGAACCGCATGCGAACACCCCCACTGGGGCCTTCGGTGGAGCTCCCTATGGGGCTACGAAACGCTGCCCTGGGTGGGGGAACCGCATGCGAACACCCCCACTGGGGCCTTCGGTGGAGCTCCCTATGGGGCCACGAAACGCTGCCCTGGGTGGGGAACCGCATGCGAACACCCCCACTGGGGCCTTCGGTGGAGCTCCCTATGGGGCCTCGAAACTCTGCCCTGGGTGGGGGAACCGCATGCGAACACCCCCACTGGGGCCTTCGGTGGAGCTCCCTATGGGGCTACGAAACGCTGCCCTGGGTGGGGGAACCGCATGCGAACACCCCCACTGGGGCCTTCGGTGGAGCTCCCTATGGGGCCACGAAACGCTGCCCTGGGTGGGGGAACCGCATGCGAACACCCCCACTGGGGCCTTCGGTGGAGCTCCCTATGGGGCTACGAAACGCTGCCCTGGGTGGGGGAACCGCATGCGAACACCCCCACTGGGGCCTTCGGTGGAGCTCCCTATGGGGCCACGAAACGCTGCCCTGGGTGGGGGAACCGCATGCGAACACCCCCACTGGGGCCTTCGGTGGAGCTCCCTATGGGGCCACGAAACGCTGCCCTGGGTGGGGGAACCGCATGCGAACACCCCCACTGGGGCCTTCGGTGGAGCTCCCTATGGGGCTACGAAACGCTGCCCTGGGTGGGGGAACCGCATGCGAACACCCCCACTGGGGCCTTCGGTGGAGCTCCCTATGGGGCCACGAAACGCTGCCCTGGGTGGGGGAACCGCATGCGAACACCCCCACTGGGGCCTTCGGTGGAGCTCCCTATGGGGCTACGAAACGCTCCCCTGGGTGGGGGAACCGCATGCGAACACCCCCACTGGGGCCTTCGGTGGAGCTCCCTATGGGGCTACGAAACGCTGCCCTGGGTGGGGGAACCGCATGCGAACACCCCCACTGGGGCCTTCGGTGGAGCTCCCTATGGGGCCACGAAACGCTGCCCTGGGTGGGGGAACCGCATGCGAACACCCCCACTGGGGCCTTCGGTGGAGCTCCCTATGGGGCTAAAACGCAGAGGCCGAGAGCAGAGGCAAGGAGGGGGAGGAGGGGGAGAGGAGGAGGAAGGAGGAACGCGGGGCACCGTCTCTTCAAAACGAGGACCCAACACCACAGGATGGTTGGGAAATATCCCGGCAAAGCAACCTAACAGCGATGTGTAGAAGCATATCTGAAAGCATTCCCCTTAAGATTCAGATGAAAATCCAGTTGTCGAATTCTGCTGTTCTCGCAGTCGTAGTCGCATTCGCGATGACAGTCGCAGCGGCAACGGCAGTCGCAGTCACAGCCTCAGCCTCAGCCTGCCTCCTCCTCCTCCTCCTCTTTCTCCTGCTCCTCCTCCTCCTCCTCCTCCTCCTCCTCCTCCTCTTCCTCCTTGCTCGTCCTCGTTCTCGTCCTCCTCGTCTTGCTCGTCCTCCTCCTCCTGGTGCTCTCTCCTCCTCCTCCTCCTCCTCCTCCTCCTCCTCCTGGTGGTCCTCGTTCTCCTCCTCCTGGTGCTCTCCCCCCCCCTCCTCCTCCTCGTCCTCCTCCTCCTCCTCGTCCTCCTCCTCCTCATTCCTCCTCCTCCTCCTCCTCCTCCTGGTAGTTCCTCCCCCTCCCCTCCTCCTCCTCCTCCTCCTCCTCCTCCTCTCTCCTCCTCCTCTTCCTGGTCGTCCTCGTTCTCGTCCTCCTCGTCTTGCTCGTCCTCCCCTCCTGGGTTTCTCTCCCTCCTCCTCTCGCCTCCTCCTCCACCTCCTTCGTCTCCTCCTCCCTCCTCCTCCTCCTCCTCCTCTCCTCCTCCTCCTCCTCCTCCTCCTCCCTCCTCCTCCTCCTCCTCCTCCTCCTCCTCCTCCTCCTCCTCCTGGTACTCCTCCCCCTCCCCTCCTCCTCCTCCTCCTCCTCTTCCTGGTCGTCCTCCTCCTCCTGGTCGTCCTCCTCCTCCTGCTCGTCCTCCTCCTCCTCCTGCTCGTCCTTCTTCTCCTGCTCCTCCTGCTCCTCGTCCTGCTCCTGCTCGTCCTCGTCCTCCTGGTCTTGCTCGTCCTCCTCCTCGTCGTGCTCTTGCCCCTGCTGAAAATGTGGCCCAGGAATGGGAGTTCTGGGAAGTCGAAGAGCACGAAGTTGCCTACAGTTGGCTACGGGCATTCAAAATGTGGCCCGGGAATGGAGTTCTGGGAACTCGAAGAGCACGAAGTGGCCTACAGTTGGCTCCGGGCATTCAAAATGTGGCCCGGGAATGGAGTTCTGGGAACTCGAAGAGCACGAAGTGGCCTACAGTTGGCTCCGGGCATCCAAAATGTGGCCCGGGAATGGAGTTCTGGGAACTCGAAGAGCACGATGTGTGTGACTGTTGCATACGGCCCTCCAGAATGTGGCCCGGGAATGGCGTTCTGGGAACTCGAAGAGCACGAAGTGTGTGACTGTTGCATCCGGTTATTCTAAATGTGGCCCGGGAATGGCCTTCTGGGATCTCGAAGAGCACGAAGTGTGTGACTGTTGCATCCGGGTATTGAGAATGTGGCCTGGGAATGGAGTTCTGGGAAGTCGAAGAGCACGAAGTGTGTGACTGTTGGTGAAAAACGAGCCCGGCACCTGCCGCCCGGCAACTCCCAACACCTGCCCGGACCCCCCTGTGGAGTGATCTGCTGCTCTCTTTTGATCCCACTAGAAACCTATCAGTCTTCGCTGTTAGGTAAAAATCTTTGAAATATTCGCAAAAACACCCAAAAGTTGCCACTTTGTCCCTTCTGGTCGAGTCGACCAACTGGGCGCCCGCGGTAAACCGTCAACCTTCCTTACCGCCGGGGGACTCGTAGAGCTTCCTGACAATATATAATGTGGAAAAATGCAGAGAACAAATAGTTTTTCAGCCCAAGCGATTTCAGACCTCTCGATGCAACAACAAACGACCCCGATGTTTCTGGATTATTTTTTTTTTGCGAGCTCTGTAGCTCTCCTACAGCCCGAGTTACGTGCGTTAATCGACAGCACCTCTCAAGATGACTCTAACAAAACGAATAGTTTGGCAATCCAGCTCGAGTATCAAACCGAGTTCAGACCTCTGAATGCGACAGACAGACGCGTCTGATGTCTGCGAATCGACTCATGTGATTACCAGCCCTGCAGCCCCCCTACAGCCCGAGTTAAGCAGAAAACCGACAGCACCTCTCAGGATGACTAGAACAATAGAATAGTTTTGCGGACCTAGTTCGGGCAGCAGACCGAGTTCCGAGCTCTGGATTCGACGGGCGGACGCGCCTGATGTCTTCAAATCGATTCCTGTGACCACCAGCACTGTAGCCCCCCCCCAGCCCCAGTTCAGTACAGAAAATCGAGAGCACTTCTCAAGATTACTCGAACAATACGAATAGTTCCGCTTCTAGATCGGGCAGCAGACCGAGTTCAGAGCTCTGGATTCAACAGACAGACGCGACTAATGACTCTGAATCGGTTTCTGTAAGTATCAGCTCTGTAGCTGTCATATAGCTGGAGTTAAGTACAGAAAACCGAAAGCGCCTGTCAAGGTGACTCGAATAATACGAACAGGTTTGCGGACCTAGCTCGGCTAGCAGACCGAGTTCAGACCTCTGGATGCAACAGACGAACGCGCCTGATCATTCTGAATCGATAAGGTGTGCTTACCAGCTCTGTAACTGTCCTGTATCTCGAGTTAAGTTCAATATACCGACAGCGCGTATCAAGATGACTCGAAATGGCCGATCCCGCCCGTGTGCTTTTTGGCAGTAAAAGGTACCCGATCGAGCTGAGATCAAGATGGCGAGCGGTACTAAGATCGAATATCACGGGAAAAAAACTAGAGCTCAAACGAATTGTTGAATTTCGAGAACAAAATTTTCAACCGACCAAAAGTCACCAAAAGGTCCGTCGAGATTTTTCTTGCCAACCGGCGCCGGCGGTAAACCGTCAACCTGGTCACCGCCGGGAACCTCGTAGAGCTCCTCACACTGGTGAGATGGCTGAGAATCGAAATAGAGTTATAAAATACAGATTTTTCGAAAATCTGTGTTTTCGATTTTTTCGATATTCATATCCGCTCAGTTCCTGGAAGTCAACTCGTAAGAAATTGCATCGAGAGAGCTGAGCTGCTGTCAGAGAGAAGTTTACATGCTAATCCAACGCGCAAAAATCTCCTTTCTCAAAATAAATTGTTGAATCTCTTCCAAATTTTCGCAAAACCGACCAAAAGTTGCCACATTGTCCGTTCTGGTCGGGTCGACAAACTAGCTCCACCCCGCGCCGGAATTCCTCTAGCTCATCGATGACGAAGAGCTCTACGAGGTACTAGCTCTCCAGCGCCCCGGAATTACTCTTAAGCTTTCAGCAATAACTTGCTAAGGGAAGCTCTACGAGTTACTGGGCGCCGGCGGTAAACCGTCAACCTTTGTTACCGCCGGGGGACTCGTAGAGCTTCCTGATCATGCATAATGTTACAAAAGTTGAAGAGAACGAATAGTTTCTCAGCCCCAGCGATTTCAGACCTCTCGATGCAACAGCCGAGCGCCTCTCATACTTCTGGACCGTTTTCTGCGCGTACCAGCTCGTAGCTCTTACAGCCCGAGTTCAATGCAGAAGAGGGACGAAATCTGCCAAGGTAACTCGAAGAATGCGAATAGTTTTGCGGAGCTAGTCCGAGAGGCAAACCCAGTTCAGACCTCTGGATGCAACAGACGAGCGCGCAGAATGATTTCGAATCAGTTTCTGTGCGCATCAGCTGTGTAGCTCTCCTACAGCCCGAGTTACGTGCGAAAATCAACAGCACCTGTCAAGACAACTCGAACAATACGAATGGGTTTGCGAACCTAGCTCGAGTAGCAAACCGAGTTCAGACCTCTGAATCCGACAGGCGGACGCGCCCGATGTCCGAATCGATTCCTGTGATTATGCCCCCTGCAGCCCCCCTACAGACCGAGTTAAGTGCACAAAACCGACAGCACCTCCCAAGATGACTCGACCAATATTAATAGCTTCGCGAACCTAGCTCGAGTAGCAGACCGAGTTCAGACCTCTAAATGCGACAAGCGAACGCGCCTGATGTCTCCGAATCGATTCCTGTGATTATGAGCCCTGTAGCCCCCCTACAGCCCGAGTTAAGCGCAGAAAACCGACAGCACCTCTCAAGATGACTCGAACAGTACGAATAGTTCACGACCTAGCTCGGGCAGCAGACCAAGTTCAGAGCTCTGAATTAACAGACAAACGCGCCCGATGATTCTGAATCGGTTTCTGTAAGTATCAGCTCTGTAGCTGTGCTACAGCTCGAGTTAAGTACAAAAAACCGACAACGTCTGTCAAGATGACTCGAATAATACGAACAGGTTTGCGGACCTAGCTCGGCTAGCAGACCGAGTTCAGACCTCTGGATGCAACAGACGCGCCTGATCATTCTGAATCAATAAGGTATGCTTACCAGCTCTGTAGCTGTCCTGTATCTCGAATTGAGTCCAATATACCGACAGCGCGTATCAAGATGACTCGAAACGGCCGATCCCGCCACAGTGCTTTTCGCTAGTAATATACACCCGATCAAACTGAGATCAAGATGGCGAGCGGGAATAAGATCAAATATCACGGAAAAAATACTAAAGCTCAAACGAATGTTCAAATTTTGAGAACATAATTTTCAACTGAGCAAAAGTCACCAAAAGTTCCGTCTACATTTTTCGAGCCAACTGGACACCGGCGGTAAACCGTCAACCTTTGTTACCGCCGGGGGACTCGTAGAGCTTCCTAACAATATATAATGTCGGAAAACAAATTGTAGAGAACGAACAGTTTTGCAGCCCAAGCGATTTCAAACCTTTCGATGCAACAGCCGAACGCCCCTGATGTTGGATTGTCTCCTATACTAGCTCTGTAGCTCTCCAACAACCCGAGTTACGTGCGTAAATCGACAGCACCTCGCAAGATGACTCGAACAATACAAATAGTTCGGCAAACCTAGCTCGAGTATCAGACCGAGTTCAGACCTCTGAATGAAATAGTAGGACGCGTCTGATGTCTCCGAAACGATTTCTGTGATTACCAGCCTTGCAGCCCCCCTACAGCCCGAGTTAAGTGCAAACAACCGACAGCATCTCTCAGGATGACTCGAACAATACAAATAATTTCGCGGACCTTGTACGGGCAGCAGACCGAGTTCCGAGCTCTGGATTCGACAGATGGACGCGCCTGATGTCTCTGAATCGATTCCTGAGATTTACCAGCCCTGTAGTCCCCCAACAGCCTGAGTTGAGTACAGAAAACCAACAGCACCTCTGAAGGCGACTCGAAAAATACAAATAGCTTCGAGATTCTAGATCAACAGCAGACCGAGTTCAGAGCTCTGGATTCAACAGACAACGCGACTGATGATTCTGAATCGAGTTCTGTAAGTATCAGCTCTGTAGCTGTCATATAGCTCGAGCTAAGTGCAAAAAACCGAGAGCGCCTGTCAAGATGACTCGAATAATACGAATAGGTTTGCGGACCTAGCTCGGCTAGCAGACCGAGTTCAGGCCTCTGGATGCAACAGGCGAACGCGCCTCATCATTCTGGATAGATAAGGTGTGCTTACCAGCTCTGTAGCTGCTCTATAGCTCGAGTTATGTTCAGAGAACCGCCACCGCGTGTCAAGATGACCCGAAACGGCCGATCCCGCCGCAGTGCTTTTTGGCAGTAATATCTACCCGATCGATCTGAGATCAAGACGGCGAGCGCGAATAAGATCGAATATGACGGGAAAAAATACTAGAGCTCTAACGCATGTTCGAATTTCGAGAACAAAATTTTCAACCGACCAAAAGTCATCAAAAGGTCCGTCGAGATTTGTCTTGCCAACTGGGCGCCGGCGGTAAACCGTCAACCTTTTTTACCGCCGGGGGACTCGTAGAGCTTCCTGACAATATATAATGTGGAAAAAAAGATTGGTGAGAACGAAAAATTGTTCAGCCCAAGCGATTTCAGACCTCTTGATGCAACAGCCGAACGCCCCCGATGCTTCTGTATTGTCTTCTGTACGGGCTCTGAAGCTCTCCTACAGCCCGAGTAACGTGCGTAAATCGACAGCACCTCTCAAGATGAATCGAACAATACGAATAGTTTCGCAAACCTAGCTCGAGTATCAGACGGAGTTAAGACCTCTCAATGCGACAGAGGACGCGTCTGATGTCTCCGAATCGATTCCTGTGATTACCAGCCCTGCAGCCCCCCCACAGCCCGAGTTAAGTGCAGAAAACCGACAGCAACTCATCAGGATGACTCGAACAATACGAATAGTTTTGCGGACCTAGTTCGAGCAGCAGACCGAGTTCCGAGCTCTGGATTCGACAGGCGGACGCGCCTGATGTCTTCAAATCGATTCCTGTGACTGCCAGCACTGTAGCTCCCCTACAGCCCGAGTTGAGTACAGAGACCCGACAGCACCTCGCAAGCCGACTCGAACAATACGAATAGTTCCGCGATTCTAGATCGGGCAGCAGACCGAGTTGAGAGCTCTGCATTCAACAGACGAACGCGACTGGTCATTCTGAATCGAGTTCTGTAAGTATCAGCTCTGTAGCTGTTATATAGCTCGACTTAATTACAGAAAACCGAGAGCGTCTGTCAAGATGACTCGAATAATACGAATAGGTTTGCGGGCCTAGCTCGGCTAGCAGACCGAGTTCAGACCTCTGGATTCAACAGACGAACGCGCCTGATGATTCTGAATGGGATAGGTGTGCTTACCAGCTCTTTAGCTGCCCTACAGCTCGAGTTAAGTACAAAATACCGACAACGAGTACGAAGATGACTCGAAACGGCCGATCCCGCCAGTGTGCTTTTTGGCAGTAAAAGGTACCCGATCGAGCTGAGATCAAGATGGCGAGCGGGAATAAGATCGAACATCACGGGAAAAAATACTAGAGCTCAAACGAATTGAGGAATTTCGAGAACAAAATTTTCAACCGACCAAAAGTCAGCAAAAGGTCCGTCGAGATCTTTCTTGCCAACTAGCTCTCCAGCGCCCCGGAACTGGGCGCCGGCGGTAAGCCGTCAACCTTCCTTACCGCCGGAAAACTCGTAGAGCTTCTTCAGAGAAATTGCAGAGAACGAATATTTTTTTCAGCCCAAGCGATTTCAGACCTCTCGATGCAACAGCCAAACGCCCCTCATGCTTCTGGATCGTTTTCTGTGCGCACGAGCTCCGTAGCTTTCCTACAGCCCGAGTTACGTACGAAAATCGACAGCAACTCTGAAGATCACTCGAACAATACAAATAGTATCGCGAATCTAGCTCGAGTATCAGACCGAGTTCAGACATCTGAATGCAACAGGCGGACGCGCCTGATGTCTTCGAATCGATTCCTGTGATAACGAGCCCTGCAGCCCCCTTACAGCCCGAGTTAAAGGCAGACAATCGACAGCACCTCTGAAGATGATTCGAACAATACGAATAGCTTCGCAGACCTAGCTCGGGCAGCAGGCCGAGTTCAGGGCTCTGCATGGGACAGGTGGACGCGACTGATGTTTCTGAATCGATTCCAGTGATTACCAGCCCTGCAGCCCCCCCTACAGCCCGAGTTAAGTGCAGAAAACGGACAGCACCTCTCAAGATGACTCGACGAATACGAATAGTTTTGCAAAACTAGCTCGGGCAGCACACCGATTTCCGAGCTCTGCATTCGGCAGGCGGACGCGTCTGATGTCTCTGAATCGATTCCTGTGAGTACGAGCCCTGTGGCCCCCTACAGCCCGAGTTAAGTGCGAAAAACTGTCAGCACCTCTCAAGATGACTCCAACGACACGAATAGTTTCGCGAATATACCTCGGGCAGCAGACCGAGTTCAGACCTGTAGATGGAACAGACGAACGCGCCTGACGATTCTTAGTCGATTTCTGCGAGAATGACCTCTGTAGCTGCCCTACAGCTCGAGTTAAGTAGAAAATACCGACAACGCGTATCAAGATCACCTCGAAACGGCCGATCCCGCCGCGATGATTTTTGGCAGTAATATCTACCCGATCGACCTCACATTGAGACAGCCAGCCGGAATAAGATCGAATATGGTGGGAAAAAATACTAGAGCTCAAACGAATTGTTGAATTTCGAGAATAAAACTGGGAACCGGCGGTAAACCGTCAACGAGGTTACCGCCGGGACCCTCGTAGAGCTCTTTTGTCACACCGCGCTTCTCGGAACACATGAAGAAAGCTTCTGGAGCGAGAACCGGAAAAATCGAAAAATCACGTTCTTCTATTTTTATGCAACGTCGGTTCCTCCAAGTGTTTTGATAGTAATACTGCACCCACGGACCTGAAAATTTGACTGGCGAACGCGGCATAACCCACTACAGGTGCGAAAAATCTGGTTTCTCAAAATGAATGGTCAAATATCTTTCAAATATTCGCAAAACCACCCGAAAGTTATCACTTTCTCCTGAGCTCTCATGGTATGAGAGATAGAGGAATTCGGCGACAGGGTGGAGCTAGTTGGCGAAACTGGCGCCGGCGGTGAACCGTCAACCTGGTCACCGCCGGGAACCTCGTAGAGCTCCTTTCACGCGTAAGAGTGCTCACTCAGAGTCGAAAGAGAGAGCTTCTGGAAGCATTTCTCGAAAAAGGGAAAAAATATTTTTTTCGTGTCGACATGAAGATGGTTCCGCCAAGTGTTTTGATAGTAAATGTGCGCCTACAGAGCTCATATTAAGAGAAAGAGGCCCTCATAGTCGTTTACAGGTTCGAAAAATCTGCTTTCTCAAAATGAATTGTCAAATATCTTTCAAAAAATTGCAAAACTACCCAAAAGTTATCACTTTGTCCTTTCTGGCCGGGTCGACCAACTGGCGCCCGCGGTGAACCGTCAACCTGGTTACCGCCGGGACCTCGTAGAGCTCCTTGCACGCGTAAGAGTGCTCAGATGTAAAGCAGACAGCTTCTCAGAGCATTTCTAGAAACATACCGAATTCTGATTTTTCAGTATCAACATGACGTCGGTTCCTCCAAATGTTTAGATATCAAAACTCCCTCCAGACTGCTCGCAGAAGGAAGTTTATATACTAATGCTCGGAGTAAAAATCTGCTCTCCCAAAATAAATTGTCAAATATCTTTCAAATTCTCGCAAAACCGACCCAAAGTTATCACATCTTCTTCTCTGGCCGGGTCGACCAACTAGCTCCACCCCGCGCCGGAACTGGGCGCCGGCGGTAAACCGTCAACCTTCCTTACCGCCGGGGGACTCGTAGAGCTTCCTGAGCATATATACTGTCGAAACAAATTGCAGAGAACGAATAGTTCTTCATCCTAAACGATTTCAGACCTCTCGATGCAACAGCCAAACGTCCCTCATGGTACTGGATCGTTTTCTGTGCGCACGAGCTCCGTAGCTCTCCTACAGCTCGAGTTACGTGCGGAAATCGACAGCACCTCTCAAGATCACTCGAACAATACAAATAGTTTCGCCAATCTAGCTCGAGTATTAGACCGAGTTCAGACATCTGAATGCAACAGGCGGACGCGCCTGATGTCTCCGAATCGATTCCTGTGATTACCAGCCCGCAGCCCTTTACAGCCCGTGTTAAGTGCAGAAAATCGACAGCACCTCTGAAGATGACTCGAACAATACGAACAGTTTCGCGGACCTAGCTCGGGCAGCAGGCCGAGCTCAGGGCTCTGAATGCGACAGGTGGACGCGACTGATGTCTCCGAATCGATTCCAGTGATTACCAACCCTGCAGCCCCCTTACAACTTGAGTTAAGTGCAGAAAACGGACAGCACCTCTCAAGATGACTCGACGAATACGAATAGTTTTGCGAACCTAGCTCGGGCAGCACACCGAGTTCCGAGCTCTGGATTCGACAGGCGGACGCGCCTGATGTCGCCGAATTGATTTCTGTGAGTACGAGCCTGTAGCCCCCCCTACAGCCCGAGTTAAGTGCAGAAAACTGTCAGCATCTCTCAAGATGACTCAACAACACGAATAGTTTCGCGGACCTAGCTCGGGCAGCAGACCGAGTTCAGACCTCTAGATGGAACAGACGAACGCGCCTGATGATTCGCATCGATTTCTGTGAGAATGAGCTCTGTAGCTGCCCTACAGCTCGAGTTAACTACAAAATACCGACAATGCGTATCAAGATGACTCGAAACAGCCAATCCCGCCGCGATGCTTTTTTGCAGAAATATTTATCCGATCGAGCTGAGAATAAGATGGCGAGCGGGAATAAGATCGAATATGGTCAGAAAAAATACTAGAGCTCAAACGAATTGTTGAATTTCGAGAACAAAGTTTTCAAACCGACCAAAAGTGCAAAATCACCAAAAAGATATTCTCCTTTCTGGCCGGGTGGTCCAACTGGAACCGGCGGTAAACAGAGCGTCCTTCCAGGGCTCTTTTATCGTACAGCGCCCTCGGTGCAGGAAGAGTCTGGAGCAAGATTTGAAAAACTCGGAAAACCACGTTTATGTTTTCATGGAGAAAATGGTTCCGACAGGTGTTTTGATAACGCGAAATGACCAACTACAGGTGCGAGAAATACCGGTTGTCAAAAAAATGCTCAAATATCTCACAAAGATTGTCCAACTCACCCAAAGTTCGCACATTGTCTGTCGGGGGCGGCTCCGCCAACTGGGCGCCGGCGGTTACAGCCGGGGGACTCGTAGAGCTTCCTGACAATATATAATGTCGAAAGAAATCGCAGAGAACGAATAGTTTTTCAGTCCAAGCGATTTCAGACTTCTCGAAGCAACAGCCAAACGCCCCCCGATGCTTCTGGATTATCTTCTGCACGAGCTCTGTAGCTCTTCTACAGCCCGAGTAGCGTGCGTCAATCGACAGCACCTCTCAAGATCACTTGAACAAGAGGAATAGTTTGGCAAACCAAGCTCGAGTATCAGACCGAGTTCAGACCTCTGAATGCGACAGACGGACGCGTCTGATGTCTTAAAATCGATTCCTGTGATTACCCGCCCTGCAGCCCCCCTACAGCCCGAGTCAAGTGCAGAAAGCCGACAGCATCTTTCAGGATGACTCGAACAATACGAACAGTTTCGCGGACCGAGTTCGGGCAGCAGACCGAGTTCCGAGCTCTAGATTCCACAGGTGGACGCGCCTGATGTCTTCAAACGATTGCTGTCACCACCAGACTGCAGCCCCCCTACAGCGCGAGTTAAGTGCAGAAAACCGACAGCACCTCTCAAGATGACTCGGACAATACGAACAGTTTCGCGATTCTGGATCGGGCAGCAGACCGAGTTCAGAGCTCTGGACTCAACAGACAAAGCCGACTGATGATTCTAAATCCGTTTTTGTATATATCAGACCTATAGCTGTCCTATAGCTCGATTTAAGTACAGAAAACGGAGAGCGCCTGTCAAGATGACTCGAATAATACGAAGTTTGCCGACCTAGCTCGGCTAGCAGACCGACTTCAGACCTCTAGTTGAACTGCACAACGCGCCTGATCATTCTGAATCGATAAGTTGCTTACCAGCTCTGTAGAAGTTCTATATCTCGAGTTAAGTTGAGTATACCGACAGCGTGAATCAAGATAACTCGAAACGGCCGATCACAGTACTTTTTGAAAGCGTGCAGGCATGCGTGGAAGCTTGCCGGAAGCTCTCCCGGACCAGTTGCCGGCTCAAACTGGCGCCGGCGATGAACCGTCAACCTGGTCACCGCCAGGAACCTCGTAGAGCTCCTTTCACGCGTAAGAGTGCTCAGAGTTGGAAGTATTTTCGAAAAGAGGAAAAATTGTTTTTTTTGTGTCGACATGAAGATGGTTGCTCCGAGTTTTTTGATCGTAAAAATACGCCTACGGAGCTCATACTAAGACAGAGAGGCCCTCATAGTCGTTTACAGGTGCGGAAACTCTGCCTTCTCAAATGAATCGTCAAATATCTTTCAAAAAATTGCAAAACCACCCAAAAGTTATCACTTTGTCCTTTCTGGACAGGTCGACCAACTTGACTGGCGCCGGCGGTGAACCGTCAATCTGGTCACCGCCAGCAACCTCGTAGAGCTCCTTTCACGCGAGAAAGCTTCTGGAAGTATTTCTCGAAAAGGGGAAAATTGTTTTATTTTCGTGTCGACATGAAGATGGCCCCCCCAAGTGTTTTGATAATAAAAGTGCGCCTACGGAGCTCATACTAAGACAGAGAGGCCCTCATAGTCGTGTACAGGTGCGAAAAATCTGCTCTCAAAATGAATAATTGTCAAATATCTTTCAAACTGGCGCCGGCGGGGAACCGTTAACCTGGTCACCGCCGGGAACCTCGTAGAGCTCCTCTCACTAGTAAGAGTGCAGAAAATCGACACAGAGTGAAAAAAAAAAATTCGAAATTCGATGTTCATATTCGCTCAGTTCCCGGAAGTCAACTCATGTAAAAATGCATCGGGTGAGATGAGCTGCTGTCAAGAAGGAGTTTATATGCCAATGCGACGCGCAAAAATCTCCTTTCTCAAAACAAACGGTCAAATATCTTTCAATTTTTTTGCGAAACCGACCAAAACTCACCAATTTGTCCTTTTTGGCCGGGCGGTCCAATCGGAACCGGCGGTAAACCGTCAATCTGGTTTTTCGTTTCGCGGACACACGGGCCCTAGGGCCCCGTCCAGTCCGAGGCGGGCGGGCACGCCAAACGCGGGCCACCGAGCGGCTAAGGCGAAAGCCTCACCACGCCAAGCACGTGGGGGGCGGCTTCGGCGGTAGCCTCTGGCAGCTCTTATAAGGTGTGTGTACATCAACACAATGTGTGCACGCATGAAGGCAACACACGAAAGAGAATCATCAATCACACAACTTATCGCTGAAATAGGCCTGCAAAACCCGTGGGAGTGCTGCGATGACGCACTCTGCAGCGGAGAGTTCCGTATCCGTCACTGTGGACCCGTCTTGGAGAGCGAAGGAGCAAACGTAAACGTCTTTGAAGATAATCTGTGGGGACTCACTGAAGGAAGAGGTAGGCGAGAGATGGGAGAATCGAGAACGCAGTCCAATCTGAATCCAAGCTCCACTTCCTGCTCCCAGGCTGCACACACCACCATCAAAGCCCGCTTTGATGAGGCAAGGTTCATAGCATGACTGTTCGTATGGCTGCAACTGGTACTGTTCGTTCGTGTATTGGTGGCCCTCGCGGGCCTGGTGGGTAAGGAGGTCGGCTTTCTCATTCCATTCCCGAAACTCATGTTTGAAAAGATCGCGTCCTGCTTCAGCAGGTCTCACACCATACATACAACACATTCCTTCCAAAGCATTAATCATATTATCAACACGTCTCTGGTATAAGTGATTATCTGCCTTCCAGAGGCCGCAGAGCCAGCAAATGATAAGAAGAGAATCTCCAGTGATCTCCAACGGCACGCCTCCTGAAGTCACGTCCCAACACGTGCTCTTCATGTTGTGGATTGCCAATCTCTTACTGAATCGCAGGCGTGCAGCGGGAGAATCATCCTCTGTAGCAACATACTCCTCATTACGTTCGGCCAGAAAAACGGGGGCGTTACCATCATGGATACCTTTGCATTTCTTCTGGAAAAGTCTAAGCATAGAGGGTGTACAATGATGAGTTGCAAACTGCATGAAGGCATGATGACCGCCTTGGAATACTTCCCACCACCGTGGGCCGAAGAACTCATGAAAGGGTGTCTGCCAACAGCGTTGTCCGATCGCTTGCCCTCCTGACCTCCAGCGTTTCATAACTCCACATTCCCTCCACTTTCCGAATGCCCGAAGGGCTTCTCCCTCAAGTGTGCGCAGCGTATCATAACTTATACCAAAGGCAATCAAACACATGCGTGCATCACTCCATGCTCTATGCTCCTCCCTCATGTCCTCTCCCTGATACAACCTCTGCGCATACGCCGAGACATCCTTTGCCAGCAGCCACTGAGCTCGGAGAAATCTCTGGACCAAACTGTGGTACCCAGCTTCTGCGAACCTCAATCTGGCATCGCTGTATCTTCTCTCGTTCCAAGTAGCATGGGATTCGTCTGGTTCTCGGCGGCATCGAAGCATGAAACATAGACACCTGCCCTCAAACGCGTGCAGTGCGTGGAGGCTGTCCTTGTCGGCCGTGCAGCCACCCGCACCGAAAAGGGCAATACTCTGGACCTTCTGCTGGTATCGTTGGAACTTTTCCTTCAACGACGTGCTTGTGTTCCGAAAATATCCTGCCTGGGAGTAAAATGTCCGACGAGCCGCCTCAATCCTCGAGTCCACATCGAGGTGCGAGGAATACTTATAATCAGAGAACAACTGGACGCCTAGAACCGTCATCTCAGTAACACGTCTGAACCGCATAACATCATTCTGGAAGGGTACAAGTAAGTCGGCTGAAGAAAGGATCAGCCCCTCGGCATCTCTCGCGGCGTCGGCACCGAAGACCATGTAGAGCAAGCTAGAGGGTTTCCAGCGCATGCCGAAATCATGGAGTCTAACCGTAAGGTCGTGAATCATGCGTGCCAATTCTTCCCTGCTTCGTGCCAAGATGTAGCAATTGTCTGCCCATACGAAGTGATTGACGACCGACGTGTAGGACGATTTGCCAGACTCCATGGAATCCCCAGTTTTAAAACACACTTGATAACCTATGTTCTGTGTATCCCACTGTCGGAAGGTTTCCTGCCACATCGCAGCAATAATAAGGTTGAACCCTAGGGGTCCCTCGGCACCGCCCGTTCTAATACATCTATCCCATCTCACACTCTCCACCTCGATACTTTCATGGCAAACCGTCCCCACACTGTCACATAGTGGATCGAGAAAAGCATATTGAAGATGATAAGGTACATGTGCGTGCTGTAAACCCCGTCTAACATTGGCTACCGTGCAATGGTCGAAGGCTTGTAGGATATCTGCATTGGCCAGATGTGCTGTTTCCCCCTTCCCCCATGTAGAGGCATGCTGTCCGATGTGTTTCAAGCTCGCCGTGATCTCGTTCGTGGTGCGGTTAGATTGGAAGCCGTAAAGACCGAGAGGGCGAAAGAGACCGTTTCGCTCGACATGTTGTTCCACCAAGATAACGATACATGTGCTGTACCATCGTGCAATAGCGTTCTGCATACATAGAAGCCTACCGTCCCTAAGATCCGTGATGCCAGGAAGCTTGGGCATAAAGGAGATGAGGATATCACGCCATGAGGAGGGATACGGTGTGCGCATGTGTAGTATATCGTTGAACAAGCGTCGGATATTGCGCAATACCGTCCAAGGGAGACACTTTAACACCTCACACGGTACTCGATCTGGCCCTGTGGCTCGTTGTGTACGGAGACGCGCCCGCCCACGTCCGAGTAATGCCATAGTGATGGTCGAATACGTGCTGCTACCGAGCTCCTCCCTCGCCTTCCCCTTGATCTCCTCCATCATACTAGCGTTCTCCTCCCGCATCTGATCCGATGAAAGCTTATTTCTGCAGAAACTGTCGAGCTCCTTCCTCCAGACCTCCCTGTCCTCCGTCTCCTGGCCCTCCACCACCAAGTGTTTAATATAATGACGAATCTTTCGACGATTGAGGGGGCACTTCCAGGCTGCAACCTCTCTGCGATACCGACGGCGATGTAGATTAAGCTCACTCCTGAGACGTTTCTTTTCCTCTGGAGTCGTGCCTGGCGGTAGTTCCCGCCATCTCTCCAAAAGACGAGTGAGCTCGATCGGCCTCACAGGTGGCCTCTGCTTGCCGCTCTGCGTCGTGGTAAAGTCCACGTCAGGAGCAGCAACAAAAGACTGGATGAGCGTGCAAGGTAAGCTGGCTGGCTCCATCTCGAGAGAACGTGCGGGAATCCCACGAAACACAACATCTCCCAAGCTCCGATCCACCCTTCTCCTGGCATTGAACTCATCACCCCATGTCACGCATCGATATCCTACCAAAGAGGGCGCCGGCGGCTCTGCCCGCTCCCTGTGGTCACGTCGCACAATCACACGGCCAGGCGATGCAAACAGCCCAGTTAGAAGTGCATGATCACTTAATCGACTCCTACTCCTCCTTCCTCCTCTTGCGTAACACCAAGAAACTTCACACTCAGAGCACTCCCAGCGGCTGGGCACCAAGATGTAATCTAGCACTTTCTGAATTCGTCCGAAGCTACGTTGTTCGCCCCACGCTTCCCAAGTAGGACGCCTATCTGCAGAAAAGGTATTGGCCGCCTTAAACATGTGGGTCTGCATGAACCCCAGGAGCATCTCCATCATCCTCCTCCTCCTGTTGATACGCTCCCTCTCCTCCGTGCCACATGCCAAGGTCCTGACCTCCTTCCTCAAGCCCTCTCCCGTAGCAAGATACAATTCCCCATTACATTCTAACTCACATAGTGGCGGTAGCTCAACATTCCCGTCAAGCAAACAAACAAAGCTGGCCTGGCTATACCTGTGTCTGAGGCTTGTGAAAGTGGCAGAGACACGCTCAAGCGTGAGTTCATACTCCGCTTCGCAATCTTCTCGATGAGAATCGGGCAGATAAAGAGAGCAGACAACCAAGGGCGAGATGGAAGTACCGAACACACCAATGGCGAATCTAGAAAAGGTAGTAATGAATTCCCTGGACGTCGAGGCCCAACTTCGATCGAAGATGAGCCCCGCCTTCCTGCAGGCACTGTGCTTGATCTGCCATCCGAGACGGGCGGCATCTGCATGAATTATATTCTGGGCCTCCTGAAGCGCGAACAGGCCGCCACATGCACGCATATGGTTGAGCGCCTCCACGCCTCTGAAGTTGTTCTCACCAGCCTTGTCGAGGTTCCAGCACCCCAACTTGATCCCCGACAGCCGGTGCCGATTCGGTCACACCTTGCGATTGACCTCGACCTCGAAGTCCGTCGCTGTGATCGTCAGACTTGGGAACTTCACCTGAAGCTGGCCCCACTGCGTCTCAAGGATAGTCCACGTCTGGGCTGCTCCGAATTCAGCAATACAGATCGGGCGGAGGAGTCGGTCGCCCTGAGCCTTGACCCACATGTTCGATTTCGGGGGGCCGACCTCTCCCCGCACCTCCAGGACCAATCCGTGACGCTGGCACACGTTGCGCCAGGCCCCGCAGAAGCGACCAACTGCACGAACATGGTCGCGCTTCCAAGGAGCTGATTCGATATTGAAACGTAGCTGAGTCGGGTCGATGACCTGCGTCATGCCCGCGATGAGCACGCTGGGTTCTGGAATAGTCGCCCCTTCTGACAAGGGGGCACGCTGTGCAGTGGGAGTCACAATGATCCTGAGGAGCTTCTGAAAGCGATATAACACCTCTCGATCCGTGAATGGAAGAAACTTGATGCGACAACTGCCGAACATGTATCGACCTGCATTGATACGTTCTGTCCCCTCCTTGCTAAGAAAGGCCTGGTCATCTGAGGCAATAACTTTGGATATATTGTCAATGAGTATCATGGCGTCGTCGGCAGTCAACATTTGAGCACAACGATTCTGATGATTGGCCCAATCCGTGACCCACCCCTTGACCTCGATGTATGTTGGAGAGAACTGGTTCCTGCCCCCGCCACCTCCGCCGCCCCCATCAGCGGGGCCACTCCCAGCACTGAAGGTAGATACCGCACTCCCATTCTGAACCGTTTTTAATGTTTTCTCGAGTTCATCCATACGTTTATCCGTTTCATCCATACGTTTAGTGTGTTCTGCTAAAACTCCGTCCATCCTCTTGATGTCTGTCTTAGTGGCCTCCACAGTCTCACGGATGTCGTCGCCTACGTCTTCCTGTTTGAACATCCCCTCGATCACCAATCGCTGGAAGGGGTCAGTGAATTGTGCAAGCGTCTGGGTCCTGCGCGCCTGGACATCAGGACCTCGCTGTCTCTTGGTACCCGCAGTAGCAGCAGCTGCATCCACGGAGCTCGACATGATTCCGACGTCGCCTTTAAGGATATCTTCGGGGATACTCCAACGCTTTATAAAGCCCTGTTCCTCTCTGCGTCGTTTAAGTAGTTGAGCAGAAGCAGCCCTGAGAACTGTATCGAAGTGATAACCTTCTGTACGAATAACGGGGACAGTTGGGCTGATGAGCCTGTCGTCGTCGAGATCTAATGAAGTCTGCCTCTGAAGCCACTGCTCTCTGGTCTCAAGCCAATTGCCAAGACCCAACTGATCCAGAAGCCTTGCCTGGTCCTCAGGCTCGTCCCAAGACGTGGTTAGAAGTTCCCAGAATCAAAATACTATGGCGGCGCCCGCGGGGGGGTGCGCGCCCAGAGGGAGAAGAGACGCGCCCAGAGGGAGCGGAGACCAGCGCCCAGAGGAGGGAGGCCGCGCGGAGTTGTGAAGGAATGCCCCGCCAGATTTCGATTCCCGCGCTCCCGCCTTGAGCCGGGGAACTTGAGCCAAAATGGCTTGAGTCAATCTGGTTACCGCCGGGAACCTCGTAGAGCTCTTTTCATGCACGGCGACCGTCAGAGCACATGAAGAAAGCTTCTGGAACGCAACAGAAAAAAAACTCGAGAAATTACGTTTTGTTTTTATCTAACGTCGGTTCCTGCAAGTCTTTCGATAATAATATTGCAGCTACGGACCGGAAAATTTTACTGGCAGACGCGGCATAACCCGCTACACGTGAGAAAAGTACTGGTTCTCAAAATGAATTGTCAAATATCTTTCGAATATTAAGAAAATCGACCCAAAGTCATCACATTGTCTCTTTTTGTCGGATCGGCCAACTAGCTCCACCCCGCGCTGGAATTCCTCTAGCTCATCGATGCCGAAGAGCTCTACGAGGTACTAGCTCCACCCCGCGCCGGAATTCCTCTAGCTCATCGATGCCGAAGAGCTCTACGAGGTAAAATGGCAAAACCACCCAAAAGTTATCATTTTGTCCTTTCTGGCCGGGTCGACCAACTAGCTCCACCCCGCGCCGGAACTGGGCGCCGGCGGTAAACCGTCAACCTTGGTTACCGCCGGGAGACTCGTAGAGCTTCCTAGCTCGACTTAAGTTGAGAAAACCGACAGCACCTACCATCATTCCGACTCATAGTAAAATTTATGACCTCTGAATGCGCCAGGCGAACGCGTCTGATGTCTACGAATCGACTTCTGTCATTACCAGCCCTGCAGCCCCCCTACAGCTCGAATTAAGTGCAGCAGACCGAGTTCCGAGCTCTGGATTCGACAGGCGGACGCGTCTGATGTCTTCAAATCGATTCCTGTGACCACCAGCGCGGTAGCTCCCCTCAGCGCGAGTTGGGTGCCAAAAACCAAGAGCACTTCTCAAGATGACTCGACCAATACGAATAATTTCGCGATTCTAGATCGGGCAGCAGATCGACAGACAAACGCAACTGATGATTCGAAATCGGTTTCTGTAAGTATCAGCTCTGTAGCTGTCCTACAGTTCGAGTAAAGCTCAGAAAACCGAGAGTGTCTGTCAATATGACTCGAATAATACGAATAGTTTTGCGGACCTAGCTCGGCTAACAGGCCGAGTTCAGACCTCTGAATTGAACAGGCGAACGCACCTAATCATTCTACATCGATTGACTGTGCTTACCAGCTCTGTAGCTGTCCTAAAGCTCGAGTTATGTTCAGAAAACCCTCAGCGTGTATCAAGATCACTCGAAACGGCCGATCCCGCCACAGTGCTTTTCGATAGTAATATTCACCCGATCGAGCTAAGATCAAGATGGCGAGCGGGAATAAGATCAAATATCACGGGAAGAAATACTAGAGCTCTAACGAATTGTTGAATTTTGAGAACAAAATGTTCAACCGACCAAAAGTCAGCAAAAGTTCCGTCGAGACTTTTCGAGCCAACTAGCTCTCCAGCGCGCCGGAGTTACTCTTAGCTTCCAGCAATAACTTGCTAAGGGAAGCTCTACGAGTTACTGGGCGCCGGCGGTAAACCGTCAACCTTGGTTACCGCCGGGAGACTCGTAGAGCTTCCTAGCTCGACTTAAGTAGAGAAATCCGACAGCACCTACCAACATTCCGACTTATAGTGATATGTTTTGATCTCTGAATGCGACAGGCGGACGCGTCTGATCTCTGCGAATCGACCCCTGTCATTACCAGCCCTGCAGCCCCACTACAGCCCGAGTTAAGTACAGACAACCAACAGCACCTCTCAGGATGACTCGAACAATACAATAGTTTCGCAGACCTAATTCGGGCAGCAGACCGAGTTCCGAGCTCTCGATTCGACAGCAGGACGCGCCTGATGTCTTCAAATCGATTCATGTAACAACCAGCACTTGGCCCCCCTCAGCGCGAGTTCAAAACCGAGCGAGAGCACTTCTCAAGATGTCTCGATCAATACGACTAGTTTCACGATTCTGGATCGGGCAGCAGACTGAGTTCAGAGCTATGCATTCAACAGACAAACGCAACTGATAATTCTGAATCGGTTTCTGTAAATATCAGCTATGTAGCTGTTCTACAGCTCGAGTTGAGAGCACCTCTCAAGATGACTCGAACAATACAAATAGTTGGACAAACCTAGTTCAAGTATCAGACCGAGTTCAGCCACCCTGCAGCCGAGTTAAGTGCAGGAAACCGACAGCACCTCTCAGGATAACTCGAACAATACGAATAGTTTCGACGCTCTCGGTTTTCTATACTTAACTCGAGCTACAGGACAGCTACAGAGCTGATACGTACAGAATCTGATTCAGGATCATCAGTGGCCGTTGTCAGTTGAATCGAGAGCTCTGAACTCGGTCTGCTGCCCGATCTAGAATCGCGTAACTATGCCTATTGTTCGAGTCATATTGAGAGATGCTGTCGGTTCTCTGCACTTAACTCCTGCTGTAGGGGGCTGCATGGCTGGCAATCACTGGAATCGATTCGGAGACATCAGACGCGTCCGTCTTTCGAACCCAGAGCTCTGAACTCTGTCTGCTGCAAACTAGGTCTGCGAAACTATTCGTATTGTTCGAGCCATCCTGAGAGGTGCTGTCGGTTCCCTGCACTGAACTCGGGCTGTAGGGGCTTCAGGGCTGGTAATCACAGGAATCGATTCAGAGACATCAGACGCGTCCGCCTGTCGCATGCAGAAGAGGTCTGAAATTGCTTGGGCTGAAACACTTTTTTTTCTCTGCAATTTTTTTCGACATTATATGTTGTCAGGAAGCTCTACGAGTCCCCCGGCGGTAACAAAGGTTGACGGTTTACCGCCGGCGCCCAGTTGGCCGAGCCGGCCCCGACGGACAATGTGCGAACTTTGGGTCGGTTAGACGATCTGTGTCAGAGATTTGAACATTCGTTTTGAGAACCGGTATTTTTCGCACCTGTAGTGGGTTTTTTCGCGCCCGCCAGTGAATTCTGAGTTCCCTAGGCGCAGTATTACTATCCAAACACTTGGCGGAACCATCTTTAGATAGAAATATGAAAAACGTGTTTTTTCGAGTTCTTCTTTGAGTCTTGGTGCAAACTCTTCCTAGATGTGCACTGGCGAGCGCCGTGCGAGAAAAGAGCTCTACGAGGGTGCCGGCGGTAACCTGGTTGACGGTTTACCGCCGGTTCCCAGTTGGCAAGAAAAATCTCGACGGACCTTTTGCTGAATTTTGGTCGGTTGAAAATTTGGTTCTCGAAATTTGAACATTCGTTAGAGCTCTAGTATTTTTTCCCATGATATTCGATCTTATTCCTGCTCGCCATCTTGATCTCAGCTCGATCGGGTAGCTTTTACTGCCAAAAAGCAGGCAGGCGGGATCGGCCGTATCGGGTCATCTTGTCACGCGTTGACGGTTTTCTGAAGATAACTCGAGCTTTAGGGCAGCTACAGAGCTGGTAAGCACAGCTAATCGATTCAGAATGATCAGGCGCGTTCGCCTGTTGAACCCAGACGTCTGAACTCGGTCTGCTAGCCGAGCTAGGTCCGCAAACCTATCCGTATTATTCGAGTTATCTTGACAGACGCTCTCGGTTTTCTGTCCTTAACTCGAGCTACAGGACATCTACAGAGCTGATACGTACAGAATCTGATTCAGAATCATCAGTTGCCGTTTTCTGTCGAATCCAGAGCTCTGAACTCGGTCTGCTGCCCGATCTAGAATCGCGAAACTATTCGTATTGTTCGAGTGATTTTGAGAGATGCTGTCGGTTCTCTGCACTTAACTCGGGCTGTAGGGGGGCTGCATGGCTGGTAATGACTGGAATCGATTCGGAGACATCAGGCGCGTCCGCCTTTCGAATCCAGAGCTCCGAACTCTGTCTGCTGCCCGAACTAGGTCCACGACACTATTTGTATTGTTCGAGTCATCCTGAGAGGTGCCGTTAGTTTCCTGCACTTAACTCGGGCTGTAGGGGGGGCTGCAGGGCTGGTAATCACAGGAATCGATTCAGAGACATCAGACGCATCCGCCTGTCGCATGCAGAGGTCTGAACTCGGTCTGATACTCGAGCTAGGTTTGCCAAACTATTCGTATTGTTCGAGTCATCTTGAGAGATGCTGTCGATTTACGCACGTAACTCGGGCTGTAGGAGAGCTGCAGAGCTCGTAGAGAAAACAATCCAGAAGCAACGCGGGCGTTCGGCTGTTGCATCCGAGAAGTCTGAAATTGCTTGGGTTGAAACTATTTTTTCTGTGTAATTTTTTTCGACATTATATGTTGTCAGAAAGCTCTACGAGTCCCCCGGCGGTAAGAAAGGTTGACGGTTTACCGCCGGCGCCCAGTTATTGCTGGAAGCTTAAGAGTAATTCCGGGGCGCTGGAGAGCTAGTTGGCAAGAAAAATCTCGACGGACCTTTTGCTGACTTTTGGTCGGTTGAAAATTTTGTTCTCGAAATTCAACAATTCGTTTGAGGTCTAGTAATTTTTCCAGTGATATTCGATCTTATTTCCGCTCGCCATCTTGATGTCAGCTCGATCGGGTACCTTTTACTGCCAAAAAGCGTCCCGGCGGGATCGGCCATTTCGAGTCATCTTGATACGCGCTGTCGGTTTTCTCAAGATAACTCGAGCTTCAGGACAGCTACAGAGCTGGTAAGCACAGCCAATCGACTCAGAACTGCGATCTGGCGGTGAACCGTCAACCAGGTAACCGCCAGGAGCCTCGTAGAGCTCTATTCTGGTGCGGCGCTGCTCGAAGCACACGAAAGAAGCTTTCTCAAGCGTGAATAAGAAATATCGGAAAATATGTTTCTTTTTAAATGTTGCATCTTCGCTTCGTGGACCTAGCTGCCAGACCGAGTTCATATGCGTGTCAGCGCTGAAGTAATCTTCAGTTAAGGAAAAACCGACAACACTCGTCAAAATGATCGTGTATTACAAATAGTTTTACGGGCCTAGCTCGAGCAGCAGACCGAATTCAGACCTCTCGATAGGACGGACGAATGCGCCTGATGATTCTGAATCGGTTTCTGTAAGTATTAGCTCTGTAGCTGTCCTAAATCTCGAGTTAAGTACAGAAAACCGTTAACGCGTGTCAAGATCACTCGAAACGGCCACGGTTCCCTCAAGTCTTTTGATAGAAATATCCAGCTACAGACCTCGGGATTTCACTACCAGACGCGGCATAACCCGCTACAGGTGGGAAAAATACCTGTTTGTGAAACGAATTTTGAAATTTTGCACAAAGATAGAATAACTGGGCGCCGGCGGTAAACCGTCAACCTTGGTTACCGCCGGGAACTCGTAGAGCTTCCTAACTCGACCTAAGTTGAGAAAACAGACAGCACTTACCAACAATCTGACTCATAGTGAATAGTTTTTGACCTCTGAATGCGACAGACGGACGCGTCTGATGTCTGCGGATCGACTCCTGTCGTTACCAGCCCTGCAGCCCCCCTACAGCCCGAGTTAAGTGCAGAAAACTGACAGCACCTCTCAGGATGACTCGAACAATAGGAATAGTTTCGCGGACCTAGTTCGGGCAGCAGACAGAGTTCATCTGTATTCGACAGGCGGACGCGCCTGATGTCTTCAAATCGATTCCAGTGATTACCAGCCATGCAGCCCCCCACAGCCCGAGTTAAGTCCAGATAACCGACAGCATCTCGCAAGCGACTCGAACGATACGAATAATTTCGCGATTCTAGATCGGGCAGCAGACCGAGTTCAGAGCTCTGGATTCGACAGACAAACGCAACTGATGATTCTGAATTGGTGCCTTAAAATATCAGCTCTGTAGCTGTCCTACGGCTCGAGTTAAGTGCAGAAAACCGTGAGTTTCTGTCAAGATGACTCGAATAATACGAACAGGTTTGCGAACCTAGCAGCAGACCGAGTTCAGACCTCGAGGTTCAACAGGCGAACGCGCCTGATCACTCTGCATGCATTAGCTGTGCTGACCAGCTCTGTAGCTGCCCTAGAGCTCGAGTTATGTTCAGAAACCGTCAGCCCATATCAAGATGACTCAAAACGGCCGATCCCGCCACAGTGCTTTTCGATAGTAATATTCACCCGATCGAGCTGAGATCAAGATGGCGAGCGGGAATAAGATCGAATATCACGGGTAAAAATACTAGAGCTCTAACGAATTGTCAAATTTTGAGAACATAATTTTCAACCGAGCCAAAGTTGTGAAAAGTTCAGTTCTTTTTTTCGAGCCAACTAGCCTGCCAGCGTTTTCGAATTACTCTTAAGCTTCGCCGCTGCGCTCTCAGGGAAGCTCTACGTGTCAAACGATACGAATAGTTTCGCGATTCTAGATCGGGCAACAGACCGAGTTCAGAGCTCTGGATTCGACAGACAAACGCAACTGATGATTCTGAATTGGTGCCTTTAAATATCAGCTCTGTAGCTGTCCTACGGCTCGAGTTAAGTGCAGAAAACCGAGAGTTTCTGTCAAGATGACACGAATAATACGAACAGGTTTGCGAACCTAGCTCGGCTAGCAGACCGAGTTCAGACCTCTGGGTTCAACAGGCGAACGCGCCTGATCATTCTGCATGCATTAGCTGTGCTGACCAGCTCTGTAGCTGCCCTAGAGCTCGAGTTATGTTCAGAAAACCGTCAGCCCATATCAAGATGACTCAAAACGGCCGATCTCGCCACAGTGCTTTTCGATAGTAATATTCACCCGATCGAGCTGAGATCAAGATGGCGAGCGGGAATAAGATCGAATATCACTGGAAAAATACTAGAGCTCTAACGAATTGTAAAATTTTGAGAACATAATTTTGAACCGAGCCAAAGTTGTGAAAAGTTCAGTTCTTTTATTTCGAGCCAACTAGCCTGCCAGCGTTTTCGAACTGGAACCGGCGGTAAACCGTCAACCTGGTCACCGCCGCGAATATCGTAGAGCTCTTTTCTTGCGCGGCGATCGTCGAAACACATGGAGTAAGCTTCTGGAGCGAGAAACAAAAAACTCGAAAAATCACGTTTTTCTGTTTTTATTCAACGTCGGTTCCGCCAAGTGTTTTGATGGTAATACTGCACCTATAGACCTGAAAATTTTACTGGCAGACGCGAAATAAGCCACTACAGGTGCGAAAAATCTGCTTTCTCAAAATGAATTGTCAAATATCTTTCAAATATTTGCAAAACCACCGAAAAGTCATCACTTTGTCCTTTCTGGACGGGTCGACCGACTGGGCGCCGGCGGTAAACCGTCAACCTTTCTTACCGCCGGGGGACTCGTAGAGCTTCCTGACAGTATATAGCGTGGGAAAAAACTCCAAAGGACGACCAGTTTTTGAGCCCAAGCGATTTCACACCTCTCAAGATGACTCTAACAAAAAACAAACAGTTTCGCAATCCAGTTCGAGTATCAAACCGAGTTCAGACCTCTGAATGCGACAGGCGGGCGCGTCTGATGTCTGCGAATCCACTCATGTGATTCCCAGCCCTGCAGCCCCCCTACAGCCCGAGTTATGTGCAGAAAACCGACAGTATCGACTCGAATAATAGAATAGCTTCGCGGACCTAGTTTGAGCAGCAGACCGAGTTCCAAGCTCTGGAATCGACAGACAGACGCGCCTGATGTGTGTGCAAATCGATATCTCTGACCCGCAGCACTGTAGCCCTGCCCAGCACGAGTTGAGTGCAGAAAATCGAGAGCACTCCTCAAGATGATTCGAACAATACGAATAGTTTCGCAAACCTAGCTCAGGCAGCAGGCCGAGTTCAGAGCTCTCGGTTCAATAGACGAACGCGACTGGTGATTTCTCATCGATGTCTGTGACAATGAGCCTTGTAGCTGCCCTACAGCTCGAGTTAAATACAGAAAACCGAGAGCGTCTGTCAAGATGACTTCAATAATACGAATAGGTTTGCGGACCTAGCTCGGCTAGCAGACCGAGTTCAGACCTCTGGATTCAACAGGCGAACGCGCCTGATAATTCTGAATGCGATAGGTGTGCTTACCAGCTCTGTAGCTGCCCTACAGCTCGAGTTAAGTACAAAATACCGACAACGCGTATCAAGATGACTCGAAACGGCCGTTCCCGCCGGGACGCTTTTTGGCAGCAAAAGGTACCCGACCGAGCTGAGATCAAGATGGCGAGCGGGAATAAGATCGAATATGACGGGAAGAAATACTAGAGCTCAAACGAATTGTTGAACTGGAACCGGCGGTAAACCGTCAAACAGGTTACCGCCGGGCCCCTCGTAGAGCTCTTTCCTCGCACGGCGCTTCCCAGTCCACATCTAGGAAGAGTCTAAAGCAAGACTCAAAAAAAACGAAAAAAAATGTTTTCATATTTCTATCGAAAGACAGTTAGGCCAAGTGCTTCGATAGTAATACTGCGCCTATCGACCTGAGAATTTTATGGTTGACGCGAAAAAACCTACTACAGGTGCGAAAAATACCGGTTCTCAAAACGAATGTTCAAATCTCTCACAGAGATCGTCCAACCGACCCAAAGTTCGCACATTGTCCGTCGGGGCCGGGTCGGCCAACTAGCTCCACCCCGCGGCCGAATTCCTCTAGCTCAACGATGCCGAAGAGCTCTACGAGGTATTTCGAGAACAAAATGTTCAACCGACCAAAAGTCAGCAAACGGTCCGTCGAGATTTTTCTCGCCAACTAGCTCTCCAGCGCGCCGGAATTACTCTTAAGCTTCCAGCAATAACTTGCTAAGGGAAGCTCTACGAGTTACTAGCTCCACCCCGCGCCGGAATTCCTCTAGCTCATCGAAGCCGAAGAGCTCTACGAGGCATTACTCTTAAGCTTCGCCGCTGCGCTCTCAGGGAAGCTCTACGAATCACCGCCTCCAAGTCGTCACATTGTCTCTTAAGGTCGGGTCGGCCAACTAGCTCCAGCTGCGCCCGAATTCCTCTTAGCTCATATTGCCGAAGAGCTCTACGAGGTATGATCAGACGCGTTCGCCTGTCGAACCCAGAGGTCTCAACTCGGTTTGCTAGCCGAGCTAGGTAAGCAAACCTATTCGCATTATTTGAGTCATTTTGATAGACACTCTCAGTTTTCCGTACTGAACTCGAGCTACAGAACAGCTACACAGCTGATACGTACAGAATCTGATTCAGAATCATCAGTGGCCGTTGTCACCATCGAGAGCTTTGAACTCGGTTTGCTGCCCGATCTAGAATCGCGAAACTATTCGTATTGTTCGAGTGATCTTGCGAGATGCTGCCGGTTCTCTGCACTTAACTCGTGCTGTAGGGGAATGCATGGCTGGTTATTGCTGGAATTAATTTTCAGATATCAAGCGCGTTCGCCTTTCGAATCCAGAGCTCCAAACACTGTCTGCTTCCCGAACAAGCTCTGCGAATGTACTCGTTTTGTTCGAGACATCCTGAGAGATGCTGTCGGTTTCCTGCACTTGACTCGGGCTGTAGGGGGCTGCGGGGCTGGTTATCACAGGAATCGATTCAGAGACGCGTCCGCCTGTCGCATGCAGAGGTCTGAACCCGGTCTGATATTCGAGCTAGGTTTGTCAAACTATCGTATTGTTCGAGTCATCTTGAGAGGTGCTGTCGATGTACGCACGTAGCTCGGGCTGTAGGAGAGCTAGAGAGCACGCAGAAGAGAATTCTGAAGCATTGGGGGCGTTGCAAGAGGTTTGAAATTGCTTGGGCTGAAACACTATTTTTATCTGTATTTTTTTTTTCGACATTATATGTTGTCAGAAAGCTCTACGAGTCCCCGGCGGTAAGAAAGGTTGACGGTTTACCGCCGGCGCCCAGTGTGCGCTTACAGAGCACATATCAAGACGTAGAGACACTTATAGTCGTTTACAGGTGAAAAAAATCTGCTTTCTTAAATAAATAATATAATATCTTTCACCTATTCGTATGATTCGAGTCATCCCCGGGCGAGATCAGCTGATTCGAGTCATCTTTTCATGCGCTGTCGGTTTTCTCAAGATAACTCGAGTTTCAGGACAGCTACAGAGCTGGTCGGCACCGAGCTAGGACCGCAAATATTGGTATTGTTCGAGTCATCCTGAGAGGTGCTGTGGGTTTCCTGCACTTAGCTCGGGCTGTAGGGGGGGGGGGGATCGAAGGCATGTAATCACATCAATCGATTCAGAGAGATCAGACGCGTATGCAGAGGTCTGAACTCGGTCTGATACTTGAGCTAGGTTTCCCGAACTATTCGTATTGTTCGAGACATCTTGAGAGGTGCTGTCGATTTACGCACGTAACTCGGGCTGTAGGAGAGCTACAGAGCTCGTTCAGAAGACAATCCAGAAGCATCGTTTGGCTGTTGCATTCGAGCGGTCTGAACGTGCTTGGGCTGGAAAACTATTTTTCTGTGTATTTTTTTTCGACATTACATGTTGTCAGGAAGCTCTACGAGTCCCCCAGCGGTAACAAAGGTTGACGATCTACCGCCGGCGCCCAGTTGTCACATTGCCCTGTCTGGTCGGGTGCTCTACCCGGCGCCATTAGCTGATCGCTGCCGAAGAGCTCTACGAGGTACTAGCTCTCCAGCGCGCGGGAACTGGCGTCGGCGGTGAACCGTCAACCTGGTTTTTGTTGCGGACTTTGCGGTCGACTGTGCAGGCTTTCCAGCCTAGTCGGAGCAAGGAGCGGACGTATCCAAACAGGCAAGGCGTGAGCGAGCACAAACTCTTATTCACATCAAACCAGTCCGAAAAACGCATGTTCAACCCGCTGTATGACAAGAGGCGCATGCTCAACGTCACATGTGAAGTAATCAACGAATTAGACGGGGAAACACCCCGTGGAAGAACGTCACCTGAAGAATATGAGGGGCCCCTGCCCTTTACACACCTGAATCGCTTAGTGGGGCCCACAGCGGGCCGTAGAGCCATCATGGCTCCAACGAGAGGTCAAACAGAGAGATAACGTGAGGAAAACAAGAACAGGTGAGATACAAGCATTACTGTTCTAAACCGGAAGATGCATACAAGTGCGCACGAATAGCTTCATCCCAACTTGTCGAAACTCCTCGGGCGTCCGAAGAATATTATTCGGTAATCGCTGCACCTGGAAACCTCAAGAAACTTGGCCATCTCGGCACGGTTCATTTGTCCTGTCAAGAACCTGTGCACCTCGAAGAATCCTAGAAGATCCTCCAGCGTCGCTTGAACATTCTGGAGCATCTCATACAGTTTCCGAGCATAATCTGTTTGGGCCTTCTTTGTAGGGAACCCACGTTCTGTCACCAGCTTATCAAACAAATCCATTCCGTTCTTTAAAAACTGGATCGCATTCAACTCGTTGATGCTGGCAACAGCGTCAATCCACGCTTTGACATCGGCAATGGTGGCCTGAGAGCACGTCGATGTCCCCTTGACCTTGTCACGATCTCTCCCTCGAGTCCCCTGGCGCGACTCCTTCGATACCTCATTGAGCGTGACGGGACGATTCAGACACCCCTGGGACGCTCCTGACAAGGCGCGGCTATCAGAATCAGACTGCACGTTCGGAGAAGACTCCGCACTCGAGGGTGCCTCCAGCTCCTCCTCCGCCGCCACAGTCACTTTCCCAAGAAGAACTCCTGAAGCTCCTCCCTCCATCCCAACGACACTATCTGTCTGACAGCCGACTTCACAATGAAAGTCCGCAACATCAACCGTCTGCACTCCAACATCAACCAGCGATTCAGAAGCCTGCACTCCAATATCTACATCAACCAGCGATTCAGAAGCCTGCATACGGCAAGAAAGATTATCCGAAACAGTCTTAATGTTTGCCTCCTCCTCCTCCTCCAAACTGCGTTTGACAACAGGTGGATCGCGCAACAAGAGATGATCTAGAACCAAATCGGCAGTCGCCCGCTCCAGCCCTGGTGGTGGGAGACACGTAGGTGGCACCAAACCATCCAGAGGCAAACGAATAGGTAAATGCACACAGTATCCGTTTTGAACAGCCAGCGCCCGACGCATAATGCGAGCACTTGCACTCCGTACGTGTGGCATAACGAAAGATTGCAGAGACTGCCTCGGAAGCACCCAGCAAAACAAATCAATTGAAGACAACTCAAGGCGATCAAACGTGTCAAATGAATGGCAGCGCAATATCACTCTAGGCGACAAACGTGTGAAACAAATCAATTGAAGACCACTCAAGGCGATCAAACGTGTCAAATGAATGGCAGTGCAATATCACTCTAGGCGACAAACGTGTGACTTCCTGACGCGCACTCGATCCCACTGGAGGTTACCCAGGCAGAGGGGATCAAATGTCAAGCGCCTTGAGCCGAGATTTCCTTGAGCCGGGAACCTAGACACGGGAACCTAGACACGCTCAAGAGCCAGGATCGAAGCAGGGAGCTTCTCGGGGTATTCCTAGAAAAAAAAAATCGAATTCACATTTTTGCGTATCAATTTCACGCTGGTTCCTTCTAATTTTGCGATAGTAAAACTGTCTCTAGAGAGTTAAGCTGCTTAGATAATAAGTTTAAATGCCACAGCTCGGCTTAAAATTATGCTTCCTCGAAATGAATTGTGAAATATCTTTCAACTGGGCGCCGGCGGTATACCGTTAATCTTCCTTACCACGGGGACTAAAGCTTTCTAAGCATATACTGGCGCCGGCGGTGAACCGTCAACCTGGTCACCCGAAACCTCGTAGAGCTCCTTCCACGCGTGAGAGTGCTCAGAGTCGGAGGAGAGAGCTTCTGGAGGCATTTCTCGCGCCGTGTGAGGAAAGAGCTCTGCGAGGGCCCGGCGGTAACCTAATTCACGGTTTACCGTCAGTTCCCAGTTGGCAAGAAACATTTCGACGAACCTTTTGATGACTTTTAGTCGGTTGAAATTTTTCTTCTCAAAATTTGAACATTCGTTAGAGCTCTAGTATTTTTCCCCATAATATTCGATCTCACTGCTGCCTGTCATCTTGATCTCAGCTCGATCGGGTAGCTTCTACTGCCAAAAAGCAGACAGGCGGGATCGGTCGTTGCAAGTCATCTTGATACGCGCTGTCGATTTTATCAAGATAACTCGAGCTTCAGGACAGCTACAGAGGTGAGCACATCTAATCGATGCAGAATGATGAGGCGTGTTCGCCTGTTGAAGCCCGAGGTCTGAACTCGGTCTGCTAGCTGAGCCAGGTTCGCAAACCTATTCGTATGATTCGAGTCATCTTGACAGACGCTCTCGGTTTTCTGTACTTAACTCGAGAGGCAGGACAGCTACATAGCTCATATGTACAGAATATGATTCAGAATCACAGTGGCTGTTGCCTGCTGAATCGAGAGCTGTGAACTCGGCCTGCTCTCGATCTAGAATCGCGAAACTATTCGTATTGTTCGAGTCATTTTGAGAGATGCTGTCAGCTCTCTGTCTTTAACTCGAGCTGTAGGGGGGCTGCATAGCTGGTAATCACTGGAATCGATTCGAAGATATGAGGCGCGTGCGCCTTTCGAATCGAGAGCTCCGAACTCTGTCTTCTTCTGTCAGAACTGGATCCGCAAAACTATTCGTATTGTTAGAGTCATCCTCAGAGATGCTATCGGTTTTCTGCATAACTCGGGCTCAAGGGGGGCTGCAGGGCTGGTAATCAAATGATTCGATGCAGAGACATCAGACGCGTCTGCCTGTCCCATGCAGAGGTTTGAACTCGGTCTGATCTAGATTTGTCAAACTAAGTTGGCAAGAGAAATCTTGACGGACCTTTTGCTGACTTTTGGTCAAGAAACGTTCACTATAAGTCGGAATGTTGGTAGGTGCTGTCGCTTTTCTCAACTTAAGTCGAGCTAGGAAGCTCTACGAGTCTCCCGGCGGTAACCAAGGTTCACGATTTACCGCCGGTTGAAAAATTCGTTCTCAAAATTTGAACTGGGAACCGGCGGTAAACCGTCAACCAGGTTACCGCCGGGACCCTCGTAGAGCTCTGTCCTTACACCGCACTTCTCGGCACATGAAGAAAGCAAGACACAAAAAAATCGAGAAATCACGTTTTTCTGTGTTTGTCGAACGTCGGTTCCTCCAAGTGTTTTGATAGTAACACTGCCCGTATGGGCATGAAAATTTTACTGGCGGACGCGCCATAACCCACTGCAGGTGCGAAAAATCTGGTTTCTCAAAATAAATGGTCAAATATCTTTCAAAAAATCGCAAAACCACCCAAAAGTTGCCACATTGTCCGCCTCGGCCGGGTGGGCCAACTAGCTCCACCCCGCGCCGGAATTCCTCTAGCTCATCGATGCCGAAGAGCTCTAAGAGGTACATTCGTTTGAGCTCTAGTATTCTTCCCCATGAGATTCGATCTCATTCCCGCTCGCCATCTTGATCTCAGCTCGATCGGGTAGCTACTGCCAAAAAGCAGGCGGGCGGGGTCGGCCGTTTCGGGTCATCTTGACAGGCAACGTCGGTTTTCTCAAGATAAATCTAGCTTCAGGACAGCTGCAGAGCTGGTAAGCACAGCTAATCGATGCAGAATGATCAGGCGTGTTCGCCTGTTGAAGCCGCAGGTCTGAACTCGGTCTGCTAGCCGAGCCAGGTCCGCAAACCTATTCGTATTATTCGAGTCATCTTGACAGACGCTCTCGGTGTTCTGTACTTAACTCGAGCTACAGGACAGCTACAGAGCTGATACGTACAGAATCTGATTCAGAATCATTAGTGGCCGTTCTCTGTCGAATCCAGAGCTCTGAACTCGTTCTGCTGTCCGATCTAGAATCGCGAAACTATTTGTATTCTTCGAGTCATCTTGAGATGCTGTCGGTTCTCTGCACTTCACTTGGGCTGTAGGGGCTGCATGGCTAATCACTGGAATCGATTTGGAGCAATCAGGCGCGTCCGCCGTTCGAATCGAGAGCTCCGGAATCTGTCTGCTGCCCGAACTAGGTCCCCGAAACGTATTGTTCGAGTCATCCTGAGAGGTGCTGTCGGTTTCTTGCACTTAACTCGGGCTGTAGGGGGGGGGGCTGCAGGGCTGGTAATGACAGGAATCGATTCAGAGACATCAGACGCGACCGCCTGTCGCAAGCAGAGGTCTGAACTCCGTCTGATACTCGAGCTAGGTTTGCCAAACTATTGGTATTTTTCGAGTCATCTTGAGAGGTGCTGTCGATTGTCGCACGTAACTTCGCTGTAGAAGAGCTACAGAGCTCGTGCAAAGGACAATTCAGAAGCATCGGGGGCGTTCGGCTGTTGGATAGGTCTGAAATTGCTTGGGCTGAAAAAAACAATTTCATCTGTGTGATTTTTTTTCGACATTATAGGTTGCCAGAAAGCTCTACGAGTCCCCCCAGCGGTAACAAAGGTTGACGGTTTACCGTCGGCGCCCAGTAACTTGTAGAGCTTCCCTGAGCAAGCCATTGCTGGAAGCTTAAGAGTAATTCTAAGGCGCTGGAGAGCTAGTTGGTAAGAAAAATCTCGACGGACATTTTGATGTCGTTTGGTCGGTCGAAAATTCGGTTCTCCAAATTCATCTAGTATTTTCCCCGTGATATTTGATCTTATTCCCGCTCGCTATCTTAATCTCAGCTCAATCGGGTACCTTTTATCGCCAAAAAGCAGACAGGCGGGATCGGCCGTGTCGAGTCATCTTGATACGCGCTGTCGGTTTTATCAAGATAACTCGAGCTTCAGCTACAGAGCTGGTAAGGGCGCCGGCGCGGCGGTAAACCGTCAACCTGGTCACCGCTAGGAACCTCGTACAGCTCCTAGCACGCGTAGGAGTGCTCAGCATCAAAAGAGCGGGCTTCTGGAAACATTTCTCGAAAAAGAGAAAACATGATTTTTGCATGTCGATACAAAGATGATTGCGCCAAGTCTTTTGATAGAGACGCCCTTATATTTGTTTACAGGTGCGAAAAATCTGCTTTCTTAAAATGAATTGTCAAATATCTTTGAAAAAATTAAAACCATCCAAAAGTTGCCACATTGTCCGCCTCGACCAGGTGGGCCAACTGACGCCGGCGGTGAACCGTCAACCGGTCACCGCCGGGAACCTCGTAGAGTTCCTCGCATCCGTGACAAAGCTCAGGATCAAAGCGAGAGCTTCTGGCAGCTTTTCTACAAAAACTTCAAGTTGAGATTTTTCGGAGTCAACATGAAGTCGGTTGCTCCAAGTGAACTGGTATTAAAAATGGCTCTAGAGAGCTGAGCTGCTCAGGGAACAAAGTTTATATGTCAATGCTCGGAGTAAAAATCTGCTTTCTCAAAATGAATGGTCAAATATCTTTCAAATCGAAGCACAACCGACCAAAAGTTAACACTTTGTCCTTCCTGGCCAGGTCGCCAACTGGCGCCGGCGGTGAACCGTCAACCTGGTCACCGCCGAGAACGTCGTAGAGCTCCTTTCACGCGTCAGAGTGCTCAGGGTCGAAAGAGACAGCTTCTGGAAGCATTTCTGGAAAAGGGGAAAAATTGTTTTTTTCGTGTCGACATGAAGATGGTTGCTCCAAGTGTTTTGATAGTAAAAGAGCGACTACGGAGCTCATACTAAGACAGAGAAGCCCTCATAGTCGTTTACAGGTGCTTCTTAAAATAAATGGTCAAATATCTTTCAAAAAATCGCAAAATCACTCAAAAATTACCACTTTGTCCGTCCTGGCCGGGTCGGCCAACTGGGCGCCGGCGGTAAACCGTCAACCTTGGTTACCGCCGGGGAACTCGTAGAGCTTCCAAGCTCGACTTCAGTTGAGAAAACCGAGAGCACCTACCAATATTCTTACTCATAGTGAATATTTTTTGACCTCTGAATGCGACAAGCAGACGCGTATGATCAGACCGAGTTCAGACCTCTCAATGCGACAGGCGGACGCGTCTGATGTCTGCGAATCGGCTCATGTGATTACCAGCCCTGAAGCCCCCCTACAGCCCGAGTTAAGTGCAGAAAACCGGCAGCATCTCTCAGGATGACTCGAATAATATAATAGTTTTGCAGACCTGTTTCGAGCAGCAGACCAAGTTCTGAGCTCTCGAATCGACCAACGAACGCGCCTGATGTGTGCAAATCGATTTATATGACCCGCAGCACTGTAGCCTGAGTGCAGAAAAATGAGAGCACTTTTCACGATGATTCGGACAATACAAATAGTGTCGCAAACCTAGCTCGCACAGCAGACCGAGTTGAGAGCTCTCGATAAAACATACAAACGCGCCCGATAATGCTCAATCGATTTCTGTGACTGGGCTATAGCTGCCTACAGCTCGATTTGAGTACAGAAAATACCGAGAGCGTTTGTCAAGATGACTCGAATAATACGAATAGATTTGCGGACCTAGCTCGGCTAGCAGACCGAGTTCAGACCTCTGGAGTCAAGAGGCGAACGCGCCTGGTGATTCTGAGTGCGATAGGTGTACTTACCAGCACTGTAGCTGACATGCAGCTCGAATTAAGTAGACAACTGGGCGCCGGCGGTAAACCGTCAACCTTGGTTACCGCCGGGGAACTCGTAGAGCTTCCAAGCTCGACTTAAGTTGAGAAAACCGAGAGCACCTACCAACATTCTGACTCATAGTGAATATTTTTTGACCTCTGAATGCGACAAGCGGACGCGTCTGATCAGACCGAGTTAAGACCTCTCACTGCGACAGGCGGACGCGTCTGATGTCTGGGAATCGACTCATGTGATTACCAGCCCTGAAGCCCCCCTACAGCCCGAGTTAAGTGCAGAAAACTGACAACATCTCTCAGGATGACTCGAATAATATAATAGTTTCGCAGACCTGTTTCGAGCAGCAGACCAAGTTCTGAGCTCTTGAATCGACCAACGAACGCGCCTGATGTGTGCAAATCGATTTCTATGACCCGCAGAACTGTAGCCCCCCCCCAGCACGAGTTGAGTGCAGAAAATTGAGAGCAAGTTTCACGATGATTCGGACAATACGAATAGTTTCGCGAACCTAGCTCGGGCAGCAGGCCGAGTTCAGAGCTCTCGATACAACAGACAAACGCGCCCGATAATCATCAATCGATTTCTGTGACTGTAGGCTCTGTAGCTGCCTACAGCTCGAGTTAAGTACAGAAAATACCGAGAGCGTTTGTCAAGATGAGTCCAATAATACAAATAGGTTTGCGGATCTAGCTCGGCTAGCAGACCGGGTTCAGACCTATGGATTCGACAGGCGAACGCGCCTGATGATTCTGAGTGCGATAGGTGTGCTAATCAGCTCTGTAGCTGCCCTGCAGCTCGAAGTAAGTACAAAATACCGACAACGCGTATCAAGTTGACTCGAATAATACGAATAGGTTTGCGAATGTAACTCGACTAGCAGACCGAGTTCAGACCTATGGATTCCACAGGCGAACGCGCCTGATAATTCTGAGTGCGATAGGTGTGCTTACCAGCGCTGTAGCTGCCCTACAGCTCGAGTTAAGTAGAAAATACCGACAAAGCGTATCAAGTTGACTCGAATAATACGAATAGGTTTGCGGACCTAGCTCGGCTAGCAGACCGAGTTCAGACCTATGGATTCAACAGACGAACGTACCTGATGATCCTGAGTGCGATAGGCGTGCTTACCAGCACTGTAGCTGCCCTAAAGCTCAAGTTAAAGAGAAAATACCGACAACGCGTATCAAGTTTACTCGAATAATACGAATAGGTTTGCGGACCTAGCTCGGCTAGCAGACCGAGTTCAGGCCTATGGATTCAACAGGCGAACGCGCCTGATAATTCTGGGTGCGGTCGCTGTGCTTACCAGCTCTTTTGCTGGTCTACAGCTCGAGTTAAGTGCAAAATACCGATAACGCGTATCAAGATGACTCGAAACGGCCGATCCCGCCAGTGTGCTTTTTGGCCTTCAAAGTTACCCGATCGAGCTGAGATCAAGATGGCGAGCGGTAATAAGATCGAATATCACGGGAAAAAATACTAGAGCTCTAACGAATTGTCAAATTTCGAGAACATAATTTTCAACCGACCAAAAGTTGTGAAAACTTCAGTTCTTTTTTTTCGAGCCAACTAGCTCTCCAGCGCGCCGGAAACTCTTAGCTTCCAGCTATAACTAGCTAAGGGAAGCTCTACGAGTTACTTGTAAGCGTCCAAAATCCGGATAGCGAAGCCAAGCGCGGAACGCCGCACTGGACGCCGGCGGTAAACCGTCAACCTTGGTTACCGCCGGGGGACTCGTAGAGCTTCCTGACTCGACTTAAGTTGAGAAAACAGACAGCACTTACTAACAATCTGACGCATAGTGAATAGTTTTTGACCTCTGAATGCGACAGACGGACGCGTCTGATGTCTGCGAATCGACTCCTGTCATTACCAGCCCTGCAGCCCCCCTACAGCCCGAGTTAAGTGCAGAAAACCGACAGCACCTCTCAGGATGACTCGAACAATAGGAATAGTCGCGATCTAGTTCGGGCAGCAGACAGATTTCAGAGCTCTGTATTGGACAGGCGAACGCGCCTGATGTCTTCAAATCGATTCCAGTAATTACGAGCCATGCATCCCTCTACAGTGCGAGTTAAGTCCAGATAACCGACATTATCTCGCAAGCGACTCGAACGATACGAATAGTTTCGCGATTCTAGATCGGGCAGCAGGCCGAGTTCAGAGCTCTGGAGTCGACAGACAAACGCAACTGATGATTATGGATTGGTGCCTGTATATATCAGCTCTGTAGCTGTCCTACAGCTCGAGTTAAGTGCAGAAAACCGAGAGTTTCTGTCAAAATGACTCGAATAATACGAACAGGTTTGTGGCCCTAGCTCGGCTAGCAGACCGAGTTCTGACCTCTGGATTGAACAGGCGAACGCGCCTGACCATTCTGCATGCATTAGCTGTGCTTACCAGCTCTGTAGCTGCCCTAGAGCTCGAGTTATGTTCAGAAAACCGTCAGCGCATATCAAGATGACTCAAAACGGCCGATCCCGCCACAGTGCTTTTCGATAGTAATATTCACCCGATCGTGCTGAGATCAAGATGGCGAGCGGGAATAAGATCGAATATCACGGGAAAAAATACTAGAGCTCTAACGAATTGTCAAATTTTGAGAACAAAACTGGCGCCGGCGGTGAACCGTCAACCTGGTCACCGCCGGGAACCTCGTAGAGCTCATTTCATGCGCAAGAGTGCTCGCAGTCAAAAGAGAGAGCTTCCAGAAGCATTTCTCGAAAAAGAGAAAAATTGATTTTTTTCGTGTCGACATGAAGATGGTTCCGCCAAGTGTTTTGATAGTAAAAGTGCGCCTACAGAGCTCATACTAAGACAGAGAGGCCCTCATAGTTGTTTACAGGTGCGAAAAATCTGCCTTCTCGAAATGAATTGTCAAATATCTTTCAAAAAATTGCAAAACCACCCAAAAGTTAACACTTTGTCCTTTCTGGCCGGGTCGACCAACTAGCTCCACCCCGCGCCGGAATTCCTCTAGCTCATCGATGCCGAAGAGCTCTACGAGGTACTGGGCGCCGGCGGTAAACCGTCAACCTTTGTTACCGCCGGGGGACTCGTAGAGCTTCCTGACAACATATACTGTCGGTAAAAATTGCAGAGAACAAATAGTTTTTCAGCCCAACTCGAGTATCAGACCGAGTTCAGACCTCTGAATGCGACAGACGGACGCGTATGATGTCTCCAAATCGATTACTGTGATTACCCGCCCTGCAGCCTCCCCACAGCCCGAATTAAGTGCAGAACGCCAAGAGTAGCTCTCAAGATAACTGGAAGAATACGAACAGTTTCGTGATTCTGGATCGCGCAATGGACCGAGTTCAGAGCTCTGGATTCAGCAGGCAAACGCGGCTGATGATTCTGAGTGCGATAGGTGTGCTTACCAGCACTGTAGCTGCCCTACAGCTCGAGTTAAGTAGAAAATACCGACAACGCGTATCAAGTTGACTCGAATAATACGAATAGGTTTGCGGACCTAGCTCGTCTAGCAGACCGAGTTTAGACCTATGGATGCAACATGCGAACGCGTCTGATCATTCTGAGTGCGATAGAAGTGCTTACCAGCACTGTAGCTGTCCTACAGCTCGAGTTTAGTACAGAGAACCGAGGGCGTCTATCAAGTTCACTCGAATAATACAAACAGGTTTGCTGACCTAGCTCGGCTGACAGACCGATTTCAGACCTCTGGGTTCAACAGGCGAACGCGCCTGATCATTCTGCATGGATTAGCTGTGCTTAACAGCTCTGTAGCTGCCCTAGAGCTCGAGTTATGTTCAGAAAACCGTCAGCGGATATCAGATGACTCGAAACGGCCGTTCCCGCCACCGTGCTTTTTGGCCTTCAAAGTTACCCGATCGAGCTGAGATCGAGATGGAGAGCGGGAATAAGATCGAATATCACGGGAAAAAATACTAGAGCTCTAACGAATTGTCAAATTTCGAGAACGAAATTTTCAACCGAGCAAAAGTCACCAAAACTGGGCGCCGGCGGTAAACCGTCAACCTTTGTTACCGCCGGGGGACTCGTAGAGCTTCCTGACAACATATACTGTCGGAAAAAATTGCAGAGAACGAATAGTTTTTCAGCCCAACTCGAGTGTCAGACCGAGTTCAGACCTCTGCATGCGACAGACGGACTGATGTCTCCGAATCGATTCCTGTGATTACCCGCCCTGCAGTCTCCCTACAGCCCGAATTAAGTGCAGAACGCCAAGAGTAGCTCTCAAGATGACTGGAAGAATACGAACAGTTTCGTGATTCTGGATCGCGCAACAGACCGAGTTCAGAGCTCTAGATTCAACAGGCGAAAGCGCCTGATGATTCCGAGTGCGGTAGGTGTGCTTACCAGCACTGTAGCTGCCCTACAGCTCGAGTTAAGTAGAAAATGCCGACAACGCGTATCAAGTTGACTCGAATAATACGAATAGGTTTGCGGACCTATCAGCCGAGTTTAGACCTATGGATTCAACAGGCGAACGCGTCTGATCATTCTGAGTGCGATAGGAATGCTTACCAGCACTGTAGCTGTCCTACAGCTCGAGTTAAGTTGAAAATACCGACAACGCGTATCAAGTTCACTCGAATAATACAAACAGGTTTGCGGACCTAGCTCGGCTGACAGACCGAGTTCAGACCTCTGGGTTCAACAGGCGAACGCGCCTGATCATTCTGCATGCGTTAGCTGTGCTTACCAGCTCTGTAGCTGCCCTAGAGCTCGAGTTATGTTCAGAAAACCGTCAGCGCATATCAAGATGACTCGAAACGGCCGTTCCCGCCACCGTGCTTTTTGGCCTTCAAAGTTACCCGATCGAGCTAAGATCAAGATGGAGAGCGCAAATAAGATCGAATATCACGGGAAAAAATACTAGAGCTCTAACGAATTGTCAAATTTCGAGAACGAAACTGGGCGCCGGCGGTAAACCGTCAACCTTTGTTACCGCCGGGGGACTCGTAGAGCTTCCTGACAACATATACTGTCGGAAAAAATTGCAGAGAACGAATAGTTTTTCAGCCCAAATCGAGTATCAGACCGAGTTCAAACCTCTGAATGCGACAGACGGACGCGTCTGATGTCTCCGAATCGATTCCTGTGATTACCCGCCCTACAACCTCCCTACAGCCCGAATTAAGTGCAGAACGCCGACAATAGCTCTCAAGATAACTGGAAGAATACGAACAGTTTCGTGATTCTGGATCGCGCAACCGGCCGAATTCAGAGCTCTGTATTCAACAGGCGAACGCGCCTGAAGATTCTCAGTGCGGTAGGTGTGCTTACCAGCACTGTAGCTGCCCTAAAACTCGAGTTAAGTCGAAAATACCGACAATGCGTATCAAGTTGACTCGAATAATACGAATATGTTTGTGGACCTAGCTCGGATAGCAGACCGAGTTTAGACCTATGGATTCAACAGGCGACCGCGCCTGATCATTCTGAACGCGATAGGAGTGCTTACCAGCACTGTAGCTGCCCTACAGCTCGAGTTAAGTTGAAAATACCGACAACGCGTATCAAGTTCACTCGATTAATACAAACAGGTTTGTGGACCTAGCTCGGCTGACAGACCGAGTTCAGACCTCTGGGTTAAACAGGCGAACGCGCCTGATTATTCTGCATGCATTAGCTGTCCTTACCAGCTCTGTAGCTGCCCTAGAGCTCGAGTTATGTTCAGAAAACCGTCAGCGCATATCAAGATGACTCGAAACGGCCGATCCCGCCACCGTGCTTTTTGGCCTTCAAAGTTACCCGATCGAGCTGAGATCAAGATGGAGAGCGGGAATAAGATCGAATATCACGGGAAAAAATACTAGAGCTCTAACGAATTGTCAAATTTCGAGAACGAAATTTTCAACCGAGCAAAAGTCACCAAAAGTTCCGTCGAGATTTTTCGTGCCAACTAGCTCTCCAGCGCGCCGGAATTACTCTTAGCTTCCAGCTATAACTAGCTAAGGGAAACTCTACGAGTTACTTCTGTAATGCCAAGCTTCGCTCTGCGCAAATAGCAGCCCAAACGAATTGTTAGACCTGCAAAATCGGCTGAGCCAGGTCGCGGAAGGTATGATCGCGTCCCTTTTCGACATTTCGCCAACTGGGCGCCGGCGGTAAACCGTCAACCTTTCTTACCGCCGGGGGACTCGTAGAGCTTCCTGACAATATATAAGAATTTCAGAGAACGACTAGTTTTTCAGACCAAGCGATTATAGATCTCTCAAGATGACTCTAACGAAACAAACAAACAGTTTTCCAATCGAGCTCGAGTATGAAACCGAGTTCAGAATGCAACAGGCGGACGCGTCTGATGTCTGCGGATCGATTCCTGTGATTACCAGCTCTGCAGCCCCCCGCCTGAGTTAAGTGCAGAGAACCGAGGGTACCTCTCAGGATGACTCGAATAATACAACAGTTTCGCGGACCTCGTTCGAGCAGCAGACCGAGTTCCGAGCTCTCGGTTCGACGAACGGGCGCGCCTAATGTCTCGAAAGCGATTCCTCTGACCAGCAGCACTCTAGCCCTCCCCCAGCACGATTTAAGTACAGAAAACCAAGAGCACTTCTCAAGATGACTCGAACAATACCAATAGGTTTGCGAACCTAGCTCAGGAAGCAGGCCGAGTTCAGGGCTCGTGATTCAACAGACCAACGCGCCTGATAATTCTAGATCAATTTCTGTGATTATCAGCTCTGTGGCTGCCCTACAGATCGAGTTAAGTACGAAAAACCGAGAGCGTTTGCTACAATGACTCAAATAATACGAATAGGTTTGCGGCCCTAGCTCGGCTAGCAGACCGAGTTCAGACCTCTGGATTCAACAGGCGAGCGCGCCTAATCATTCTGAATGCATTAGCTGTGCTAACCAGCTCTGTAGTTGTCCTGAAGCTCGAGTTATCTTGAGAAAACCGACAGCGCGTATCAAGATGACTCGAAATCGCCGTTCCCGCCTGCCTGCTTTTTGGCCTTCAAAGGGCGCGCCGGAACTGGCGCCGGCGGTGAACCGTCAACCTGATCACCGCCGGAAACCTCGTAGAGCTCCGTTCAGCGCCGAGAATGGCAGGAGAGAACTTTGCAGTAGATATTTCTGAAATCCTCAATTTTCAGTGTTTTAATCTGAAGTCAGGTTTCTGGCTTCGCTCAGAAGAATTTGTCGACGGAATGAGCTGAGAATTTTTGAGGCAACTTCTGTGATGCAAAGCTTCGCTCTGCGCAATTATCAGCCCAAACGAATGGTTAGAGCTGCAAAATCAGCTGAGCCAGGCCGCGGATGGTATGATTGCGTCCCTTTTCGAAATTTCGTCAACTAGCTCCACCCTGTCGCCGAACTGGGCGCCGGCGGTAAACCGTCAACCTTTCTTACCGCCGGGGGACTCGTAGAGCTTCCTGACAATATATAATGTGGAAACGAATTTCAGAGAACAACTAGTTTTTCAGTCCAAGCAGTTATAGACCTCTGAAGACTCTAACAAAAGAAACGAACAGTTTTCCAATTAAGCTCGAGTATAAAACCGAGTTCAGACCTCTGAATGCGACAGGCGAACGCGCTCATGTCTGCGGATCAATTCCTCTGATTACCAGCTTTCCAGCCCCCATACTGCCTGAGTTAAGTGTAGAAAACCGAGAGTACCTCTCAGGATGACTCGAATAATACGGCAGTTTCGCGGATCTCGTTCGAGCAGCAGACCGAGTTCCGAACTCTCGGTTCGACGAACGGACGCGTCTGATGTCTCGCAATCGATTCCTGTGACCAGCAGCACTGTAGCCCTCCCCCAGCACGATTTGAGTACAGAAAACCGAGAGCTTTTCTCAAGATGACTCGAACAATACCAATAGGTTTCCGAACCTAGCTCGGGTTGCAGGCCGAGTACAGAGCTCTAGACTCGACAGACGAACGCGCCTGATAATTTCGAATCGATTTCTGTGATTATCAGCTCTCTGGCTGCCCTACAGATCGAGTTAAGTACGAAAAACCGAGAGCGTCTGCTACAATGACTCGAATAATACGAATAGGTTTGCGACCCTAGCTCCGCTAGCAGACCGAGTTCAGACCTCTGGATTGAACAGGCGAACGCGCCTGATCATTCTAGATGCATTACCTGTGCTGACCAGCTCTGTAGCTTTCCTGAAGCTCGAGTTATCTTGAGAAACCGACAGCAGCGCGTATCAAGATGACTCGAAACGGCCGTTCCCGCCCGTGTGCTTTTTGGCCTTCAAAGTTACCCGATCGAGCTGAGATCAAGATGGCGAGCGGGAATAAGATCGAATATCATGAGAACAAATACTAGAGCTCTAACGAATGGTCAAATTTTGAGAACGAAACTGGCGCCGGCGGTGAACCGTCAACCTGGACACCGCCGGGAACCTCGTAGAGCTCCTGGCACGCGTGAGAGTGCTCAGCATCAAAAGAGAGGGCTTCTGGAAGCATTTCTCGAAAATAAGAAAACGTGATTTTTTCCATGTCGACATGAAGTTGGTTTCGCCAAGTGTTTTGATAGTAAAAGCGCATCTACAGAGCTCATATTAAGACGCAGAGGCCCTCATAGTCGTCTACAGGTGCGAAAAATCTGCTTTCTCAAAATAAATGGTCAAATATCTTTCAAATATTGCAAAACCACCCAAAAGTTATCACTTTGTCCGTTCTGGCCGGGTCGGCCAACTAGCTCCACCCTGCGCCGGAATTCCTCTAGCTCATCGATGACGAAGAGCTCTACGAGGTATTTTCAACCGACCAAAAGTCATCAAAAGGTCCGTCGAGATCTTGTGGCCAACTGGGCGCCGGCGGTAAACCGTCAACCTTTCTTACCGCCGGGGGACTCGTAGAGCTTCCTGACAGTATATAGTGTGGGAAAAAATCCAGAGAACGACTAGTTTTCAGCCCAAGCAATTTCAGACCTCTCAAGATGACTCTAACAAAAAAAAACAGTTTCGCAACCCAGTGAGTATCAGACCGAGTTCAGACCTCTCAATGCGACAGGCGGACGCGTCTGATGTCTGCGAATCGACTCATGTGATTACCAGCCCTGCAGCCCCCCTGCAGCCCGAGTTAAGTGCAGAAAACCGAGAGCATCTCTCAGGGTGACTCGAATAATAGAATAGTTTCGCGGACCTGTTTCGAGCAGCAGACCAAGTTCTGAGCTCTCGAATCGACCAACGAACGCGTCTGATGTGTGCAAATCGATTTCAATGACCCACAGCACTGTAGCCCTCCCCAGCACGAGTTGAGTGCAGGAAAATGAGAGCACTGTTTACGATGATTCGGACAATACGAATAGTTTCGCGAACCTAGCTCGGGCAGCAGGCCGAGTTCAGAGCTCTCGATACAACAGACACACGCGCCTGATAATTATCAATCGATTTCTGTAACTACAGGCTCTGTAGCTGCCCTACAGCTCGAGTTGAGTACAGAAAACCGAGAGCGTTTGTGAAGATGACTCGAATAATACAAATAGATTTGCGGACCTAGCTCGGCTAGCAGACCGATTTCAGACCTCTGGATTCAACAGGCGAACGCGCCTGATGATTCTGAGTGCGATCCGTGTGTTTACCAGCACTGTAGCTGCCCTACAGCTCGAGTT
>CAUYUJ010002047.1:0-25000 GCA_963575745.1 Prorocentrum cordatum
CCTCCTCCTCCTCCTCCTCCTCTTCCTCCTCCTCCCTTCCTCCTACTCCTACTCCTCCTCCTCCTCCTCCTCCTCCTCCTCCTCCTCCTCCTCCTCCTCCTCCTTCTCGGCCCCACCCTGGGAGGGACTGCTCGGTCAAGGCCGCTCCGCAGAGGTGCCTCGTGGCCCGAGGCGGGGCAGCGCCCCCGCCTACCAGCGCCGCTTCCTGGCGGCGCGCCCAGGGGGGAAGTGGGAAGGATAATGACGAGCCTGTTTTCCACCACCACCACCACCACCACCACCACCACCACCACCACCACCACCACCACCATAACTTGGAGGGGGGAAGGAGGAGGAGGAGAACGGGGAGGAGGAGGAGGAGGAGGAGGAGGAGGAGGAAGAGGAAGAGGAAGAGGAAGAGGAAGAGGAGGAGGAGGAGGAGGAGGAGGCGGAGGAGGAGGAGGACCCCCCCTCCAACTTCTGGTGGTGGTGGTGGTGGAAAACACGCCCATCAGAGAGGGCCTTCCCAGAAGGTGGCGGGACTTCTCAGACGCCCGCGCGCTGTCCTTGGGAAGTGCTCTGCGCCTCCGGGGAAGGCTCAGAGCACTTCTCAAAAGGAGGGCCCGGGGGGCGAGGGGGGGCTTCCGAACCTTTCCGGAGAGGTCCTTCTCCTTCTCGCTCTCCCCCCCCTCTCGCGATCATTTCCTCTCGCGAGGAGGCCCCCAACCCCCCCGCGAGCAGGCCGAACGGCTGGCGGCCTCGGCTGGCGCTCCTGGGGGCCGCGGCGCTGGGCCTGCTGGCGAGCAGGCGGGCCGTCGGGGCGGCCTCCCCGCTCCTCCTCCTCGTCCTCCTCCTCCTCCTCGTCGTCGTCCTCCTCCTCCATCCTCCTCCTCCTCCTCCTCGTCCTCGTCCTCCTCCTCCTCCTCCATCCTCCATCCTCCACCTGCATCCCTCCTCCTCCTCCCTCCTCCTCCTCCTCCTCCTCCTCCTCCTCCATCCTCCATCCTCCATCCTCCATCCTCCATCCTCCATCCTCCATCCTCCATCCTCCATCCTCCATCCTCCCCCTCCCCCCCCCAGCACCGAGCGGCTGCGCGAGCAGGGGCGGAGCCTGCCCGACCTGCATGCGGTCTGCGCACGCTCGGGAACTTGTCGGACGGCGCGCCGCGCCACGGGTTCTGTGGGCCGCCACGCTGCGGTGCGACACGCTGCAGTGGACCTGCATCGACTGACTCATCGACGAACCAAAACAGCACCCCAAACCCTTTGGGAGTGGTTGGACGGGCGGTCGGGAACTTGTCGGACGGCGCGCCGCGCCACGGGTTCTTTGGCCCGCCACGCTTCGGTGCGACACGCTGCAGTGAGCCTGCATTGATTGACGAATCGACGAACCAAAGCAGCACCCCAAACCCTTTGGGAGGGGACCTAAGTTAGGAGGGCGAGAAAACACATTAGGGATGGAGTGTGTTGTCGCAGACGTATCGAACCAAACCGCCCATACTGGATATCCCTAGTGTAAGGACGGGGGCCTCGGTGAGGCCACGTCTCCACTGTGTCATCAAGGATCGAGTTCTGAACATCTCGATGCTGCAAAGTAGGGACGAGAGTGCCTTTCCAAGGTTACCCTTGCACCCTTCCCCTTCGGCCCATCCTTGGCCGCTTTCGCTGGCCGCGCCCCGCTCGCAGAGTGTCGACATATGGCCGTCCAAGGCCCTTGCATCCTGATCGTGCGTCCTTCTATGATACGGGCTGACTGCGTCCATTTCCCGGCAGCCCGGCGTCGACGTCCCGAGTTGTTCCGAATCTTCCGCCCCGCGGAGTGGAGCGACACGCTGTCCACTTGTAGGGCATGGCGTGTCGCTGGAGCCGCCGCCGCGACGCGCGAATCAAGCGTTCCCGACCGTATACGCACCCCAATAATGGTCCAAGAATTTTCGATGGTCAGCAGGATCTGGTATCGGACTTTTCTCACTTGGACATGTTTGCATTCACCCAACGGTTCGGTGTCAGAAGAAGTTTGCATTTGTTAGGGGCGTATTGTGTCGTTCTGAAATAAGCCCGTGGTAGGCCTCTAGGAGTGCATGGACGGTCGGTCCCTGCTCAAGATACACGTACAGCTCGGCTATGCGCACGTTTCCGAACGCTCTCGTAGTGCCCCACAGGTTTTCCGGCTTCGGTATGTTTTCGAGCAGTTGCGCCTTGCCGAGAGCGTTCTCTATAAGAAGTGCGCGGATCGGCCCGAACGTGCTCCGTAGACCCGGTGTATGACCCGAAAGTGCGACGACGACGAGGAGGGTGAGGACACGTGGAGTGACCCTTCGCCGGCGTGACCTTTGGGGCGGGCCCGCTCAGGCTCGCCGATCGCCGAATGCGGTGCGATAGCAGCGGCTTTCCTTACAACATCCGCGCACAGAATGCCACTCTTGCGCAGGGCCGCTCCTTCGGCAGCAAATCACCAGAGCCTAGTATGCCCTTCTCATTTCGTCTTCAGCGTTGATTGGTGCGATTAGCGTCTACGAGTCGATGAGATAGCGCCGATTCAGCGTCGGCTAGCGTCGATTCGCGTCGATTTAGCGTCGATTAGCGTTGATTCGCAAGAGCCGACGAGAGGGTAGGGGAGGCTCCCAAGAGTTGCCACGGAACGCTCTTTGCGTGCAGCCGCGTGAAGGCGAGGGGGTGCCTGGGGAAGAGGGGCCAGGAGTTTTTTGTTTCGCAGCTCTCGGGCTCCTCCTCCTCCTCCTGCTCTTTTGATGTTGCTCGGACTTCATGCTAAAGCGCGTAGCGTTCGTCTTCTTCTTCGAATTATTATTATTATTGTTATTAGTATTATTATTATTATTATTATTATTATTATTTTTATTATTATCATTATTATTGATATTATGATTATTATTTGTAGTATTTTTAATATTCTCAGTATCATCATTATTAGTATTGTTATTATTATTAGTAGTAGTAGTAGTAGTAGTAGTAGTAGTCGTCGTCGTAGTAGTAGTAGTAGTAGTATTACTATTATCACTTTTAGTATTATTATTACTATTATTATTATTAATATTATTATTATTATTATTTTTATTTTTATTATTATTAATTTCATTATTCGTATTATTATTATTCCTTCTCTTTCTTATTCTCCTCCTCCTCCTGTTTTGATGTTGCACGGACACCATGCTAAAGCGCGCAGTGATCGTTTTCCTCCTCTTCCTCCTCCGCCTCCTCCTCCTCCTCCTCCTCCCCTGGGCCCTGGGACAACGGCGAGGAGGCATCCCAGGAGAGGATGGGGCGCTCTGGGGCCGTCTTGGGGCGTCGTGGGGCTCTCTTTCACGCCTTCTGGGGCAGTCTTGGGGCCCTTTGGGGGGCCGTCCTGCTTTCGTGGTGTCTCAGGGCGCCCTTGGGTCGCCTGGGGAGCCTTCGAGGGCCCTGCTGAGGGCCTCTCTCTGGGCTGCGTTGGGGCCCTCTTGTGCCCCATTCAGGGTCGTCTTGGGGCTCTCTTCGCAGCGCTCGGGCCCTTTTTGGGGGCCGTCGCCGGGCATTTTTTCTCGGCTGTCTTGCCGATCCGATCCGAGCCCGACCCCGTGCCGACGCGGCCAGATCCGGCGTTCGTCCTGATTCGGTACGATTTCCCGATTCGATGTTGACCCCAGACATCAAGCAGGGGCGAATCGTCCTGGTTCGCCTGTAGCCCCACCAAAGAATGTTCCAAGAACCTATTGCGGCTTCCACGAAGTGTTCTCAGAACATGTCTGTCTTGTTTGAACACATCGGGTTTATGTTCTAAGAACATCGTTGTTGTTCTTAAAACATTTCTGGGTTCTAAGAACATTCCGTGGTATGACTATAGGAATGCCGGGACGGTCGGTCCCTGCTCAAAGACATCCGCCGATACGATTCGTTCAATCTGCGGCTTCGCTTCCACGCCGGGCCAGTTGTTGTCACAGATCCATGCTTGGTGGCCCCGGGGCCCGACAGTTGCCCCCGAAGGCCAACCACTGAGGAGTACGCCTGGATTGAGAAAGCTGATGTTGTCGTTAGTGGGCCCTGATCATCAGCATCATCAGCATCTCCACCGAATCTCATCTAACACCGTCACCACCACCGTCATCTCATATCATCATCGAGTCGATGGGGTCGGAGGATTGCGCCTCATCGGCGATGCGGCTCGATGTGAAGCCCGATGATCTCCATGTCGACGTTTCCGATACACCGCCGACGTCGACGACGCATCGCCGACGCATCGCCGATGCATCGGCGATGCATCTGCGATGCGACGTGATCCTCCGACCCCAGATGCTCGAACCCCATCCGGGAGGCCTCTATAATCACCGCCACCATCATCACTGGGAGGCCTCTATCACCACCACCACCATCATCACCATCACCTGCAGGGCCACCGCCATCACCACCACCACCACCTGCCACACCACCACCATCGCCACCATCACCACCACCACCACCACCACCCGCCAGGCCGCCATCCGCACCATCGCCACCACCTGCCATGCCACCGTCATCGCCGCCGTCATCACCGCCGCCGCGATCACCCGCCAGGCCCGCGCCCGCCTTCGCGCCGCCCTCCGCAACCGCTGGCGCGCTCGTCGCCCCGCTGCCCCGCCACTGGGCCGCCGGGGGGCCGCGGTGGCCGGGCGCGCCCGCCGGCGGCAGGGGCTGGCGCGTGCGGGTGGCGGCCGGGGGCGACCAGGAGGCGCGCCGCCCGCGTGCGTCTGCAGAGTGCAGCCGGGGCGCTGAAGAAGGAACCCTTTTCGTTGGGGAGGGGCTCCGTGTTCCTTGATTGCCTTACAGTTTTCCTCAGCTTTTCCCACGGCTTTCCATGGGAGGTCGAAGTTTAGCTCAAGGGAAAGAGGGGCCTCGTTCCTTGTTTAGGGTTCATTCGGTCAACGCCCCGACTGTACGTCGGTTCCCAGGTGTGGTTCGAGTGCGGCTAAGTCGGTCATGGCCCTCTACAGGAGGAACGTGAGTGAGCATGGTTTGATTTTTCTTTTTTTCGTTCAAGACCCGAGCTAAGAGTACGGCCGGGCACTTTTCGGCAGCGTGTCGCTCCGCCAGTTCTGGCCCATCGCGCCTCCGCGCGACACGCCAGTTCACCTCGAGCGTCAGGGTTGCGGGCCTGTCCCGACCCCGCGCCTCGCCCTTCGCCAGACAGGGCGTGTCGCCGAGGCCGCCGCCGTGACGCGCTCAGCAAACGTTCCCGACCGTAGGCCTCCCGCGTGGGGTTCGAGTAACTGGATGGTGTCTGGAAGGTCACGCCGCATCGCCGATGCATCGGCGATGAGGCGCGATGTGGAGCCAGCTTTTTTCCACGCTGACATCGCCGAGGTCGCCGGTGCACCGCCGATGCATCGCCGATGCGGCGCGATTCTCCGGCCCTGCCGACTCCGACCCCATCCGGGAGGCCTCTTTTCGTGTCGAGCCTGCGCGGCAAGGACCCCGACGCCTCTGGGCGCCGCGTAATGGGGGGGTCATAAATGGGGGGGTGGCGAGCGTGGTTCGAAAAGGTACCCAAACGGTACCTAAACGAGCCCCCTTGGGCTCCGGAGGGGTCCGAAAGGGGCACGAAAGGGGACCTTTTCTGACCCCCCATTTGTGACCCCCCCATTACGCCACGCCCAACGCCTGCATTCAAGGCTGAACGCAACAATTTCCCGAGAATCGGCCGATGCGGGAGGATCCTGGGATCGAGAAGCCGCCGCCCGTGCAAGGTTGGGCGATCCGTGCGGTGTCAGAAGACAACGCCGGGGTCTTCACGGCACGAACTTTTCTTACCCAGACCCTCTCGACTCGTGAACAAATAGCGACGGGAGGTTTTTTGGTAATTCTTCGCATGTTCAGTGGGGTTCTCTCCCACCCGCCTCCCCCCTTCCTTTTGTGTTTCGTTCCTGCACACATCAGGTCACACACGTACAGCCGCGCACACAAACACACGCACAAACACGGACACTCCGTACGTCTCTAGTAGACATCCGGCGTGTTCACTGCATCATACACACCAGACGCATGCAACACATGCACGGCACACACATGAGACACACGTCCACACGTAGCCGCATCAGGTGGCAGATTGGGGACAGCTCACCGGACGCAGCCATATCAGGGGGCAGATTGGGGAAGGCTCACCCTCAACAAGCCATACTAAGAGGCAGACCAGGGAAGGCTCAGCCCTACACAGCCACATCAAGAGGCAGACTGCGTAGGATCACCTCCACAACGATGTCACGAGGCAGACTCGGGAAGGCTCACCCCTGCAAAGCCATATCGAGAGGCTCCCCCGACACAGCCGTACCCAGAGACATCACACGTAGATTGCTAACGGGCAGCGGGATGAGCTCGGAAGAGGCCCGAGCACCCGGGTGGCATGCAAATGGGAAAGTGGGCAGGCAGGGGCAGCAGCAGTGGTCGCAAGATGACAAGGAGGCTGTGCTGGTGTCGCCCCGTCTCCCTGGCCGGGTGCAGTCCAGAGGTTGTGCTCGTGGAGAGCGGTCTTCTTTTTCCAGGCGTCCCCTTCGCGACCCCCACGAGCGAACCAGAAGGCACCACAGGCTGCGGCAGGCAATCGGCATGGGGAGGAGGAGGAGGAGGAGGAGAAGGAGGAGGGGGAAGAAGAAGAAGAAGAAGAAGAAGAAGAAGAAGAAGAACGCTGCGCGCTTTCGCATGAAGTCCGTGCAACGTCAAGAAAGGATGAGGAGGAGGATGAGGAGGAGGAGGAGAGGAGGAGGAGGAGGAGGAGGAGGAGGAGGAGGAGGAGGAGGAGGCGGAGGGGGAGGGGGAGGGGGAGGAGGGGGAGGAGAGGGGGAGGGGGAGGAGGAGGAGGAGGAGGAGGAGGAGGAGGAGGAGGAGGAGGGAGGAGGAGGAGGAGGAGGAGGAGGAGGAGGAGGAGGAGGAGGAGGAGGAGGAGGAGGAGGGAGGAGGAGGAGGAGGAGGAGGGAGGAGGGGAGGAGGAGGAGGAGGAGGAGGAGGGAGGAGGAGGAGGAGGAGGAGGAGGAGGAGGAGGAGGAGGAGGAGGAGGAGGAGGAGAGGAGGAGGAGGAGGAGGAGGGAGGAGGAGGAGGAGGAGGAGGAGGAGGAGGAGGAGGAGGAGGGGAGGAGGAGGAGGAGGAGGGCTGGCAGGAGGGGCGGAGCCCAGCACCCCCGGCGCGGGGCGGCGGCGCGCAGGGCCTGCGGGCGGAGACGCAGCTGCTGCGCAAGCAGGTGGAGCTGCTGACGGACGAGATCCGGCTGCTGCGGGAGGCTCTGCTCGGCGAGCCCCTGGACGCCGCGCCCTCCCTTTGGCTCGATCCGTTTCTAGGGTCAAGTCGGCCCCGTCCCTCCTCAGGGGGAATGTGCAAACATAGTTTGTGTTTTTAAACCATATATAATGAATAATAATAATAAACAAAAAATACATCGTCTGCGGATTGTTGTGCCCAAACAAATAGGTTTTCGACTATGCTTGAATATCTTTTGAGCTTCTTTTTGTTGACGAGATCCGGCTGCTGCGGGAGGCTCTGCTCGGCGAGCCCCTGGACGCCGCGCCCCCTCTTGGCTCGATCTGTTTCTAGGGGAACGAAGAATGTCATAACTATGAAAGCTCGGAGATCCGCGCGGATTTCTCGGATCCACGCTGGACCCCCCTGGCGGCGCCTCCAGCGCCGCTCCTGGCGCACTCCGCGCGCCAGGGCGGGTAGCGCCGATCCGAGAAATCCGCGCGGACCTCCGAGTTTTCATGTTTATGTCATTCCTCGTTCCCCTAATTTCGACCGAGTCGATCCGATTCGACATCGGTCTCGGCCAGCCCGATCCGATGCGATTCCAGTAACTCCCGACGATCCGATGTGGCCGGGTGCTTGCAATGCCGCTGTGGTGCATCCTGGAGACACCGATCCGGTTCGGTTTCGATTCTGTGATGATGCGGCCCGATTTGACGCGCGTTCCGTTCCGATCCGATTTTCCGTTTCGATGCTGACTGCCCGATTTCGCGATTTCCGATTTTATGATTCGGAGGTTTTTAGGCGTCTGGAGGCCAGGGAAGAAGCCGAAGGCGTCACAAGCACAGTTGATCGCTCCTCGTTCGTCGATCGTCACGGCCAGCACGTACAGGGAAACGCCTCCAGGGTGCCCTCGGTTTCTTGGGTTTCGATGGTGCTGCAGTGGAAAGCGTGACGCCCCCAAACCAAAAATCCATGGACGTCCTGGGTGGCTCAGAGTTGTGCTTCTTGTGGAAGGTTTCTTTGTGGACGGGCCCCCAATGTAGCAGGAGGAGGACCCTGCCCTCCAGCGGCTCAGTCTCTTCGAGACGACCACGTCAACGACGACGACGGCGAGGATGACGACGACGACGATGTCGACGACGACGATGACGACGACGGCGATGACGACGATGACGACGAAGTCGACGACGACGACGACGACGACGACGACAACCGCGACGACTACAACGACGACGTCGACGACGACGGCGAGGAAGAGGACTCAGGACGTCGGCGACGACGACAGCGACGACAACGACGGCGATGGCGACGGCGACGACGCTGCTTTCGGACCCGCCGCCGCCTCGGCTCCACCAGCCGTGCCCCGGGAGCCCTCGCGGCCGTGCCCCCTATAGGCGGGCGGCCGCCGCGATGGCATCCCACCCGGGGTGCAGCTCCCAGGTCTCCGGCGCCTCGGGCGCGTCGCGGCCGCGCCGCCGGTCGCCGCCGCACTCGCGGACCCCCAGCGGCCTGATGGAGGCGCTGCGGACCGCCGACACCGAAGGGAGCTCGGAGCAGCAGAACCGTCGCAAGCACACCCTACAGGGGGATTGTCGAGGAAAAAAATACCTCAAAAATAATCAAACAATTGTGTAAAAATAGTCCGTGAACTATTTTTGGAGTTGTTTTGATTTTTTTGTTTATTTTGGGGGTATTTTTCATTTGTCGTCGAAAGTCCCCCTGTAATTAGGGGGACACGCCCGACATAACAGCACGGCACAATCAATCCGCGTAGCCAGGATGGGCAGCGTTCCCAGGGGTACCCCTGCACCCCTGCCTCCTCGGTCCGTCGTCGGCCACGCTCGTGGGCGGCGCCCCGCTCGAAAAGCTTCGAGACGCGGCCTTCCGAGGCCCGCTGCATCCATTCATCCCTCTCGTGCGTCCTTCGTGTTTTTTGTTTTTGCATTTTGTTGTGATCATGTGTTTTTTTCGCCGCGTCGGCATTATGTGATTATGTGTTTTTTGTGATTATGTTTTTTGTGATTATGTGATTTTGCATGTTTTTTTTTTCCTATTTTTTCGTGTAGCGTTCGGCGCGGGCCCTCGGTCTCCCCCCCCTCCCCCCCCTCCGTCCATGCCCTCCCCGCAGAGCAGATCTGGGCTGCTCCTGGCGGCCGCCCCTCTGGCGGCCGGGGAGGGCCCTCCCGGGCTCCTCTGCGCGACTGGCACGAGGAGATCGACGGAGCAGCGGCCCAGAACCAGAACCCTGCCCCCTCCCCCACCTTTTCGGCCAAATGTCGAAACCTAGAGTGCAACAACGCTTACATGATTGTTTGAACCGGCATTCTGGGGCCCTCCTTGGGCCTCGCGAGTGGTGCCCTAGGGATGCCTTCGGGGCCACCCCGAGAACCCCGGGGGTACCTTGGGCCAGGGGTACTTCTAGCAACACCCGACAATTGCCCACTTCTCGCCGCCCACCCGGGCCTGGGTGCCACAACCTGTCCAGGAACGTGAGGTTGTGATATCCAGGGTTCCTTCTCCTCCTCCTCCTCCTCTTTCCGGTGCCATTTTGGCTCAAGCGTGCCAGCGCACGCGCGAGCGGGCATCCTCACTCTCGAGGCTTTCTGGTGCGTCAGGCGCCAGCGGACATACCTTTACCCAGTAATTCCTAACCCTTAGATACAACGAAACGCACAGTGCACGCGCGATGGCCGCCCGCGGTCGTGGCGGTGCTGATTCTGCTGCTGTCTCTGACGAGGAAGCGGCTCGCGACCCCAACGAGAAGAGCCGCAGCGGGGAACGCGCCCGAGGCCGGCGGCCCCGCGCTGAGGCCAAACAGGATCCTCTGGCCGAGCGGGATCCTTGGAGCGGAATGGCTGCCCAGCGTGGCCGGCCCTCCGGGGAGCCCCCTGGCCCCGCCGCGGGAGGGTCCTCAGGGAGCGCTGGCGCTGTGGTTCAAAAGCACATGGACGCCCTCTCGGAGAAAATCCGCGAGTACATGGCCGAGCAGTTTACCACCGCTATGGACTCGGTTCGCGAGGAGCTCGACGCAATGGTCGAAGATAAACTTGCCCCCCAAGCTGCCAGGCTCGAGGAACATGCTACTGAGATTGCTCAGATCAAGGAAAAGAACGCTAACCTGGAGAAGGAGCAAGCGGGGCTGCAGGCCGCGGTCAAGGAGCTGCAGACCACGCTGGCGGTGGCGGAGGCGCAGGTTGCGGCGCCGCTGGACCCAGCACGCCTTGCCGATTGGAACAGGACGGCTGACCCTGCCCTCTTCGTCCTCTCCTGTCAGGCCCCCGCCGCACCAGGAGAGGTCAAGTCCGCCATTTCGCAATGGCTCCAGGCCGCCAAGGTCACCGAGGACCAGGTCACGCTCCTCGGCGACCTCCCGTCGAAACGTTTCCACCTCCACTGCCCTGGTGGCGCTGCGGGCGTTGCCCGCGCTGGGGCACTCCAGGCTGCGCTCAAGCTACCAGGCGGACAGTGGCGTCGATTTGACGTGCTCTCGGTCAACGGCCAACGCGTCACCATGTACACGAATGCCGACAAGAGCGCGAAGGACATCCGTAAGGAGGTGCAGACGAAGAAACTGTTGGGCCTCATCAGGGCTGCGGTGCCCAGCAAGGACTGCTGGGCGCGCCAACCGAAGGGCCTTGTCTACGTGGACTCTGTGCCGATCGTGGAGGTGCAGGTGCGTGGCCCCGACGAGGCCTCCCGACTGGCCTGGGACGGGTCCGCCACCGCCCGCTTCGGCATCGACACGCAGGCCATTACGAACCAGTTCCAGGCACTCTGGCGCGAGGTCGACACCTCTGGATGGGACTCTTCCTAGCCTCCGGTGGGCTCCGTGGGAGGTCGGGGCCGCTACCCGTGGGCTCTCGGTGCTGACGTGGAACGCTCGCGGCCTGCTCCTCCGTGCCGCCGCCAGGAGGCGGCGGAAAGTGAACGTGGTCGTAGAGCACCTTCGCCAGCGTTGTGCTGGTCCAGGAAGTCCACGGCTTCACCGAGACGCTCCAGAACTACCTCCAGTACAGCATCCACTACAAGATGCATAGCTCTACGACCGGTCGTCCGGGGGCTGGCGGGATCGCCATGTTGATCCCTTGGCACGACCATCACACTATTGCCGCTGCTGGCACGGCGGCTCTCCCTCAGATCCAGAGCCGCGAGTTGGAGCCAGGGCGCGCTGCCGTTACGACGATCACCAACCCCAAAACGCAATGCGCCATTAAAATCATGAACATCCACAATTATGACCTCACCGAGCTTGGGAAGGATCGCATTCGGCGAGCGCGGCGGGATGCTGCGCACTGGGCGCACGAGGACCCTATGAAGAGGACCTTCGTTGCAGCTGGCGATTTAAACATGACCGATGTGCCAGCGGAGTCTCTTTTGTACCCTCGGCCGTGTCAGGCCCAACGGTCTGACGCCAGCAGGGCCAATCGAACCGAACCACTCTGGAGAGATATTTTTGCCAATCCCAACATGCTTGAGGTGTGCTCGCCGCTCCCCACCCACTTCGCGAAGGACTCGGGGACGCTGCGCACGATTGATCGGATCTTCGTCTCACTCGCATCGTCTTTCGCGCTGGAGACCGAGTGCGACCTCCAGCTGGTGCACGACGCCGTGACGCTGGACGCGCAGAACCTCAGCGACCACGCAATCCTCAAGCTTCGCATGAAGACCAGGCAGGCCACGCCCAAGGGCGAGAGGAAAATCCCAGCTTTCATGTTCAAGAGCCCTGAGTACAAGTGGATCCTCGCCAACTGCATTGATGGTTGTCGCATCGAGTTCAAGCCTGTTTTTGAACAGTGGCGCGACGTCAAGGCCATGATGACGCTCGCCGCGGAGCTCGCTCGGAACGAGCTGCAGTCCAAGGCGCTGGTGGTCGACAACGACAGTGGGCGGCACGCGCGACTGTTGACCCTCAACTCGGTCGCCAGGGCCGTCTGGTGGCAAGACGCTCGACTGGCCAGCTGGCTCATGCATGATACGCACATCGGTGCCGCGGAGCTCGAGCTCGTCGACGGCACCGTGCAGTTGAAGAGGCCTGGCGACTTCCACACGCACGCGCGGGAGGCGCAAGCGCAACTCCTGGAACGGGAGACGGCGGCGCTCGTCGACAGTGCCAGTGGGACACGCCGGCGGACGGCGGAAGTCATGATCAAGCGAGCGCTGCTGTGGAGCCCCACCAAGCGCGCATTGGTGCTTTCGGGGATCCGCCACACGCAGCCTGCCGGGCAGGGAGGCAGCGCAGACGCAGTAGCTAGGGAACCTGAGTCCATGATCGCAGAATTTTAAAAAAGCATTGGCAGCCAGTGTTTACAGAATCGCCTGTACAGGAAGATGAGATTGGGCCGTTTCTTGATCGGCACATGCCTCGTTTCGATGATTCTTTCCTCCCTCTTCCCTCCCTCTCCGACCACCGCCTTGCCTTGAGGCGGTCCCGCGACTCCGCGCCAGGGCCCGACAGGCTTCCCGCGCGAGCATGGCGAGCCCACCCTCTTGTAACAGAAGTGCTGCATGGCGTAATGTGTCAGATGGCAGACGGTTCCCCGCCACCTGCCGGTTGTAATTTCTGTCTTTTCGCTTTTCTCCCGAAAGGGGAGGGGGTCGCTGATTTGGTGGAGTGCACCGGGACCCAGGGCTGCACCCGCTCATTAGCTTTGAAAAACTCAGACAGCAAGGCGGTCGCAGCGGCACTGAATCTTCAAATTTCGGGCGTCGTGTCGAAAGACGCCCATGGGGCCCAAAAGGGATTCGTCCGTGGGCGGCGCTTCGGTGAGCATATCATCGCGCTCGACGCTGAATCTAGGCGCGCGGGACACCTTCCTCAGGCTGCCACTCGGCTCCCTGGGTTGCTGAGCTTTGATGTTAAAGCCGCTTTCCCAAGCATGTCTCAAGTCTTCCTCCGCCGTGCTGTCGAACGCTTCGCCCTCCCTACACCCTATTTGTCGTTGCTCGATGGGATTGCTCATGATACTATTGGGCACGCACGTGTTGGGGAACAGCTGGAGGCTCTCTTCCCGATCACATCGGGCGTCCCCCAAGGGTGTCCTCTGTCAGGAAGTCTGTGGGCGTTGGCGTTCGACCCCTGGATCCGGTGTTTGTGCGAGGCATTTCCTACGGAGGACGAGGGGACCCTTGGGGGCTGCGCTGATGATGTAGGCGCGGTCACCATGGGTATAAGCAGGACTTCGCACCTTCACCGCACATTCCCAAAGGATAAGGAGCTCGCTGGTCTCGAACTGCAGCCGCAAAAATGCTGCTTCGTGCCCCTTTGGGCGGACTGCGACGAGACCGTCCGCGAGCAGGCTCGCGCCGCCCTTGCACTGCACGCCCCCGGCTGGGAGAGTTTCAAGATCGAGGGGGCTGCCAAATACATCGGCGTCATGCTCGGGCCTTCGGCGGACCTTCCGATACAATGGAAGGGCCCTGGACAAAAATGGTGGGGCAGGGTGCGGGAAGTGGCTTTGTCCAAGGCTCCTTCTGAGGCCTCGTTGCGACATTATCTCACGGTTATCCTCCCCTGTCTCTCCTACGTTGCTCAGTTTTTCCCTCCTGACCCCACGCTTTTGGCGAAGGAGGGACAGGCTCTTCACAAACTACTGCGGTTGCCTCCTAATTCGTTCCGGGTCGCCGAGCTGATGGGCGTCGGGAGGTGGTTGCCCAGCGCTGCTCCTATACCCGTCAGCGTGTCTTGCCTTGCCGCTGCGTGGGGAGCCAGCCAGTGCACGTTTCGGGGGTGGAGGGCTTGGCGGGATCGGCTTCAAGATGCGGCTCGCAACCACGGATTCCTAGTGGATTTTGTTCGCAATGTATGGTCTCCTAGGTTTTGGGTCGGCGTCAGAGCATTGCCGAATATTATGCCTCCTTCGACTGCCCGCCCAACGATGGTAGGGTTCCGAGGCAGGCGTTTGAGCGGGCGAAGGCCGCTGCACTTGCTCTTGAATGTGATAACGTGCCCCGCTCCGGGAAGACAGGGGTTCGTCCTCTGACGGCCTTCCTCCTCTCGTTATGCTCCTCCCTCTACCCCGACGCGATCCCTGATCTTCTGGAGCGGCGTTTTCGCAAGTGGTTCCCCGATCGGCCCCCTTTGGGACGACCAGAGCTCGAAGAAAGCTGGGCCAGGCTTCGAGACGCCCTCAAGGCGGCGGCTCCGTCACCGACATGGGCCCATTTAAAAACGCTCGCAGGGGCCTGGATCACGTCAGCCCGCGTGGGGATATTCACGCCTAAGGGTTGCCGGTTCGGGTGCTCCCAGGATTGTCTGGGCATCGAGGTCTGCGCTCCAGATTCGATCGGGCACTATTTATATTGCCCCCGGCTCTCCCACCTTCTCGCTCTCCCTCGTGCCATCATTCCTAATGATCCGGTAGTCCGATTAGGGCTTGGCCCTGCTTCCGCGTACAATGTAGACAGGGAGTGCGATCCCATCTCCCTTGAGCGCGCGAACTATTTAACCGCTCTGTCATTCCATACCTACCATAAATACCGTGCTGAGCTTCAGCAACATCCTCCTCCTCTTGCTCCTCCTCCTCCTCCTCCTCTTGCTCCTCCTCCTCCTCTTGCTCCTTCTCGCCCCTGGACGAGTTCAGATCCTTCAAGTCACACATCCGCTCACGCAGTGCTCCATGGCAATCATGGGCGCTCACAACTACGAGCTGCCAGCCGCGGCGCTTCCGAAGATACGGGATCGATGGCATGAGCTCCTCCGTTGGTGTCGCGTGGACCCGTTGATGCACACCTTCGTGGCCCTGGGGGATTTCAACATCGCCGACGCGGCCTCCGTCAGCTACCTCAATCCTGAGCCAGCCTCTGCGCGCCTTGCTGTGGACACTCACGTGTCCCCTCTTTCTGCCTTCTGGCGCCCGCTCATGTTAGCTGCCACTGAGATCAGCGCTGAGTTGCCCACGAGATTTGACAGGCAACATTTCACAGCTGTCGCTCTTGATCGTGTCTTCCTTGGGACTCCCACGGAATTCATGCTCGAGGTTGATGCCATCATGGAAGTTCATGTTGACCCTTGCCAGCTTTCGGACGCCCGTCTGAGCGACCACGCGTTGGTTTCGCTCTCGTTCCAGAATCGAGGCACGGGGTCAGCAAATGAGCTTCGGATTCCTGATTTCATTTTTTCTGATTATCGCTATCGCGATAAACTGTCCGCATTGTTGCATGCTGTCGATATCTCACACCTTCCAGCGGACCTCCGCTGGCAGTATATGAAGCAATATATGTGGGAGGCTGCGCGGGAGACCCGCAATGAGCTCCAGCGCCTCCCGCTCACGTCAAATGATACGAACGCATGCGAGGCCCGTCTTGTCACGCCGCGGGCAATTGCTCGCGCGGTTTGGAGACAAGACCTTCGGACAGGAGCCACCCTGATGGCCACCGCCGAGTTCGGTGCTCGATTTCTCGCCCTCTCCTCCTCCTCCTTGCTCTCTCTCCTCGAACCCGATGCGTTCCGAGATCTTTTCCGTGAGATGAGTGCTGCCGCACTTGAGCGCCGACGGTCGCAAGCTGCCGCCCTGGCCCAACGTGCGAATGCGGCTGGACAGGCCCAAACTGCTGCAGAGGCACGCCGGCAGCAGAGAGCCATCCAGAAACGTGCCAAGCTCTGGAGGCCCCGTGGCAGCGCCCTCATCCTCCAAGGGGTCCGACCGGAGTCGACCGCGGGGGAGTGTCGTAACGGCGTTGTGCGCTCGAGCGCAGATATTCGCAGTGCCTTGTCGGACCATTGGGGGGAGGTCTTTAAAGCCCGGCGAGTTGATCCCGACAGGCTCCGCAGTTATTTAGACCGTGTTTTCGATGGCTCGGGTGTGTTTGCGGATGGCTCCGGCTTCGTTTCGCTTCCGACCCCGACGCTCGCGGGCCTCGAGGTGGCCATGCGGCGTGCCCGTAACTCAGCTCCTGGACCTGACGGGTTCACCTACCAAGCCTGGGCCGCGATACCTGAGCAACTCGATATACTGCATGATCTATCCTTGCAGCTTTATCGTGGCGACCCTGTGCCCCTCGATTTGAACGACTCTGTCTTTGCGTTCTTGCCGAAAGGCAACAATCCAGAAGACGTATTCGATTGCGTGCGTCAGCCGAGCAAAGTCCGCCCTCTCTCGCTGCGCAACACTGACACCAAAATCGTCGCCAGCGCTGCCAATCATCAGCTACGTCAGATTGTTGCCAAGCGAGTGCATGGCAATCAGCGTGGCTTTGTCACCGGAAGAAACTTCATCCGCAACATTGTGCACATGGATGCCTCAGCACGTGCTCTTAGCATCGCTCCAGGCGGTGACCTCAACATGCCCTGTTTTGTTTCATTTGACATTGCCGCGGCATTCCCATCGGTCGCCCACCAGTGGCTCTTCGAAGTTCTTCGCCGGCACGGCGTTCCTCCAGGCTACCTCAACCTCCTTCGTGCCCTCTACTTTTGCCCCCGAGGCTTTGGGCGATTCGGTGGAGAGCTCCACTTTATGTTTTATTTGTGCAGCGGGGTTCTCCAGGGCTGCCCCCTTTCGGGATCGGTCTGGGCGCTCATTTTCGACCCTGTGGTGAGGTTGTTGTCTGAGGCTGTTGAGCAACCCCCGCCAGGAGACATCCCAGGAGAAGTAGGAGGTTGTGCCGACGACATTGGCACCCTCCTGCCCCAGCTCCGCACGCTCGCACGATTAGCCCCGCATTTTAGTGCCATCGAGCGCCATGCACACTTGTCTCTACAGCATGCCAAATGTTGCATCGTGCCGCTCTGGACTGAATGTACGTCCGAGCTTGTGTCGCGAATCAAGCTGTGGCTCCAATCTGAGGTCCCTACGTTCTGTTCATTTGATGTTCAGCCGGCTACAGCGTATCTCGGTGTCCAGTTTGGCCCCGGTGGAGGCCTTCTTGACCAGTGGCACGTCGCGTCCCAAAAGTGGTGGCACCGGGCGATCGAGCTCCCCTCGTCTCGTGCTGCCGCGCCGCTCCTGGTGTATCAGTATAACACGTATGCTGTTAGCACGCTCGGCTATCTCGCCCAATTCTTCCCCATGTCCCCTCTTGCTCTCTCGCGTGAGGCTCTCGCTCTTCACAAGCTGCTCCGTCTTCCCCCCAATACGTTTTCTCGCGCCGATTTGTTGTCGTTGCAGTGGATCGGCTCGACGCCGAAATCGCTCATGCTCCTGGGTGTCTCGGCAGCGTGGCGCACATTGACCCACACCGTGCCCGACTGGCACGCTGCCTACGACAAGTTGCAGCAGGCCGCCGATGCCGCTTGTGGATCGCTCCCCCTCTCCGCCCCCCGCTGGGCTCTAGGGGAATGGTGCGCCCCGTGCTGGAAGCATGGCCAAGCGATTGTGCAGTATTTCCAGGAGCTCACCGCCTCCACCCCTCGTGTCGTCCAGCGTCGTCGTAACGGCTTGTGTCGCCCTCTCTTCCCCTTCTCGGTTCGTGTTTGGGACGATGCCCGGGCTGAGGGGCGCCGAGAGATTCGCAGTGCTCTCCAGGAGGTTCGTCCCCCCAAGCTTCAGAGAGTTGTAGGCACTGCGCTCATGCACGCTGTGTTTCCTGATAGATTGTTTCTCACGATCGCTCGCAGGCTCACTAAGTGGCAGTTTACATGTCCACCAGCTCTTGATACGAGATGGGCTCTTGTGCGTGAATGTCTTGAGCAAGTCAAGCCTGCGTGGCGGTGGGCGTACACCAAGAGCGTGTGCGGAGGCTGGACCACAAGTGCACGCATGCATGTTTCGCGGCACACCCGTGACTGCATCTTTGGATGTGGAGGCCCTGATGCGATAGCTCACTATTTCATGTGCCCTCGGATGCGCCACCATGTCGCCTTAAGCTGGATGCGACTCGTCTTTCCTTCGGACCCCCTCCTCTGGCTCGGCCTCGGTGCCCCGACCGAGTACGGCACAGAAGACTGTGAGATAACGCGCCTCCAGGCTGTCGAGGCCACCGTCCTTGCCTTCCACATTTACCACAAAGCCAAAGATTCTGTGCCTCCGGAGGCGCACCTCTCATATACAGAAGCCGAGCGGATCACTGGTGCTGCGCGTTTGGCGCTTCGCGTCTAGTGCGGTCATCGGGAGTCCGCCTTCAGGGTACGTCTACTCCTCCTCCTCCTCCTCCTCCTCCTCCTCCTCCTCCTCCTCCTCCATCGCCGATATATCGGGGATGCACCGCCGATCCCACGTCACCGTTCCCCCCCTTGGGCCAGTCCCCCGCCCCCCCGATTGTTCCCCCGCAGGGGGGGGGGGACCAGCGCCGATCCAAGAAAGCTGCGCGGACCTCCGACATCAGCATCGTCTCACAAGGCACCTTGCCCACGTGGCAGTGGCAGCTCAGCCCGGCCAGCACGTCGTCCCAGACGGGAATGGGCGCCCCGCCAGGACCCGGAGGAGCAGGCACATATTCCCCTCTGTTGGTCGGCCAGTGGGGCCAAGGCAACACAAATGGGGATCGGGATAGTTTACGACTGTCGTTCGAAGGGTAGCGTGTGATGTGGCGCCGCCAGCCCGCGCTATCCCCCACTCCTGGAGGTCAAATTCTGAATTTGCCCTGGTCCGATATCCGACTTAATCCCGCTTAATCTGGCTTAATCCCGTTTGATCCCGCTTAATCCGAGGCCCAATCTGGCGTAACAGCTCCCAATGGGGCTTACTTCTCCTTAGTCCTTCCGACGAAAACCTTCCAGTAGTTGTTTCCTGACCCCATCTTGGGGATAGCGTGCACCGAAGAAGCTCTGGCAGGGGGATATGCGTTCACAGGAGGTGTCCTCGCGGGGGGGGGGGGGGGGGGGGCGATCGCCTCGCAGGGATGGCGCGCTTTTCGGAGGTCGAGGTCGCATGCTACCTTTCCAACTCCAAACGTAAACAATGACCACGAAAGTCGGAAACTGGAGCATATACATTACCAGTGGCAAACTGTTTTTGAATCCCAGGGCCTGCTGAGTGTCGGGGACGACGTCGGGGTGGTGTGGTGTATATTTTTGTTCTTGGCTCTCCAGGGAAGCAACGAATATCGAAGAAGAGAAAACGTCATCAACATAATTTGTTGGCGCTCCGCGCGGATTTCTTGCATCCGCGCTGGGCCCCCCCCACGGCGCCTCTGGCGCCGCCCCTGGCGCGCCCCGCGCGCCAGGGAGGAGGGTCCGGCGCAGATCCAAGAAATCCGCGCGGAACGCCAAAAGTTTATGTTAATGGCGAGTTCTCTTCATCAAGTAAAGTTTGATTGTTTACGCCGAGCTTCCTCCTTCCAGGAACGCGCACGCCGAGCTGGCTTATTCAATAGATCGATGCTCTGATGTAATGTATTCGATTCGCCCATCGATTCTATGGTTGACGGAGGTGGACGGTGCCGTGTTGATTTGTGACACTGCAAACACACACTGGTGCACATGAAGCTCCACCTGAGGACTGCCCAAGTCCATCTGATGTCGCTGTTCTCACTCCTTTCCCAGGAGGTCCGACGTCGTGATTTTTTCAATACGCGGTCCCCCGAAGTCTCGACCCGTTCCCCAGGACCGGTTTTTCATCCTGAGTCGTTTTTTGACGGTCCTGGGGCCCGGCGAGGGCCCCTAGAGGCCGAAAATCGAGATAAACCTCCGTCTTGATCTTTTCAATACGTTGGAGGTCTGGGTCTGGCCCCTCCCCTCCGTCCAGGAACGTGCACGCCGAGCTGGCCAAGGTGCTGCGCGTGGCCTTCCGGCCCCCGGGCGCCAGCGCCCGGACCCCGGGCGGGGAGTTCTTCGGCCACAGCGGGCCCTTCTGCTGCAGCTCCCGGCGGCGCGCACGGGGGGCTGGCGTTATGTCGGGCGTGTCCCCCTACAGGGGGATTTTCGACGAAAAATGAAAAATACAACAAAAATACACCAAAAAGGTCCGACAATATTCTAAACATAGTCCCCAGCCTATTTTAGATGTTTTTGCGTTTATGTATTATTTTGGGGGTATTCTTTATTTTTCGTTGAAAATCCCCCTGTAGGGGGACAGGCCCGACGTCAGGCTGGCGCTATAGGTCCGTTCCTCGGAGCCGTTTTTGGGCGGCGGGGGTGGCATCAGCCCGGGCAGGCTCGCATCGGTCAAACAGAATCTTGGCGGGAGGTTTCTGGGCCGTATTCAGCCCCGGGGGGCACTCGCCGGATCGGGGCCGTCAAAACACGATTCAGGATGAAGAACCGGCCCCGGGGAAATGGTCGAGACTTCCAGGAGCCCCGTACTGAAGAAATCAGGACGTCGCATGTCTGGGAGCGTTTTTCCTGCCTCTTGGACCGCAGTTGCGGCCGCGCCCCTTGCTCCGCCTCGCCCCGTTCCATTCCCCCTCTCCCCCCATGCTCGTTCTTCGCGTGGCCCCCTGGTGGAGTGGCGAATTTCTGGTGCAGGTCCAGTCCCAAGTGTGCTCCAAATCTGTGCCAGATCAGGCTAAAATCGCAGAGCGTCGGGGGTACCCCATGCTCTCATGGAACAGACGCCAAGCGCGAGGGGGGGGCGGTCAGGGCGCTTTCCAACTCCGCCGATTACGTCTCCGTTGGGACGCATCTTCTGGGAGGGTTATTTCAGCATCGCAGAGCGGCGCTGTTTTTTCTCCGTTGCCGAAAAACCGGGCTAGCCTGGCATGATTGTTCAGTCCAGCATAATCCCGCTGAGTCCCGCCTCATTAGTCGTTTTCATCCTTGGCTTGAGCTGGGTTCATCCAGCGCAGTGCCCCTTCATCGGGATCCTCTTCGCCAGCAGCGTTCCGATGGGGTCTCCCGGAGCGTGCTCGATCGTGGACCCTTGTGGAAAGCAGTCCTCCAGCTTTCGCACCGAGGACCGTTGGAAACCGCCAAGGGCTTCCGGGCCCCCCCCGAGGACCGGCAGACGACCGCCGAAGGCCGCCCGAAGGCTGCCGGCGCATGAGCGATGGGCAGCGAGGGGTCCATGGTCGGTCACGTACTGAGCCCCTGCAAACGGGGCCTTAGTACACGGGCCGGTGGCTGAGGGTGCGTTTTTAATGGTGCTTTCGAAGAGTGATTTGCCGCGCACAAGTGCGAGATACCCCCGCGCTCAGAGTTATCATGCTGTGTCGTATTTGCCGTCCCGATGTATCACGCACTCCTGCGAGGCAACTGCCTTGTCACCCCGCTCTCGCTCGACGAGGGCCCTTCGCTACCACCTCGTTCACCAACGCCCCGTTTGCAGGGGCTTGCGCGCAATGAACTCCCAGTCTCCCAGCTTACCAGCCTGGAACATATCCCTATCCCTATGCTGGGCACCTCCTCATCACGATGCCAATCTGAGGGATTCCCTTTTTTTTGAGGGCGAATCCCTAAGATCGTCATCGCCTTTTGGCGTGTCAATCTTAGGGATAGGGATACGTTCGAGGCTGGTAAACTCCCAGTATCCCAGCGGTCCTCCCGCGCGCCGCCACGCGTCTGCGTTCTGCCGCCCCTGGGCTCGCTGCGCTTCGGCCGCGCGCGGCGCAGCAGCCGCGCGGAGCCCGCGGCCGGCGCCCCCGCGGCGGCGCCCTGCGGCGCGGCGCTGCCCGCAGACTGCCGGGCTGGGCTGCCGGCGCGCGCGGCGCGGGAGTTGCGGCGCGCCGGCGGCGCGCAAAGAGGGGCTCTCCGCCGGGGGTCAGAGGAGGAAGCCCAGACATGCTCGCGTGGCAATAATAATAATAATAATTATTATTATTATTATTATTATAGTAATAATAGCAATAATAAGAATAATACTAATTATACTAATAAGACGAATAAGACGAATAAGACGAATAATAATAATATTAACAATAATAATACTATTAATAATAGTAGTAGTAGTAGTAGTAGTAGTCGTCGTAGTAGTAGTAGTAGTAAACATAGTATAAAAAATAGTAATAATAATAATATCATTAAAGAAAAATCACGACTGGAAGTGGTTGGCCCATTTCGGCCCCTGCATGGGGGCCCTCGCTGGGCCCCGGGACCAGCAAGAAGCAACTCGGGGTGGAAAGCCGGCCCCGGGGGAAGGGTCGGGACTGCCAGGGACGCCGTCCTCGGCAGGCTGGGCGGCACATGTTTTCCTGAGCTCGGCGGCGGGAGTGTTTCCGCCGCCCCCCGGGGCGCCTGGGTCAGGGGCAATCGCCCGCAGGCGGGCCTGGGTTCCAAGAAGGATCCCGCAAGGCCAGGCTTGGGACGCCGTCCTGAGACAAGGTTGGGCGTCCCACGTCTGGGCACGGTCTACCCCTATACCGCTGCCCCTCGGCCGTCTTCCTTTTTCCGGGCCTCCTGTGGGAGGCCCTCGTCACCACCTTGTGGATCCTCCTCGAAGCTCTGGTCAGAAGGCACCCTGCAGGCCAGGTCCGGGGAGTAACGGTGTATCGGCACCTCTCGGTCTCACCGTCTCCGCCGGGGGTCGGCTGCACGTGGCCCGGACCCCCCTCGGGCGGTGAGAGAGCAAGCCGCGGCGGGAGGTGCTGCGCCATGTTCCGAGTAGGAAATCGACTGCAGAGCTGATTTACCCCAGCACGCTTGTTTCGCTAAATCCATGACGAGGCGGCTTCTGTTTTTTTTGTTTGTTTTAGATTCGACGCGGGAGCCAATTTTGGGGCAAGGCAGCTCTAAGAGCCCCCCCGCAGCATCCAGAGCAGCCTGACCCCGTGGCCCTGCGCAAGAGCCCCACGCGCCGCCACGCTGTGCTTCCAGGCAGGCTGTGCTTCCAGGCAGCTCCTTCTCCTCATCATCATCATCATCTCCTCCTCCTCCTCCTCCTCCTCCTCCTGCTCTTCCTTCTCCTCCTCCTCCTCCTCCTCCTCCTCCTCCTCCTCCTATCCTCGTTCTCCTCCTCCTCCTCCTCCTTTTCCTCTTGCTCCTTCTCCTCCTCCTCCTCGTGCTCCTCCCCTCCTTCTCCTCCTCCTTCTCCATTGGGGGAAGAGGAGGGGAGAAGCAGGCAGACGACGACGAATGCGCAGACGGGAGGCCAGGCCAGGGCCGGCGGGGCGGGCGGGCAGGCGGAAGATGGGGCCGGGCTGAGACAGCAGACAGGCAGCAGGAGGAAAGGAAAGGGGGGGGGGCGCATGCAGGGAAGAGGGGGCGATGGGAAGGCCACCCGCGGCGAGGTTGCGAACCCTACGGCGGCGACACCACCCAGGCGGCGCAGGCGCAGCGGTGGAGTGGGCGGTGGGCGTCCGAGGGGGGGGGGCGTCTGCAGTCGCCGGGAAGGGCCGTCGGGGTCGTCGGGGGGCGGCGCGGGGCGGCCGGCCGAGGCGAGCACGCCGCGGCTTGGTGGGCGGGGGGGGGGCCCTCTGCGCGAGCACCTGCCGCCCCGCCGGGGGAAGGGCCGGACGGCGTGCGCGAGGGGGGGGGGTCAGTGAAACGACGCGAAGATCGGGACAAAATCGGATCGGGATAACTCGAGATCTCTGAGAATCGGCGGGTTTGGAGGACGTGTTGGGCGCCGCGGCCGCTCCAGAGCGTTCCGGAACGCTCTGAGAGCGCTCTGGAACGCTCTGGAGCGATTTATCCCGATCTCAGCCTTGTGCTTGTCAGGGAGCCAGAGACGGGGTAACAGCAGACGGGTTAGGTAACAGGAAACGGCCGGTTCGAGGCATCAAAGGGCCCTTGTGTTGCAGTGCAGGTTTCTTTTGTTTTTCGCGTTCGATGCAGAACCTTGCACGTGCGTTGCACATATTCGGCTGCTGCGCTGTAACTTATGGTTTTGGGCCCTCTGTTGCCCGGTCTGTGGGGCTCGTTTGCCGTTTTTCCGCAACTATTTGCCAACCGATTGCAGTGCAGTTTTTTTTTTGGGGGGGGGGGGAAATGCAGTGCATTTGTTCGTTCTGGTCGTTGCAGTTTGTCCACCTGGATCCCATGGTGGGTCCGTTACCCTGTTTAGGCGTTACCTGGTGTAGTGCTGCCTGAGGGAGATGAGGTGCCGCCAGCGCGACGTTGGCGGACGGGCGCGGAGGGCGTCCGCGTTGCCAAACTCATGGCGAAGGGGGGTGGGCGGGGCTCGCTAGACAGCGAGCGCTGGGGATGCTTCACACGGCGTCCGCCGTGGAGGCAGTCGCGGCCACACGGGCCGCTGCCGCCCCCGCCCCTCCAGACTGCGCCTGGGGGCGCCGCGACGCCGCCCGCGCGTTTCCCCCCTGCGCATGCGAGGTCCAGATTTTTCAGCGCGCGGTCCTTAGAAATCTTCCCGGGGGCCGGTCTTTCGCACGGTCCCGAGGCCCTGCCCTGCGAGGGCCCCCGGAGGCCGAAACTGGGCAGCAACCTCCCGTCGTGGATTTTTAATGCTCTGCGACGCGAGCGCGTCTGGGAACGGGTTTGCGTGAACCTGGGGAGGGGTCATAGATCTGACTGCCGAGAGGGCGTTTCTGCAACAGGACGACGCGGGGCAGCTTCTGAGCGGCCAGCCCTTGTATGCCGGCGCCGACCGTCGAACAAAAGAAGAAAAAAAAACAACGACAAACAAAAACGAACGGGACCGACGTGTGGCCGGGCGGCTGGGCCGCCAGAGCCGTGGAGCAAGACGCCAAAGGTGGAGGGCCGCCGCGTTTTCAGCGGGGCATTCTCCTCCGGGCAATTCCATGGGCAGGAACAATGTGATAGCATAGAAACTTTGAGGTCCAGAGTATACCATGACATAAACATACCTGACATACACAGGGGGTCTTTCTTCGAAAAAAGACAACGCCATAATAATAAAATGTCGGCGTTCCGCACGGATTTTTCGGATCCGCGCTGGGCTCCCTTGGCGGCGCCTCCGGCGCCGCCCTTGGCGCGCTACGCGCGCCAGGGTGGGGGATCCCGCGACGATTCGAGAAGTCCGCGCGGACCTGGGAGTTCTTATGCTCATGTCATGGTTCGTTCCCTTCTAATCATCGCTTTCCCTCCTGTTGCCT
>CAUYUJ010002047.1:30000-45000 GCA_963575745.1 Prorocentrum cordatum
CCTTTTATCACGAAATCTGGAGTACCCCGCTTTCGCTTCCAGGAAAAGCCAAGGCATACCACGCACCTCCTCGTCAAGCGGCCTGGCCAGTACAGGCCGCAGCTTGGCGTCGTTTGGTATCTCTTGGAAGCGAGGGTGGTCAAAAGCGAGGTAGGTCTGTTTTCCCCCCAGAGGAGGTCGTCGCCTGAGCTCGCGCCGCGGCGGGGGGCCGTGCGGCCTCCCCAGGGCCGGCGGCGCGGACGAGGGGGGGGTCCCTGGGCCCCTCCCCAGGCGCGATGGCGACGTAGAAAAAAAGAAAAAAAAATCAGGGCGCGGGGTTTCTGCCAGTGTTCGGCCTCGGGGGGCCTCGCGGGGCCTCGGGGCCGTCGAGGAACGATTCGGGACGAAAGACCGGTCCCAGGGAGAGAGTCGGGACTTCCAGGGACGCCGTCCCGAAAAAATCCGGATGTCGCGTGTCTGGGTCGAGGTCCCTCGACTCCCCCCCCCTGGTCTCCCCCCTCGAGGTCCTTGGATCCTCGAGGCCGAGGAGGCGGAGGAGGAGGAGGAGGAGGAGGAGCCCTCAGGGTCGTCTAAGAAGCTCCCTGCCTCGTAAAGGCAGTGCCCTGTCTTGCTTCTCAGACGGGTCAGACGGCCCCCCCTCCCACACACACCTCGCGCCGGCCCCTCGAGCGCGCACCGTCAGCAGGTAGCGTCCGAGTGCCACGACCCTGGCCCTTTCCAGACTCGGAAGGGTCGTGGCACCCCCTCGTGCGCGCCGTCAACAGGTGGCGTCCGAGTGCCGCGAACCTTTTCGAGCGATGAGAAAAATCCATGGCGCAAGGATGTCGGCAACTTTCGGCCTCCAGGGGCCCTGGCTTGGCCCTGCAGGACCGTCAAGAAACGGCTCCAGATGATGACAAGCGGCCTTTGGGAGGTGGTTTTGAAAAACGACGTAGTCGGGTGTCTGGGAAGTGGGGTCGGAGCAGCTGGCGTCAGAGGATCGCGCCGCATCGCGCATGCGACGGCGACGTGACGTTGTGTGGAGGCTGGTTCTGGCCGCGCCGGTGTCGCCGAGGTATCGGTGGCGTCGCCGACGCATCGGCGACGCGGCGAGCTAATCCGAGCCCATCTACTCTTAAGTCGGGCATGTCCCTCTACAGGAGGAGTATTCAAACATAGATAAAATAATCGCCAGGGGACGATGTTTCTATTACTGCTTATTTTTGTATATATATTTATATATATATATAGTGATATAACTAGTGTTATATATACAAATATGTATTTATGTATGATTATTTTGAAAGGATCTTTCAAAATACGCCTGTAGAATGATGTGCCCGAGCAAAATCTACTCGGACCCCACTTGGGAGGTCTCTGGTGGAGTGCTGGGCCTGGACACGGCCCCGCCGCGCGCGGTTCACCTGCGCGCGGGCGCGCGGACGCGCAGTGTGAAGGAGGCGGCTCTCCTTGAGGCCAGCGGGTCCTGAGGAAAAAGAGTCTTGGAGGATGTGCTTGGCTTTTTCGTAGTTGTGGGGCTCTCTGAGCCCTCCGCGGGCTCTGGGGCTGTTTGAGGGGAACGAGCAATGACATAACATAATAACTCGGAGGTCCGCGCGGATTTCTCGGAATCAGCGCTCGGCCCCGCCTGGCGGCGCCTCCGGCGCCGCCCCTGGCGCGCTCCGCGCGCCAGGAAGGGGGGGGTCCAGCGCCGATCCGAGGAGTCCGCACGGACCTCCGATTTTTGCAATGTTCATGTCATTCTTCGTTCCCCTGTTGGAGGACGTGCTAGTCTTTTTCGCAGTTTTGGGGTTCTCGGAGCCCTCCAGGGCTCCGGGGCTTTTCGAAAAACGACTCTCAGGACGGAGAGCTGGTCCCAGGGAAGAGGCCTTGGGGTCCAGGAGCTGTTTCCCACAGGACCCGTCTGCTCCATGTCGAGGTAGGTGCTCTCCTCCGTGCGGCATTTTGTCTGTCCGCCTGTCGCGTCGGCGGTTCGCTCCTTCTCTGCTCTTGCTGCGGGGGGGTGGCCGAAGAGAGCACGGCACAACCAATCGGAGACATTAGTTTGCCTCCTGGCGGTAACGGGCGTTGGGAGAGGAGGGGGCCAGTGACGTCGCGACTTGCTCTGGCGCCGTCTGGGAACGCTTAGGAAAGAGTCCGAGGCATTATCAGGCTCTACTTGGGCGCTAGTAGCGTGCGTTTATCTCGAATGATGAAACAGCCCATCCTTGCGCGCAGCATGGTGCCGCGGGGATGGTCCTGCAGATCCGATCGTCCGGGCGAGTCTGGGGTGGGCGGGTGGCTACGAGGTCGCGCGGTTGGAACTCGCGAGAAAAGATCGAGTTGAGGCGCCAGGCCAAATGTTCCATCTGTACCAGAAGGCAGAGGACTCCGCCCATGTCAATCCCATGAACACTGGGCGAGCCACATCGATTCGATTGGGGGCTTGAGTGTGTCTCTGACTTTCGCTGATGATTTACCCACTTCAAGGGAGGAAAGGCCACCCGCACCCGACAATTGGCGTTTACTGAACAGCCCTGTTTTTTGTTTAACAGCCCTGTCCTGTTTGATTCCTTCTTTGGGCCCGTTTACTAAACGACTTCGCGTGTCGGGGTGGTTATTATGGGGGTGTTTTTTTACTTTACCACAGTCTGCTGCAGTGTAGCGCGTGTTCCCTCCGAAGCCCCTTCATATCTGCCTCTCCGGTTCTGTCGTGCGTCTGCCTCCTGCGAGCGCCTCTCGGCCTTCGCGCATAACTCAGTGGTGCCCTCCGCCCCGCCGTCTCATTTGCGGGCTCCGGGTTCGAGGGTGGCAGTTGTTCGGCTGTCCACGGATGCGTCGTTCCCTCTTCCCCTCTCTATCCCCCCCCTATCCCCTCTCTCCCCCCCTTCCCCTCTCTCGCCCCCTCCCCCCCTCTCCCCCTCCCCCCTTCCCTCCCTCCCCCCCCCCCCTTTCCCGCTCGCTCACCCCCTTCCTGCCGGCGTTCCTCGAGCAGGTTGGGAGCCCGGCTGCGCAGAGCGTGCCGGAGACACGGAGCGCTTAAGACGGAGTGGGGTCGATTCTCGGGCCGGACGACAGGGGGGGATTGGGAAAGGGGGGGTTGCAAAATTTGCTGCATGCAGCTGGTTTCGGCCCCACCGAGGGGCCCATTCCTCGATACATAGTCGCCTCCGGCGCCGGGAGGCGCCGGGAAAATCAGCTACGTGAGCTGATTCTCAAACCCCCCCTATGCTATCCCCTCCTTTCGCCCGACCCGAGATTCGCAGCGCGCTGCCCAATTCAATTTTCTTCCCCCTGATCTATTCCTTCTTCCTTCAGGCAGTGGCGAAGCGTCCTGGCTCGCCTATAGCCCTACCAAACACTGTTCTATGAACCTTTCTGGTGGTTTCCACGAAATGTTGTTAGAGTCTGTTTTGTTTTATCACATCGTGCCTATGTTCTAAAACATTATTTTTGTTCTTAAGACGTTGTTCGGTTCTAAGAACAGTTCGTGGAAGGACTACAGGAATGCCGGGACGGTCGGTCCCTGCTCCATTCCTCACCTCGCGCTCTTCCGACCGACCTTCCCAATGTCCTTCCGTACTCTCTCCGATCCTTCAAGGGAGGAGAAACCATGCCGATCCCGACAACTGGCGCTTTCTGAACGTTCCTGGGCGTTTGCTACCCTGTTCGGTTTCTTCCTCTTGGTGCGTTTGCCAGACGGCTTCGCTTGTCGGGATGCTTATTATGGAGGTTGATGTTCTGCTCTCTATTCCTACCTGCCCACATTCCCCTTCTCCTCCTACCGTCCGCTGTGTCTCGTTCAATGTGTGGCATTCGCCTCCCCGCCGCGCACACTCGTTTCGTCAGTTTGCAGCATTCTCGCGGATGTAGCGCAGCCGTTCTCCGAATGTGGTGCTCGCCTCGGTGCAGCGCGGATTCGTTTCAAGAGTTCGCAAGAAATTTCAAGGATGGAGGGCTGCTCGTTTTCAAAGTGTTGTTCTCGCCTTCGCGCCGCGCGCATTCGTCTTGGGCGTTTACATCAGTTTCAAAAGTTCGCATGGCTGGAGTCTCAGGAACAGTGTCGTTGGCTCGATGTTGGATTGTCAGGACGCAGCGGTCACGTTGCGTCGCAGTGTTGGATTGCCAAGAATAGTGATCTGGCACGGTTAAGATCTGTCAGGACGCCACAGACACCTTGATTCACGGCGTTGAAATAGTCGCAGGCATGCTGTTCTGGCACGACGCAGGATTCTCAAACAGTTAACTCCCACTTGGGCTTTCCCAGTCGTGGGCATATGTTCATGTAGGGACATGCGAACAGGGAACTTGGAGGGACTGTTGATTGCAACATCGTTGATGCGTCCTGGGTCTACACTGGTCCTCCTCCTCATTCTCCTCGTCCTCCTCCTGCTTCCTCATGCACTCATGCATGCCTTGCTCCTCCCCCCTTTCCTCGTCGCTCTCCTCCTGCTCCTCCTCCCCCCTCCTCCTCCCCATCCTCGTCCCTTCCTCCCCTCCCCCCTTCCTCCTCCTCCGCCTCCTCCTCCTCTTCGCCCCCCCCCGCTCTTCGTCGCTCTCCTCCTCTTCCATCTCCGCTGCTCTCCCCTCCCCCGTCCCTCCTGTACTCCTCCCCTTCGCCCTCCTGCCCCTCCCCTCGCCCCTCCTCCTCGCCCCTCCTCCTCCCCAGGACGCGCCGCCGGCAGCGGCCCCGGCCGCGCCCGCGGCGGCGACGCCGCAGCCGTCACCGCCGCCGACTTGGCCTCAGCCGGGCCTCGCCGGGGGGGCGGCCGAGGTGTTGTATCGTCATTGTCGTCGTCGTCGTCCTCCCCCTCCTCCTCCTTCTGCCTATTGGTTCCTCTCCTTCCTCCTCCTCCCCTTTCTTCTCCTCCTCCTCCTCTTTGTTCCTCCCCCCCGCCTCCTCTTCCCCGCCCTCCCTCCCCGCTCCCTCCCCCTCCCCGTGTGACAGAAGAATGTATCGAACAACTATTCCCGCAAGTGTTGGGGTTGCAATCTGTTGTTGGAACCCGAGCATACAGCGAAGGGATCGCCCTTCGACCACGCTTGCAAGAGCCGCGTCGATATTGTCTGGAGGGTATGCAGAACAAAATAGAAGGACTCCACGATTGTTGGGAAATGCTTTGCGCACAGATGCCCAGACCCAGGCTGGAACAAAGATGTTGGTGATGAAGCGGAGGAGGAGGAGGAGGAAGCGGAGGAGAAGGAAGCGGAGGAGGAGGAAGAGGAAGAAAGGTGGAGGACCTGGATGATGGTGATGATGAAGAGGAAGCGGAGGAGGAGGAAGCGGAGGAAAAGGCGGCCCTCTCAGGATCCGGACCCGAGTGATCCTGTTGATCCGGTTAATCTGGATTTTCGTGTTGATTTTGTTGATCTTGTTGATCTTGGTGGTCTTGGTGATTTGGATGATCTGGCTGATCCAGTTGTGTGATTCATTGATCCGGTGATCCGGCGATCCTTACGCCAAACATTCTAGTCCGGATGATATCCAGGCTTCAGGATCCCCGTTCGTTCCGCACGGGCTCTAGAAACGATGGCCGCAAGACATTCTGGAATTCTTGGAGCGTGTCTTGAGCCAAATCGCATCATGGCGTTATTATGCGGTGACCACACCGTGTGCTGAGTCAGTGGGGATTCGGGGTGGCCGCACGGTGCTGTGACTCGGGCCGTTCTTCGAGGATGTCTCGGACGACCGGGGCCTTCGAGGTCCGCTTCGGAGGTCGCCACCTGGTCGTCCTGCCAAGGTCCGCCTCCACGGCGCTGCCTCCCCTGCCGCCCATGCCGCCGCCGCCGCCCGCGCAGCCCGCGGCGGCGCCGGGCGCGCAGCGGTCGACGTTCCCGACGGCCCATCCGGGAGGAGGGCAGTCAGGGCGTCCGAGCGAGACCTGCAAGCTGCTGAGTCGTAAGAGTTTCGGCCCTTGCCCGAGCTCTGCCATGGCGTCGTCGGAGGGCGCAGCGTGATGAGCGGCGCGCGCAGTGCTGCGCCGCTGCGGGGCTTGCCGCGAGCGCCTCTGCGAGGGGCTGCGGCTGTTGCGGCTGTGATCATGACGCCGAGAGCCGATGTGAGACCGATCAGGGGGTGCTCTGCTGTTCGGAGCATCTGGGCAGGGAGACGCAGGCGTCGGCTGCTCAGCCGAGCCGCGACTTGGCATCGCTCCCACGTGTGCATCTGTCCTGGCGGGGCCAGCGCCCGAAGGTCGGGGCCACGTAATTAGGAAGAGAAGCGCGAACACCGACACGTGCACGGGGAAGGGGCGTCCGAGCGATGGCAAGACGAGGTTCGAGGCTTCGGGGCGCAGCATGCCACGGGGGTCAGGGGGGATGGGCTCGGGATGGGAGCGACGCCTCGAGGCTCGTGGTTTGGGCAGTGGTCGGACGCTGGGGGCCCTCGCCGGGCCTCGGGGCCCTCAACAAAAACGACTCGGGATGAAAAGCTGGCCCTCGGGAAAGGGTCGGGACCTCGGGGACCGCGCCGCGCTCGGAAACGGGACCCTGCAGGGGCAACATTGGCAGGGTAGGTTCGAGGTTCGGGTTCTTCGGGTGTGTTCGCAGGGATCTCGGCGGCTGTCCAGTCTCGGGATGCGCTCCGGCAGCTGCGCCTCGCCGAAAGCGTTGCGAAGGTGGCCAGATCGTCCCGAACGCTCGCCGGAGCCGAGTCATGACCCGACAGCCAAGGAGCACCGTTGGGGGGAGATAGGCTCAGGGGGGGAGGCATCGACCTCCAATCATTGATATACTCGTCGCCGATTGGAGCCCATGGCCCACCCGTGCCCAGGAAGATGCGGTTGCGCCATCGGGGGCCTGCCGCCGATGTGTCGGCAGTGTATCGCCGATTCCAGGTCGATGCTCCCCCCCCTGAGCCAGTCTCACCCTACCGTTGCACCTCACGCACGTGACGGGTGTCAGCGTTCTCGAAGGTTTTCGTAGCACGGGGTGGTCTCAACCAGCTGCGCCGCGTTCCAGGATGCCGGAATCGTCCCGAACGGCCGCCTGATGAGGCCCGAGCTGTGGTCCAACAGCCGAAGGGAGGTCAGCGCTAACCCAGACATCCGACGCCTCGAACAGAAAAGGAGGCGGCTGACGTGTCGCCAGTGTGGCCCAGCTTCGGTCCTGGGAACAAGAAAAGCATGGGTCACTCTAGGTGATACCCAGGCTTCTCGAATGGGAACCACTGCATTGCAATGATGATTGCGATGGTGATCATGATGATGGTGAACATGATGACCATGTTGTGATAATGCTGAGTACGATGATGTTGATGATGATGTTGATGATGATGATGATGTTGCTGGTGATTTTGATGACGATAATGATGACGGTGATGATGGCGATGATGTCGACGACTGTGATGATGACGACGACGATTCTGTCTCTGCGAGAAAACATGATACTGTAACTGCTATCTCTGGCGGCCTTGGCAGCTCTGCACGGGAGCCACTGCGGCTCAGTTGAGCTTTCGTGCTCTGCTTACAGATCAGGGCCAGGACGCCTGCGGCATGAAACAAGCATGATGGCCCACCGAGTCGGCAGCCTACCAACAAAGGGGTCAGACAAGGGATCCGTCTCTCCACTTGCCTTGATTGCCTCCGAGCCGGCCTAGCTCGCCAGGCTACCCACGATTTTGCGCGCAGGCCTCCGCGGGCAACAGGCAGGATTACGGCCATGAGAGACAGCCACTTTCATCCCACGGGCATCGGCTGCGGCATCAGTCTAGCATGCTGCGCGGCCACCTCAGGAGAGCCAGATATGCAGCCCAATGCAAGACAGTTGAGGTCCTGCATCTGATGCCAAAGATACCGCTCCGACCCAAGCACAGCTGTCTCGAGAAAAGATCCGCACGTGAGGCCAAGTAAGAAGCGTGAGATCATAATCACGATGGCCACAGAGACAGACCAATGCGCCTTACCTTGTAATGCCTGCAACTAGCACGGATATGACTGCTCAGCCTCTGGGAAAGCTACGTCGTCGATTCAGTTGAGTTGTTGAAGGGCTTCCCAGGAACCCTTGAAACGATTTGCCTTCCCGCGTGGGACTTTCCCTTCGCAGTTGGACTTGAGGAAGTTGTTCGTCTGCTTGACCACGGACAGTGTCGACGTTCAGGACTTCGTGAGGAACGCCTTGGTCTCTGTTGATGATGATGATGATGACGATGATGCTGCTGCTGATGATTATGATGACGATCATGGTGGTAATGATGATGATTATGATGATGATGGCGATGGTGATAGTGATGGTGATGATGAGAATGAGAAGGAGGTGGCGTAAAAGGAACAGTAGCAGGAAGAGCAGGACGAGAAGGAGAAGTGGGCAGCTCAAAAAGTTAAGGTACAAACTGCAATATTTCGACGGCTATTGAACGCACCCGCCGCCTTCCCTTGTCACCCATACGCGATACGTGCATATGTTGCGCATGGTTTTGTTTAAGATCTTATAGACGTTCTGTTGTTCGTGCCAGTAGCGTAAGTATGCATGTTGTGTGTGTGCGCGGTGCTGATGCGTGCTGTTCGGCGTTTGGTGTCTGCCCTTGCTACTCTGCACCAGGGACGCGAGGCGGGTGGCCCGGGGATCGCCAGGATGCCTTGGGGCCAGGCGGTTGCCGTGTGGTGCTCGCAGGGCCGTTGTACGTCGACGACGCGAGGCGGGATACCAAGGGACCCACCGGGGCACCCGGGGGCCCGGCTGCCGCGGCTTGCAGGGCGGGCGAGGCGGGGCGGGAACAGGATTCCCTTCAGTGATGAGGTCTAGCCAGCAGCCCCAGCCTGCTGGGTGGGGAAAAGGCAGTGGAGACGCATGACAAGAAGCACCCTGCTTGACTCCAAGAGTGCCCTGGGTTTCTTGGGTTTCGATGGTTCTGCGACGGAGAGCGTGACGTTCCCGCGCCAAACATCAATGGACGTCCTGGGGTCTCAGGGTTGGGTTTCTTGGGGGAGGTTTCGTGTCGACGGGCCTCCACTGTAACACAAATATGTGCTTGTCGCAGCGACGCTGATCGCTCGCCGCGTCCGTAGCCGAAGCGGGGGTACTGCACAGGCTAAGGGGACCCAAACAGGCGGGGGACAGAAGCCTCAGAGGAGGGAGGCACCTGGAGGGACAACGAGTATCACAATGGCACGCCGGCGTTGGCAGCCTCTCAGCGTGCTTGTGCGTCGCTGTTGTCCCGGAAGTTTGGCGCTTCTCTTCTTCAGCAGTAATCCGTTGATGGGTTCCCCTTCCGCCGGGCAGCACAGCTTGCCCGGGACCAGCGTGGCCTTTACACATGTAGGTGCATGGTTTTCTCATACTGCGGCGGCGGGACTTCTCAGCCCTTGCGGAGCGTTCGCGCTCGAAGGGCGCCTCCCGAGGACAGGAAGTGGAGAGCCCGAGGTCGCGGTCTGCTGCATCGGCGGCGTGTCATTGCTCTCTTCCGGAAGAAAGCAACAAAAAATGGCCATCAGGCAGAGCCGCTTCGCTCAAGCGGGTCCCTCCCTCCCCTCTCGGGATTCCTCGCCGGGCCCTGCCGCTCTCCCAGGGCCGCTTTTCATGCTCATGGTGATCGGCATGGCCGTCTTCGATCTCCTCACTGACTTGGGGCCTCTGGCCTTTGGAAACCAAAAAGAACAGCCATCGGGCAAAACCGCCATCAGGCGAGGCGGTCCCTCTGGAGGCAAGAGAGGAGGAGGAGGAGGAGGAGGGAGGAGGAGGAGGAGGAGGAGGAGGAGGAGGAGGAGGAGGAGGAGGAGGAGGAGGAGGGAGGAGGAGGAGGAGGAGGAGGAGGAGGAGGAGGAGGCGGAGGCGGAGGAGGAGGAGGAGGAGGAGGGAGGAGGAGGAGGAGGAGGAGGGAGGAGGAGGAGGAGAAGGAGGAGGAGGAGGAGGAGGAGGAGGAGGGGGAGGAGGAGGAGGAGGAGGAGGAGGAGGAGGAGGAGGAGGAGGAGAGGAGAAGGAGGAGGAGGAGGAGAGGAGGAGGAGGAGGGGGAGGAGGAGGAGGAGGAGGAGGAGGAGGAGGAGGGAGGGAGGAGTGCCGTGGAGGAGGTCGGAGGTGCCTTCTCTGCTGTTATGGAGAGCGACCGGCAGCGGAGGCGAGCGCGCCGCCGCCGCAGCCGGCGTACCCCCCGCCCGCGGCGGCGCCGGCCCCGAGCCCGCCAGCCTGGCCTCCGGCGCCACGCTCGGCAACGGGGCCCTCCTCCCCCTCCTCCTCCTCCTCCTCCTCCTCCTCTCCTCCTCCTCCTCCTCCTCTCCTCTCCTCCTCCTCCTCCTCCTCCTCCTCCTCCTCCTCCTCCTCCTCCTCCTATCATCATCATCCTTCTCCTCCTCCTCCTCCTCCTCCTTCTTCCTCCTGTCTCTCCATCCATCCTCCTGTCTCCTCCTCCTCCTCCCTCCTCCTCCTCCTCCTCCTCCTCCTCCTCCTCCTCCTCCTCCTCCCCCTCTTCTGTCTCCTCCTCCCCAGACGCTCTGGACCAGAATACGGGCGAGATGGAGTTTGCCCGCGAGCCGTGGTTTCTTCTTTACACATTGCAGTGCTCCAGAATGCCAGTAGAGGGTTGATGACGGCTGCGGTCAACATTGATCTCCAGCGATGTCGAGCATGTTGTGATTTCGTTCGGGGTCCTAGACTTTCTGATCAAAATCGTGGAGTTAGTTTGTCTAGCTCGTCAGTACTCGTCACACCCTGAGGCGTCGACGAACAGACCACTGATATTGTCCCTGGACGTTGCCCTGCCGATCCCTAGTCTACACCAAATGTTCATGCTCCGCGCATGTCGTGTTATTCGTGACCCTCAGGCCCTCGTCTCTTTCATCAGCCTCCAGTATGCCGCCATTGAGGGTGTCATGCTTGTCGCGAGTATCATGGTGTACACGTTCTGGATCACGTCTGAGATTGTGCAAAGGGTTTGTTTTGTCGAGGTCGCTGATTGCGCTTGCTGTCTCGCCTTTTCTCAAGGACCTCGAGGCGTGCATCGAGCGGCTTGGGCTAACTAGATACTGTCCCGGCCTGCGTGGATGGTCTTGGTGTTCCCGTCGAGTCTGCCATGGCACTGAGTCGCATGGCCCACGTGACGAAGGTTGTGGCCAAGATCGCCCCGTTGTGTTTGAACCCAGCAACATGTAAGATGTGCATGTTGTTCTGTCCCGTTGTTCCCCGCCTACACGGCGGGGGTGGCTATGTCCATCAAGGTTTCCTTCCAGGCGCATATTCCTCAGTGGAGCGAGTTTGACGTCGTTGCTGAGCTGGTGTAGTTAGTCCTCAAAATGGGCCCCGGCCTTACTCCAGAGCGGTTTTGGGATTCCCCTCTAGACAAATGTCGTTCACGCTCGCGTGTGGTAGGTCAAGGAACCCTTGCCATGAGTGAACCCACCGTCCTTTATTCAGGCTGTCTTCTCCCTGTCTTTAGCTAAGTTGCTCAACTTGTTCCTTTCCCTCCTATCGTTCTTCGTCGCTAGCAAGCGGTGCTCGCTAGCACGCTTCGTTTTCCTTAAGGGACTGGAGGCCGTCGACATGGAGACTTGGACTCGCTTGGAAATATGGGGTCCTTCGCCGGGGTTGCGTTCTCACGTGGATCATCGGGGAGACGACATACCGCTGCATATACTCTGGAGTCGGGCGTTTGCGCCATCGTATTGGCAATCACGGGGATCTGCGGAATACTTTGACCGCGTTCTTCATCCTGTCAATGCCGCCACCAACTACCACATCGAACTTGTGCTTGCCGCTGCTGCTGCTTCTGTGTATCTTCCTCCCTCCGCCCCGCCTTCCTCCCGGCCTCGTTGGCAACGCTGGGCCATGGACGCGCTCCGACGCGCGCGACCTGGCGAGTTGATCCCCGCTCTCTGCACCCGTCGCGTCTGGAAGCGGCGGCTGGCCAGAGCGGCAGAGATCGCCACTGCAGCGCGAGGTGCCACTGCAGCGTCTCGCGGATGGCCCTCCTGCTTGGGCCCGGCCCAGCTTCCGCCTCCTCTCCGGCGCTCGGCTGGCGCACGCCACGCCACGCGGCAGCAGAGCCTGCACTCGGGGGCGCGCCCCGGCTCTCAGAGCACTGCTGAGCGTGGCCGCAGCTGTGCTCCGTGCCGGGCTCTCTCGCCCGTCCTCGGTCGTGGCCTCGCCCCTCTCTGCGTGCTCGCGCGCGGGGGTGTTCCGGCAACGACGGTCCACGTCGTCGAAGAGGTCGCCATCGCATTTTAATAAGCCTATCACGGGCACCGCTTTTGTGGCGCACCCCCAGCTCTCGTCCTGATCTCCGCTCGGCAGCAGTCTTGGCGGCGCTGCCCTCCGTTCGTATGCACTCGCCACTTTCGCCTGCCGAGTCCGCTGGCCGCCTCGCTCTTCTGCTGCGCTCGGCTCCTCCTCCTCCTCCTCCTCCTCGTCCTCGTCCTCCTCCACCTCTCTCCTCCTCTCTCCTTCTCCTCCTCCTCGTCCTCTTCGTCCTCCTCCTCCTCCTCCTCCTCTTCCCACTCTCTCCTCCTGTCTCCTCCTCCTGCTCCTCCTCCTCGTCACCCTTCGATAACGCAATTGCTCTTGATCGTAGACATACTCACTACACTGCCTATGAGAATGCCCCCTCTCCTGGTATGGCTTCCTGTGAGATCAGACAGGCGTTTCCTAGTATTTCACATGACTGGACTATGTATGTTCTGACGGAGATGGGGATTCCTGGGTGATACTGCAGCATCGTGAAAAAACTTGTACGACAACATGTACATGCACGTTCGTTGCAAGGGTCGTATCTTTGGCAAGCAGGGCTGTCCGTTGTCTGGCCTTCTATCCGCCATTGGCCTGGATCCGTGGTTCAGGAAATACTGCAAGCCTTAGCTGATGTTCGTGTTCACCCTTGTGCGTATGCCGACGACCTGGGCACCGCCGCTTTAAATCTTGGCCGCGCGCACCAGCGAATGGCGCATCACTTCGTTCTGCTCGCCAGCTGCACGGGCCTCTTTTTTGCTGCCAGCTCGTTTGACCACGCGATCGTGCAGACTCCGGTTTCCGACAGGCATGCCGGGTGAATCAGATCAGGATTGGGGCGTCCAACATCGGTCGCTTCGGGACGCACTTTGGTGTCATCTTGGGTCTTGCTGGCCAACATATCAGCCGGGTCGGCCCTTGCAGGGCGTTGGGCCCGTTGTGTGAAACGTCCTTGTTTCGATCTTGAAAGAAATACCCACATGCACAACGTCTACTGTCAACCTGTTCCACAACATACTGCTCAGTTGTATCCTATTAGTCAGCATGTGGTATATTCCGAACGAGAAGCCCTTCAACGGTGGCCAGCTGCACCCGGATATCATTTGACGAGTGCCTTGTTATATGATTTGAGGAGCTACGGGATCTCATGCCAGGCGAGATCGGTGGCCCAGCATGCCCGTGCTGCCCAGTTTCGTGCTGCACTTCAGTCCGATGAGTTTGCCCGTGCTCGTACGTGTCTAGAAGAATTCCGAAATCATGATAATTGTGAGCTGTTCTACATGAGATCCCCGACGTACTCATGATCTACCTTCATCCACATGTTACGCAACTTCGAGTCTCTGATCAACATCCCTTCCATTCCCACGGCGCTACGTAACGGCTTCCAAGCTAAGATTGTGAACGCTCTGCTCTCCCTTCCTATGAACGGCCATTCAGTGCTCGATTAAATTACTGGTGCCCCGCGACCCCCAGCAATGTGAGATCTCCAGGTGTAGTTTAGCCAAGATCGGGGACAAGCTCGGTCCTTCTATTGCCAGCTCGGTTTGACAACTCTGTGTAATGCGTGGGCCACTTGCCGTCGGTTCCGTATGGGGCGCCAGCGGTGTGGGTTTGGTTGCTACGCTGTAGATGGAGATGATATTGCACACTGTATTTTATTGCCACGCATGTTGCCCTGTGCCCGTGAGTGTCTTCCTGGCCTGCCCGATGACTGCGGCGATGGCACCATCACCTCTCTTGTCCTGTCCTTCTTCTCCCTCGTCGAGGCTGACAGCTTGCTCGATGTTGCCCTAGTGGTCGATGCCTTTCTAGCCTCATGAAATTCCCAGAGACCTGAAGGCTCTGTGGGCACTCGATCAGCCAGGCTTCCATTCAATGGAAGCCTGGCCGATCGAGTGCCCACAGAGCCTGGGGTAAGCCATCAAGACAACATGCGGACAATCCTGGGGTAAGCCAAACAAAAAAAAGGCCAGGCTTCCATTCAAGGTCAGGCTTCGGGCACGAGCCATCCGCAGTGCGACCGCCCGAGGTCTGGTGCATGTTGTGCGAGGCGTGGGTGGACGGGCCGGATGATCTGCCCTCTTCTCGTCTCGTGCTCTTGGCCGCCTGTTTTCGTCTTTTTCTCAAGCCTGGCAGCGCCTCCTCCCCATCACCCGTCTTCTTCTCCACCTCCTCCCCTTCCTCATCCTCCTCCCCGGTTCCGCCGCCTTTTATTCGCCGTCGATGAAATGTTAAGCCTTCCGGTAAGTCGTCAGGACCTGAAGGCATTATTCGTGAATCACCGACACCCGCACGATCTGACATGCCCTTATCTTCACCAGGTGCCCCGCTGCGAGCCGATAATTTGTCCTTCATTTCTTCAGCGGTGGTGTCTGACGGCTTAACCAATTCAACCATTCCACCGACATTAAAACATACCACCGCCAGAGTTGCAAGAATATGGCCACGCTCGCGGGAATTCTCTTTAGTCTGCAGACGGTACGGCGTGCAACCATTTCGCGACGGCGAAATGCAAAGTGCTTCAGCAGTTTTTTTGGATTTAAAATACGAGGCTGGCCATCGACACAAGCAGCAATATTGATACTGGGCACGTTGCCGAATTGGGTGTCAACGTCAAGGTCGTTTTAGGCAAAGGTGCCCCCTGGGCCTCTGGGGCGACGGCGCCACAATCCTGCATCAAAACGATGAACTATCAATTTGTTTTGCCTTTGGGAGCCTTTTTGGGGGTGTTTTTGAAGCACTCTTGGGGCGTCGTGGGGGCCCTTTTGGGCCGTCTTGAGGCCATCCTGGGCATCTTGGCGCGACCTTTGAGCGATTCGGGGTGGACCGTCTTGGGGGCCTCTTGCGGACATCGTGGCACGTCTTGGAAC
>CAUYUJ010002047.1:50000-67500 GCA_963575745.1 Prorocentrum cordatum
GCCACTGCGGGCGGAAGCTGGCGGAAAGGCGGTGGAAGGCGGCTGAAATAAAAGATGCGCCCCCCCAGAGAGGAAAGCGTTTTTGGGTTCAGGGTTTCCGAAGTCGCGCATGTGTGGCCAAATCTCTGCCGTACAGTCGATGTGGCGCAGTCTGCATGACGCCGTGTGGCCGTATGCCGTAGGACGGGTGCCACACGGCGCCCTGCGGTTGGTACCTTGCGGTCGGCGCGCCCTCCGGCCGTGCGCCGTTGCAGTCCTCGTGTTGCCATCGGGGACGGTGGATGCGTTTCGCGCCACGGCGAGCATCAGCCACGAATGCAATGGGCAACCTTAGGAGAACGAAGAATGACATTAACATAACAATTCGGAAGTCCGCGCGGATTTCACGGATCCGCGCTGGACCACCCTGGCGGCGCTTCCGAGGCCGCCCTGGCGCGCCCCGCGCGCCAGGGAGGGGGGTCCAGCGCCGATCCGAGAAATCCGCGCGGATTTCCGAGTTTTTATGCATCCCTGCCCCTTCGGCCCATCCTTAGCGGCTTCCGCTGGCCAGCCTCGTGCGAGGAACGTCAGCATGGGCCTCTAAGGCCTCTGCATCCTTGCCGCGCATCCTCATGATTCGGGCCGACTGTAGGTTCCACGATCTAATTCTGAGCAGCGGTCCGAACGCAAGATCTTGTACGTAACACCCCGCAGGTGTGGATAAGAGTGAGGGGTCGGTGGGGACGCCGGCAGTTTGCACGACTCTGGGGAAGCCCGCCGCAGGCGCCGATCTCTTCGTTAAACCAATGTGGGTAGGTCGCGGGTGGGTCGCAAATGGGTCGCGGGTGGGTCGCTGTTGGGTCGCGGGTAATTCGCGGGTGGGTCGCGGGTGGGTCGCGGAGTGGACCGCGGGTGGGTCGCGGGTGGGTCGTGGGTGCGTCGCAGGTGGGTCGCGGATGGGTCCCGTTGTGGGTCGCGAGGTGGGTCGCGGGGTGGGTCGCGGCGTGGGTCGCGGGTGGGTCGCGGGTGGGTCGCGGGTGGTCGTGAGGTGGGTCGCGGTTGGGTCGCGGGTTGGGTCGCGGGTGGGTCGTGGGGTGGGTCGCGGGTGGGTCGCGGGTGGGTCGTGGGTGGTCACGGGTTGGGTCGCGGGTTGGTCGCGGGTTGGGTCGTGGGGTGGGTCGCGGGGTGGGTCGCCGGGTGGGTCGCGGGGTGGGTCCCGTTGTGGGTCGCGGGGTGGTCGTGGGTGGGGCGCGGGTGGGACGACGACAACACAACAACGACAACAACAAGAACAACAACGATAACAATTATTTTACCCTCATGCGCAATGTTTCCACACGAAACATGCGACCATCATGCTAACCATCCCCATCATGGGGGAGTTTTGTTCTATAGCGGGGTCCGTTATTGCCATTCCCAGATCTCCCGCCCAATGAGGTCTTGCAAACACTTCCTCCAAATAATTTCCACATATCCAGCCTCGAAAACGCATGCCCGCGCCTTGCTGCGCCGATGCGAGACCGCCAGTGGAGCCCCAGCCAAGGGTAAAGCATAACGACGTATCGAGCGACAGGATTGCCTTGGTGAGGAGGGGGGCTGTCGGCGGCGAGGCAAGGACCTGGCCCTGAATAGAATGGGAGGAAGTCTCGAGCAGGGCCGCTGTTGTTGCTGGGGGCGGCGCCAATACTGAAGAGAGAAGGGCGTTAGTCCAGCGAACACAAAACGAAGTCTCGAGCGGGAACGCTGGATTTGTTGGGACGGCAGTTGTCGGCGGCGAGGAAGAGCACCTGCTTGGGTAAGAAGGGAGGAAGTCTCGAGCGGGAGCCGTGGTTTTGTCGGGACGGAGGTTGTCGACGGCGAGGAAAAGCACCGTCCTGAGGAAAAAGGGAGGAAGCCTCGAACGGGAGCGTTGTTCTTGCTGGGAACGGCACCAATTCAAAAGGCAATGGGGCGCCAGTCCAGCGTACAAGGGGAGGACGTCTCGGGCGGGAGCGCTGATTTTGTCGATGCGGCGGTTTTCGGCGGCGAGGAGGAGCACCGCCTTGAGTAAAAAAGGGACGAAGTCTCGAGCGGGAGCGTTGTTGTTGCTGGGGGCGGCGCCGATGAGAGAAAGAGCAGCGCGCCAGTCCAAGGTAAATCGGGAGGAAGTCTCGAGCGGGAGCGCTGGAGGCTTTCGGAGGCGAGCAAGAGCACCGGCCTTGAGTAAAAAACGAGGAAGTCCCGAGCGGGAGTGTTGTTGTTGTAGGGGTCCCGAGGAAGTCCCGAGCGGGAGTCTCGAGCGTGAGCCTCATTTTCAATGCAAATGCAGCCAGCGCCGAGGCGAGAGCGCCAGGGTGCCTATAAGGGGTCCAACAATAATAAATGTTTAGGGAATTAACACTCAACGCAACAAGCAGAATCTTCACCGCGGACCCCTCTTCAGCCACGCACCCAGGGACAATGAATGACTGTTCGCCCCCCTCACTCTGATGTTGTTATTGTAGCCTCTTGGCTGTATCGTCGCGGTAGGTTTCACGCCGGTTTCTTCTTAGGGGGCGGGTCCACCTAGAGAGGGGCGACGATTCGAATCGGTGGCACCGGTTGTCAGTGCCCCCATGCAGGGCCCCCGCGCAGGTCTTCGTCTCCGAGAAAGCGGAGGATGCGCATCGTCCCTGGCAGAGGCCGTCGGAGGTTCCGCGGCAGGCGGCGGAGGTAGAACGAGGGTGAGGCCAGCGGAAGTGAAGGCACGCTCCCCGAAGTGTTCCATCATGGTGCCCAGGGCATCCTGGGCTGGCCTTTAGCTGCTCCTGAGTATGCAGTTGAGCGGCCCCAGCCTATCGCCCCGAGGCCTTCTCTTTTGAACTGGCTCAGAAAGCATGTTGAGTTCAAAGATGCCAGAGGTAGACATCTCCAGAAAGAAAGTAAGCATTTCAAAATAATTCTGTGCCGGCAATTTCAGGGTAATGTCCTGGGCGCGATCCATATTTGCCCCGTGTGGGACTTTCGCAACGTATCGAAGACGCCTACGGCGAATCACCGCCGCCCCCTGCCTTTGTGGAAGCGCCTATGTGGCCGAACGTTGAGGCCACACCTGCCAAGCCATCGGACCATGTGTTCCCCGACTCGGTTTGGAAAGCCTTCGGGGAACACGTGGGCGTCTTGATGGTCATCGTCGCCGTCTTGGAGGCCTCTTGGGCGATCTTTCGGCGATCTTTGGGGGCTCTTGGGCCGTCTCGGGCCGTCGGAAGGCCGAAAAAAGGGAAATGCCCAAATCCAGCAAAAACCTTGGGAAAATCAGTGATTTTGGCATCTTTTGGCCTTCCTGGAGGCCCTCTTGGGGGCCTCTTGGGCCCTTTTGGGCCAGCTTCGAGCCAACTTCGGCCATCTTGGTGGGTTCCTGGCACGTCTGACGCCGTCGGGAGCCGTTTTGGGGGCCTTTCTGGGCCAACGGGGGACCCTCTTGGGGCGCTCCAGGGCCGTCTTGGAGGCCATCTTGGGCGTCTTGGAGGCCATCTTGGGCGTGTTGGAGGCCTCTTGGGCCGTCTTGGGGCCCTCTAGGGGCCATCTTGGAGGCCACTTGGGCCATCAGGGGGCTCTCTTGGGGGCCTCTTGGGCGATCTTGGGGGCTTCTTGGGCCGTCTTGAGCCGTGGCCAAAAAAAGGTCTTCCGTCTTATGCCAATGAAAATCAATGATTTTGGCCTCTTCGGACTCTCCTGGAGGACCTCTTGGAGGCCTCTTGGGCCGTCTGGGAGGCCTCTGGGGGGCCTCTTGGGCCGTCTTGGGCCGTCTTGGACTCTCTTGGGCCGTTTTGGAGGCCGTCTTGGACCATCTCGGGCGGACTTGGAGGCCATCTTGGGCCATCTTCGCGATTTTTTGAGGATGTCCCGAGCGAAACGGCCGTTTTTGGAGGATTTTTTTCGGATTGAGGTGTTTTCGGCTTCCTCCCGGGACCCCGGCGGGACGGGCCGGAGCCCACTGGGGAGTTCTTTTGGAAAAAGAACCAAAACCAAAACCTGAAACATCCAGCACGCCGTGCACCCCTGCAAGCAGGGGGCGGCGGATCTAGTGCCATTCGGCCCATCCCGCCACTGCGCCTGGGTTGCAGGCCGGAGGCATCCTGGATGCCTGTGTGGATCTCTTGGAAGGCCTCTCGGACGACAATTGGGGGCGGGATGGGATGTCGTGGGCCTCCTCCGCCTCCTCCTCCTCCTTCTCCTCGTCCTCCTCCTCCTCCTCCCCCTCCTCCTCCTCCTCCTCCTCCTCCTCTTCCTCCTCCTTCTCCTACTCCTCCTCCTCCTCCTCTCTTGTGGGGTCTCCTGGAGCTTCTGGGGGGGGGGCCTCCCGGGGGGTCCTGCTCGCGGCCTCGGAGGTCCTCTTGGAGCGGGGGGCCTCGGAACGTCGACTCCTGTTCCCCCTCTGGGGCCTCTCTTGGGCCCCTCTTGGGCCGCCTTTCTCGGAGGTGGATAGACCTCCTACCCTGACCCCCTACCCTGACTTCTTCTTTAAATATATGTTTGATTATGTTTCCTCCATGTTTTCTTTTTCCCCAAAAATCCGCCTGTAGGAGGACATGCCCGACATGAAACCAGTCCTGGCCGGGCCGCCCGAGCAGTCGGGAGCACTCGGCAGCTGAATCCCAGGGCGCTCCGCGCCCCAGGGGCGCCGCCAGAAGCGGGGGGCTGCTCGGGGTCAGAGGAGGAACATCGCGGGTGGATAGACCTCCTACCCTGACACGTCGATTAGCGAATTGGCCGTTTTCGGTTCTCGAGAGGGCGTCGCGGCCGTCACTTTTGCGGGTCCAGGTCCGTAGGTTTCGGTCCCAGGCCGTTTTCACTGAGGGGAGGTTTACTGCAGGGAAGTTTGTCCACCGCCGACTTTAGGGGGACGAAGAATGACATAAACATAACAACTCGGAGGTCCGCGCGAATTTCTCGGATCCGCGCTGGGGCCCCCTGGCGGCGCCTCCGGCGCCGCCCCTGGCGCGCGGAGCGCGCCAGGGAGGGGGTCCAGAGGCGATCCGAGAAATCCGCGTGGACCTCAGAGTTTGTATGTTAATGTAATTTTTCGTTCCCCTAGTCTTATGACCCATCTCGGGCCGTTTTCGTGCGATGGTGCCTCTTATAGGCCGTCTTGCAGCGTCAAAAGCCGGAATAGGTAAGAACGCAAACATCCTTCAAACACATACGTGAAATGAATAAGTTTGGTCCTGCGGGGCCTTCGTGGGGGGCATCTTTCAGCCCTCTTGTGGCTTCATGGGGTTGGGGGCCCTTCGGGCCGTCTTGAGGGTATCGTGCGCAGTGTCTTGAGGCTCTCTGGGGCCCTCTCGTGGCACGTATGGACCCTCTGGAGCGCTTCTCAGTAAAGGTTTGGGGGGGGGGGGCGTGGGAGTTATTCGGGTCGTTCTGGGCCGAGTCATCGTCCCATAGGCCCACGCGACAAACCCCAGGAGCCCCCAGCAATCCCAGGAAATTCATGGCCCAGGCCATTTGGAATCCGCCTTAACAAAGTCCTTATCCAGTTCTCAAATGAGCCTTGGGGCACTACATTCCGCGATGAAGGCACGGTGGTGATGTTCCGCGCTGGGAACGCCCTTGGAGCGTCCCGGTAACATTATCAAGTGTTCAGCGTCAAGCTCACAATGGATGTTGCATTATCGACGCTCCAGTTGTGGGTGCTTGTTTTGTATTGAAGCTGTTAGAAGGGGGTGAGCGATCGCTGTCGACAAAGTCTTCCGCGCCGATCGAACATGGCGAGGGGAGACTGTCCAAGCGGGAGTGCTGCGACACCGCCAGCCGCCGCCCCACAGGCGGGCGCGAAGACGGCCGTGAAGATAGTCAGCTCAGGGTACGAGAACGGCAACCGCGCCGACTTCTTCTTCGACGGCCGCCTCGTAGGCGCGGGCCCCAGGAGGAGGAGGAGGAGGAGGAGGAGGAGGAGGAGGAGGAGGAGGAGGAGGAGGAGGGGGAGGGGGAGGAGGAGGAGGAGGAGGAGGAGCAGGAGGAGGAGGAGGAGGAGGAGGAGGAATAGGAGGAATAGGAGGAGGAGAAGGAGGAGGAGGAGGATGGGGAGGAGGAGAGAGAAGGTGAGGTGGGAGGAGAGGGGGGAGTGAGGAACGGGAGGATGAGGAAGAGGAGGAGGAGGCGGAGGAGGAGCATCGAAACAGGCCAACAGCACAGACTCTCCGAAGGTCCCCGCAGATTTCTGGGATCGGTGCTGGATCCCGTTCCCTGGCGCAGGGGACTGGTGGACCCCCCCACTGGGTGGCTGTTTGTTAGCGCTGCCGCCCCCCAGAAGACAGCAGAAAGGAGACAGGATCAGAGAGATCCGAGGCAGGGAACAAGAAGCATGCCGAGAGACAGAAGTCACTGGCACCAGCAAGGGAGCAGTCCATCAGAGCCCCTTACAGTCTGGGTCCACAGCGGGGGCCAGCGAGTAGTGCCTTCGCGAGGGATATTGCGAAGGCCGTACCGCCGGTGCCGCCGACCCTGAAGGGGGACGCCGACGACAACGGCGGCGGCGGCGGAGACGACGACGGCGCTGACGAGGGCCAGAGGGATGCTGCTTGGGGTCTCGTCGGAACGCTCTAGGGGGCCTCTGGGAAGGAACTCTTGGGCCTCTTGGGAGCCTCTTTGGGGGCCTCTTGGGAGCCTCTCGGGGCACCCGCGAGGCAGCAGACCATCGAAGCCCCCCCACGGTCTGGGTCCACAGCGGGGGCCAGCGAGCACTGCGTCCGCGAAAGGTATTTGTGCTCTGCTCTGTCGCGCCGCGCTGCAGGTTTTTTCCATGTCTTGCCTCGCACGAGCATGTAACCCAGGCAATCGCAAGCCGTTCCATAGGCTGGAGCGAATTGTGCGCGAGCAACGTCTAATTAGTCAACCCGCATGGTAAGGACGAGCAACTTTCCAGGGCTACCCTTGCAGCTTCCCCCTTCGGCCCATCCGTGGCCCTCTTTCGCTGGCCGCGCACCGCTCGCAAAGTGTCGACATGGCCTTCAGAGGCCCTTGCATCCTCATCGTGCCTCTTTTATTATACGGGTTGGCTGTAATTGGGGCAATCGCAATGCGATCCAAGGTATCCTTCCAGGTTGGAGCGACGTTCGCGCTAGCAAAACCTATATCTTCCAGAATGGCTCAACGTTGAATCGAAGCGTCGGCAGCGTTCGCGCGCAGACACCCCTGACCGTGAATCTTCATTTCAACGAGCTGCAATCATGCTCGCAGCAGCTCTGCACGTCCTGCGCATACTGCGTGCATGGAAGCATTGCTGCCTGTCCAGGATGGATGCCACCTACTAGAGTGAGTGATGGCTCCTTTGCGGCGAAGGCATCAACGGCTTCTTCGATAGAAGAGGGGCCAACGTCATGGTGATCGACCCCGACGCAGGGAAGGCGGCACGGGGTTGCTGGCTACTGTGATAATCGCAATTCGTGTTGCGTCTCTTGTCGTCTTCATGCGAATGTCTTGCCTGATCATGGTCCTCGTCCAAGTGCCCACGTTGGACAGACCAGCCAATTCTCTGGTTGGCGCAATCTATGTTCTCTGTCGGTGCCGGTCCAGTTCATGCTATGTCCAGTTTTTTGTCCCAACCATCCTGTGGTGTTTGGCCCTCGTTTTGAAGAGACGGTCCCCGCGTTCTTCTTCTCCTCTCCTCCTCCTCCCCCTCCCCCCCCTCCTCCCCTCCCTCCTCCTTCTTCCATGCGTTTCACCCACCTAGCACAGCGCTTCGTGGCCTCATACGGGGCTCCACCGACGGTCCCACTGGTACCGCCCGCATGCGTCCGCCACCGCCCAGCACAGCCCTTGCTCCCTGCGTTTCACCCACCCAGTACAGCGCTTCGTGGCCCCATAGGGAGCTCCACAGAAGGTCTCAGTGGCACCGCCCGCATGCGTCCGCCACCAACCAGCACAGCCCTTGCTCCCTGCGTTTCACCCACCCCGTACAGCGTTTCGTGGCCCCATAGGGAGCTCCACCGAAGGTCCCAGTGGTACCGCCCGCATGCGTCCGCCACCACCCAGCACAGCCCTCGCTCCCTGCGTCTCACCCACCCAGTATAGCGTTTCGTAGCCCCATAGGGGGCTCCACCGAAGGTCCCAGTGGCACCGCCCGCATGCGTCCGCCACCACCCAGCACAGCCCTTGTTCCCTGTGTTTCACCTACCCAGTACAGCGTTTCGTGGCCCCATAGGGAGCTCCACGGAAGGTCCCAGTGGCACCGCCCGCATGCGTCCGCCACCACCCAACACGGCCCTTGCTCCCTGCGCTTCACCCACCCAGTACAGCGCCTCGTGGCCCCATATGGAGCGCCACCGAAGAAGATATTCACAACTGCGGTACTCACAACTGCATATGGTTGGGCCTTTCGCCAGGCTAATTTGCAAGGGCAGTAGTTCGTGGTCTCGGATATATTAGGTTCAGTCCGTCGTCGGCTTTTTTCGTTGTGGGTAGGGAATCATCGGGACTCGGACAAGGTAGAAGTTCTGATTCGAGTTGGGTCTTGGACGAGCGCCCATGACGTGATGCCGAAGTCAGCACGGACCTGCGATGTTCCTAACCACCTCCAGCGCTACCGTGTAACATGCATGGCCGATTCAGTGGCGGAGAGACGGCTGGGCTCCACATGTTGCCAGCCACTTGCGCGCGTTTGGTAGTTATCATCCGAGAGTTCTTGATCGATATTCGTGTGATGGTGCTTGCGTGGGTTTACTCGTATGGCCGATTCTTGCATTTGCAGTATATGCATCTGCAGGCGAGCGGGTATTGCCGTAAGCATTGTATCCTTGTCATGTGGACGTCCTGTCATTGATCACCGAGAACGGCTTCGGCGCGTCATTGCTGCCCGCTGCCTTTGGACACGCCTGTGTCGATAACAAGTCCCGCGACCGTGCGGCTACGCTCGTGCACCGCCCCCCCTGGCTGTTCGGGAAGCCGCTGAGGAAACATTGGGCGTGGGGGGACGTCGTGGGGCAATGTTCTCTTGCCGTTTAGGCCTTGTGGGGGCCTCGTGAGGTTCTCTTTGGCCGTAAGGGCGCCCTTTTGGAACCCTGGTCGGCCGTCTTGGTCTGATTTGGGATCTCCTTGCGCCGTCTTGGTCGCTCATACGGACAGAGGGGGTAACCCGAAAATGAGTGGAACAAATATTTGGACAGTCATTGTGCTTTCCCTCGCGAGGCCCTCCTGGGGAACCTCTTATATACTTCTCGGGGCATCTTGGGGCCTATCGGGCCGTCTTGAGGCTATCGTGGGACCATTCCGGCCGTCTTGGAGGCGTCTTCGGGCCGTTTCGGAGGCCATATTGGAGCCATCTTGGACGGAAAAGCACGTGGGATAGCCCTTTGGCGGGTTTCGCCGAAGTCCATTGGGCACCTTTTGGAAGGGCCGACAAGAGCTGCGACACCCGGCACGCCAAGGACCCATGTGGCAAGCGCAGGGGGCGGCGGGTCTAGCGAGCCTCGGCCGGGAGACTTGTTAGCAGGACAGCGCGCCCATCCCGCCATCGCGCCTCGGTTGGAGGCCAGTTGCTTGTTGGATGCCTGTGGGGATCTCTTCGGAGGCCTTTCGGAAGCCTCTGGGAGGCGGTTGCGGGTTGTCTTTGGGGCCTGGAGCTTTTTTGAGTGCATCTTCAGGTCGTTTTGGGGTCTCGCAGGTCGTCCTCGGCCGGAGGGCTCGAAGTTTAAGTTCGCGGTTCTCTTCTGAGGCCATTATAGCCCCGGGGGGGCCCCCAAGAGTGGGGTCGGGCTGTTCAGCCCTCGGGCGCAGGCGGGGAGCGCTGGACCTCCGGGGCGACAAGCCCTCGCACCCGGTGGGATGGCCGCCAAAGCGCGGTCCCCTTCCCCCGGGGGGTCGCCGGGTGCGCAGCCCCCAGCACGGCCGGGACCCCCTCCCCGGTTCGCCGTGTTGGGGTCGTGCCTGGTGGCCCGTCCTCCCCGTCGTGTCGTCGCCGTCGCTGTCGTGTCGTCCGTCGTGTCGTGGCCCGTTGGGGCGGGCCCGGGGTGCCTAGGAACCGACCAACTCCCTCCCTGGCTGTTGGCCCCCGCGAGGCCGTGCCCGCGGGGGTCGTGGGAGAGGGTTGGTAGGTGACGGCCGTCCCTGGGCCCGCTCGGCCAAGGTGTGAGCGCGCCAGCGGCGCCCCGGGCGCGGCCCGTGGGGCGCCCGCGCGCGGGCCAACCGTGGCCCGAACATGGTTCGGCCCCTCGGGGACAAAAAAAAAAACTGAGGCCATTATCGTGCCCCTCATGGGGTCCTCTTAGGCCGTCCATCTTTGGGGCCTCATGGGCCGTTTTGGACGCTGAGAAAGCCGAAGAGGCGAATGTGCTGGAAATTTGTGCTTCCCGAGGGGAGTGCGATGACGTTTGCTTCTTGGTACTCTGTTGTCGGTTCTCTTGGGGTTTTCTTGGAACGTCTCGTGGGCCCCTTGGGTCGTCTTAGGGCCACACTGGGCCGTCTTGAAAGCTGTCTGGGGTCGCCCTGGGGCCCTCTCTTTCCCAATCTGAGTCGGTTCTGGAGACACTCAAGGATTCGTGAGGTCGTCTTGGGCTGGCTGAGGAGCTTCTGGGGCTCCCGGAAGTTCTCAGTCGGGTATAGACAGGACCCAAGGTAAGGGGACCCGGTTAGTGGTAGGCCCCCGAGCCCCTAAGTTGGCCAGTCGGATCATTATTAGTATTACTATTATACGTAGTATTCTTACTAGTAGTAGTAGTAGTAATAGTAGTAGTAGTAGTAGTAGTAGTAGTAGTAGTAGTAGTAGTAGTAGTAGTAGTAGCAGTCGCAGTAGAAGTGGCAGTAGCAGTAGTAGTAGTAGTAGTAGTAGTAGTCGTCGTCGTCGTCGTCGTCGTCGTCGTCGTCGTCGTCGTCGTCGTCGTCGTCGTCGTCGTCGTCGTAGTAGTAGTAGTAGTAGTAGTAGTAGTAGTAGTAGTAGTAGTAGTAGTAGTACTAGTAGTAGTAGTAGTAGTAGTAGTAGTAGTAGTAGTAGTAGTAGTAGTAGTAGTAGTAGTAGTAGTAGTAGTAGTAGTAGTAGTAGTAGTAGTAGTAGTAGGAGTAGGAGTAGGAGTCAAGCTAGCCAGCTCGAGCGAGTCAAGCATGGCATGCCCAGTCCCACCCGCCCTCCCACAACATAAGAAGCAAAGCTGGCACAACTGGGGGCCGAAGTCACACCGGCCAGCCGGTTTGGTACAGCTGATGCGGCCGCGATGGCGGTTGCCGACGGGAACTGGCGAGCGCGTGTTGAATGCCGCGCACGCATTGCCAGACGAGTCGAGAATGGCCCGGTACACCGCAGGAAGCCAGAGGTGGCCGGAGGAAGCCCGACGGTCTGACAGGACACCCCAAAGCATTTTTGTGAAAAAGCATTGGGTTTTTGATGTTTTTATGTTGAAATGCTTGCAAACACACGGTGTTCGGTAGGATTCTGACATGAACGCGCGAGTGTGCTCTTTGTTGTATTTTTTGCACAGGATTCGCGGCCTGGGTGCATGACAGAGCATCGCGAGTGCACCGCGCGATGACGTGAAATCGCTGGATTTGACCGAATTCTTAAGATTCCTATGGTTTTCCTATGATTTCAGCAAGAGAGCCCGGGCAGGAAATTTGTAGAATTTTTGTGAAAAAGCATTGGGTTTTTGATGTTTTTATGTTGAAATGCTTGCAAACACAAGGTGTTCGGTAGGATTCTGACATGAACGCGCGCGCGTGCTCTTTGTGGTATTTTTTGCAATGGATCAGCGCCGTGGACGACAGGACGTCCATGTCGAGAGGAAAAAATAAGAAACATGTTGATTTTGTATTGTTTTTTACCCCCCGGATGCGACCCCCCGGATGCGGCCCCCCGGATGCGGCCCCTAATGGCCGGCCTGGGGGGGGTAGGAGTATATTCTAATAAGGAATAAGGATAGGAGTAGTAGTAGTAGTAGTAGTAAGTAGTAGTAGTAGTAGTAGTAGTAGTAGTAGTAGTAGTAGTAGTAGTAGTAGTAGTAGTAGTAGTAGTAGTAGTAGTAGTAGTAGTAGTAGTAGTAGTAGTAGAAGAAGTAGAAGTAGTAGTAGTAGTAGTAGTAGTAGTAGTAGTAGTAGTAGTAGTAGTAGTAGTAGTAGTAGTAGTGGTAGTAATAGACGTAGTCGTAGTAGTAGGAGTAATGGTAGTAGTAGTAGTACTAGTAGTAGTTAGTAAGTAGTAGTAGTAGTAGTAGTAGTAGTAGTAATTAGTAGTCGTAGTAGCAGTAGTAGTAGTAGTAGGAGTAGTATAGTAGTAGTAGTAGTAGTAGTAGTAGTAGTATAGTAGTAGTAGTAGTAAGTAGTAGTAGTAGTAGTAGTAGTAGTAGTAGTAGTAGTAGTAGTAGTCGAGTAGTAGTAAAGGTAGTATAAGTAAGTAGTAGTAGTAGTAGTAGTAGTAGTAGTAGTAGGCAGTAGTAGTAGTAGTAGATGGAGTAATGTATATAGTAAGTAGCGTAGTAGTAGTAGTAGTAGTAGTAGTAGTAGTAGTAGTAGTAGTAGTGTAGTAGTAGTAGTAGTAGTAGTAGTAGTAGTAGTAGTCGAGTAGTAGTCGTAGTAGTCGTAGCGTAGTCGTAGTAGTTGAGTAGTAGTACGTAGTAGTAGTAGTAGTAGTAGTAGTAGTAGTAGTAGTAGTAGTAGTAGTAGTAGTAGTAGTAGTAGTAGTAGTAGTAGTAGTAGTAGTAGTAGTAGTAGTAGTAGTAGTAGTAGTAGTAGTAGTAGTAGTAGTAGTAGTAGTAGAAGTAGTATTAGTATTAGTAGTAGTAGTAGTAGTAGTGTAGTAGTAGTAGTAGTAGTAGTAGTAGTAGTAGTAGTAGTAGTATCAGTAGTAGTAGTAGACAGTATTAGTAGTAGTAGTTTTAGTAGTAGTAGTAGTAGTAGTAGTAGTAGTAGTAGTAGTAGTAGCAGGAGTAGTAGTAGTCGTAGTCGTAGTCGTAGTCGTAGTAGTAGTAGTAGTAGTAGTAGTAGTAGTAGTAGTAGTAGTAGTAGTAGTAGTAGTAGTAGTAGTAGTAGTCGTCAAGCATCACATCTGCATGTGCCGTGGGGGGGCACTCCGCTGCCTGCTCAAGTCGGTAAAGGGTTCATGTCCACTTGCAGCCAGAGGGTGTACGTCTTTGCCTTCCTTTGCCGAGGCACTGTGAGCAGTATACGGCACAGCGGAGACAAGACAGCAAATCTCGGACGGAGCGTGTTCGGCAGGCTATCGAGGTGGCATGCATGCCAGGGCGGGGCGCGGAGAATGCCCGCGAGCAGCAGTGCGGGGAGGTTACCCTGAGGAAGTCCTACGACATCTGGGGGGACCCGCAGACGGTCCCTGGGAGAGGGAACGCCCCTTGACCACCCCGACGTCGCGATTCTGCCCGCAATGCGTATCCGTTCTCTTTCTTTCTTCTGTTCTCGACCCGCTCTCTGGAATCGTCCCTGGAGCCGCAGATCAAAAAGTATCCGTTCTCGGTGTGCACGCGGCAGTTCTCCTCAGCTCTGTCCCAGCAGCCCCCTCTTCTGAGGCCTCGGCCGCGCTTAGTTGTCGCCTCGCCCGTCGCTCTGTTTGTTTTTCCCGCGTTTCCCTCGCCGATTCGTCGCTGCGTAGCCCGCTTTGACCTGACTCGCCGCCGGCGCTCTCGCCCGCGGCTGCTGACTAAAAAGTATCCGTTCTCGACCCCTTTTTCACCCCTTGACGGTTCCGGGGCCCAATGAGGGTCCCCGGAGGCCGAACATTCCCTGACACGTCCCGTCGATTTGTTTGTTCATGATGCGAGGGGGACTGGATCTCCGTCACCACCAGTGTTCAAGCTTCGGCCTGGGCCCAGAGCGGTGGGTATCGGCTCCTGCGAAGGTTGGGAGACCTCCGCGTTCAAACTCGCTTGCGGAGTCTTTGCTCTCCTTCCCGTCCTCCCTCCTTTTTCTCCCTTCATCTTCCTCCTCCTCTCCCTGCTCCTACTTCTCCTCCTCCTCCTCCTCCTCCTCCTCCTCCTCCTCCTCCTCCTCATTCCTCCCCTCCTCGATACCTCTCCGAACTCCGTCCATCCCTCATCCTCCCTCCCACTCTCCTGTCTCCCTCCCTAATCGCGCCCGAGCGTGTCGCGATTAGCAAGAACCCGAAGGTGTTGCAGAGGTGGGGGTGGGGGTTAGCGACAGGCGATCCTGGCGCAGTTGGTGGCCTCTGGCTTTTTCGGGGATTGTTTGCGCCGTCCGCTTGCGAGCTGGTGTTCTTGTCGCCTTTAGGGGACCACATGCGAGCCCTACCCCTACCCCCCACGATTTCCGGGAGGGAGGGGGGGGGCTCACTTCGTTCAGAGCGATCAGAGGACTCAGAAGGCATCTGGCCGTCCGAGAAGAAGCCATCTCTGAGTCTTCTTCGAAGAGGCGAGGCGGAGCAGAGCAGCAGGAACAGAGCAGAAGGAACAGCAGAGCAGAGCAGCAGGAAGCAGCAGGCCGAGGGAGTGAAGCATGCTGCTGCGCCGCCGTCGGCGCGACAACCTCCAAGAATGAGACAGGGAAAGCGGCAGAGGGAGAGGAAAAGACAGGAAGGCAGAGAGAGAGAGAGAATGAGGGGGGGATATGTCTACATATGTAGAGAGAGAGAGAGAGAGCAACAAAAAACAACAACTGTCCTTGGAAAACCACGTGCCCGCGTGCACTGCCTTGTCAAAGTGGGCGTTGACACCAACATCGATGCGAGGGGGGAATACGGCCAATAAATCATTGTCAGTCAAGAAAAGATGGCGCAATCACGCTAACAGCGCATAACTACGAAATACCATTAAGTCCGTGGGTGTTCACTTGCGGAGGTACTTGACCTGAGGCCCTTGCCCTTGCACACGCTTCCCTGATCAGCAGCCCATGGACGAGACAGTGATATACATATATATATATACACACACACAAGACTGCAGTGGCGCTTCGCGCCATGCACCTTGGTCCTTGAAGTTTGGCATGCAGGCGGAATGGCAGGAAGGTCAAGCCGACAATTTAGCGATAACTCCTGGTTGCCTTTTCCGGCATCGCCGCTATAATGATGTTATTCGTTATATTCCTCCATGCTTCTTGTTCCTTATTTTCGCCATACCCTGCGCATTCTCCCCATCCTCCTCAGCTTTTTTTTGCGGAGGCTCCTCCTTGGAGAGCCTCTAGGGGTCTCACAAAAGTTGTTCCCGGCTTTCTTAAGGCCTTCTGGAGGCCTCCTGGACGCATTCTGGGGGCCTCCGGGGGCTTCCTCAGGCCACCCTGCCTCCAACCGCTGTCTCCCTGAACGACCGAATCACGATTTGGAATTCTTCGGAGGGTGTCTTCGGGCCATCTTGGGCCGCCATGGGGCTCTCTGAGGGCCATCTTGGACCCGTGTTGTGCCGTTTTGGGACTCTCTTGGACTGCCTGGAAGCCCTTTCGGATGGTTGTGGGGCGATTTGGGAGCCTCCCAGGCGGCTTCGGACGCCCAGAAGACCGCCGTCTTAGAGCGTCGGGAAGCCGAAAAGAGGAGAACCCCAAAATTCACCAAAAACCCATAGAAAATCAATGATATTTGCCTCGGGGGGCCTTCTTGGGAGTGCTCTTGGAGGCCTCTTTGGGGCCGCCCTGGAGGCCTCTTGGGCCATCTTGAGGTCACGTCGGTCACTCTTGGAGCGCTCTTGTGCTGTCTTGGGGGTCTCTGGGACGTCTCCGATGACCCCCCTGATCGCCTTAAGTGTGCTGGGAAGGCTTGGCAAAACGCCTTGCGAGGCCCGGTGGCCGCTTCGAGGCCCGTCCGGAGGGCCCCAAAGCCCCAGGTCCTGGGAGACCGGTTTTGGGGGGGGGGGACGGGTTTTCCTCCCGCCCGGGCTTATAAAAATATAGGAAAAGGAATACCTCATCACATATACACACATACATAGTGGAGCGGCCCTTGCAACGAATACGCGTGCAGCTACTGGCGGGCAGCCATGGCGGGAATCTGCGACATACAACCCATGGAGTGGGCTGTGAAGTCATACGGGCCCTTACGGATACAGTACCGACGCAGGCCAACTGGTGGCTCCCGAAATCCCCCAGGATCTCCCACGTTCAGAAATCTTTGTAAGCTCGTCTCGCGGACTACGGCTGAATGGAGGGGTGGTGAGATCAGCACCAGAGCCAACGGGAGCCAGGGGGTCCTAGGTCGGACAAGAAATCAAGTCCAATAGCCTCCTGGAGGAGAGTGGACACCAACATCGAGCAAAGTCCGACGGACATGATTTGCAACGGCAGTGCTCCAGAAATTGCACGCGACCAGTCTCTCCCCCACCAGCACCCACTGATCGTCGTCTTCTCCTTTTGACGCTGTTATTCTCTCTTCTTCCCCTTCCGTTTCTTCCCTCCTCCTCCTCCTCCTCTTCCTCCTCCTATTCCTATTATTCCTGGCATGCGTCCTCCTCGTTCAGGTCTTCTCGTGCCTCTTCCTTCTCTGCCTCCTCTTCCCGCTACTGCGGAACCTCCTGCTGCTGCTGCTCCCCCCAGTCCTTCACTATTTGTGCTTGTCTCCGACTCGCCGGAACGGAACACAAAAACAAAAGCACATACCAACCAAGGACACCCGGAAACAAACACGAACTAATTAAGAAACACACAGACACCACACATAATAAACAATCCACACAACATAACATTAGCCTAGCGAGGAACCCACCCAGATGCAGTTGTGAGCGTCGTTGTCTGCACCGCATTCAGTGAAGCTCCCTATGGGGCTGTCAAACGTATGAGGGTGTGCCAAAATGTGTGCGGTGGCCGCATGCGAACGCTGGAATTTGGGCCTTCGGTGGGGCTCCTTATGGAGCCAAGAAGCGTGTGAGGGGTATGCCAAAGTAGGTGCGGTGGCCGCATGCGAACGCTGACATTTGGGCATTCGGTAGGGCTCCTTGTGGGGTCACGAAACGTGTGAGGGGTGTGCCAACATGGGTGCGGTGGCCGCATGCGAACGCTGACATTTGGGCCTTCGGTAGGGCTCCCTATGGAGCTACGAAGGGTGCGAGGGGTGTGCCAAAATGGGTGCGGTGGCCGCATGCGAACGCTGGCATTTGGGCCTTCGGTGGGGCTCCCTGTGGGGCCTTGGGACGTGTGAGGGGTATGCCAAACTTGGTGCAGTGGCCGCATGCGTACGCTGGCATTTGGGCCTTCGGTGGGGCTCCCTGTTGGGCCACGAAACATGTCAGGGGTGTGCCAAAATGGGTGCGGTGGCCGCATGCGAACGCTGGAATTTGGGCCTTCGGTGGGGCTCCCTGTTGGGCCACGAAACGTGTGGCGGGTGTGCCAAAATGGGTGCGGTGGCCGCAGGAGTACGCTTGCATTTGAGCCTTCGGTGGAGCTCCCTATGGGCCACGAAACGTGTGACGGGTGCGCTGAAACGGGTGGTTACGATGATCTCGATGATGATGAGAGGAGGAGGGAGGGGACAGCGGGAGGATGAGGAGGGAACGCGGGGACCGTCTCTTCCAAACGAGGACCCAACACCACATGATGGTTTAGAAAAGAAAGGAACAACGAGCAAAAGCCGCGCAAAGAACACATAACCAACTAGAACTGTGCGGCAGAGGGGCACGGAGAGGGAGGC
>CAUYUJ010002047.1:72500-100000 GCA_963575745.1 Prorocentrum cordatum
AGTCTCCCTTGCCTGCTCCTCGGATCTCTGGCCGCAGCCCAGCTGGTCCGTCCTCCCCCCTCCCCCTCCTCCCGATCTCGACCTGGCCTCTCCGTGCCGTTCCCGGCTCCTCGCCCTGCTCCCTCGTCCCCCTCGCGCGTGCTCGCGTGCCGAGGACTCTGGGTTCGAGAACCTCGACTCCGACGCCAGCCGGATGACCTCTCTCTCTCTCTCTTCGCAGCGGCGCAGGAAGACAGTCGCAGCAGAGCGGGCCAGCTATCGGTCCGAACGAAAGGGGGGGATAGGGAAAGGGGGGGTTACGAAATCTGCTGCATGCAGCTGGTGTCGGCCTCACCGAGGGGACCATTCCTCGATACGTAGCCGCCTCCGGCGCCAAAAAGGCGCGGGGAAAGTCAGCTCTGTGCGCTGATTCTCACCCCCCCCCTTTGCTATCCCCCCCTTGTCGCCCGACCCGAAGCTGCCAGAGTCGCGCGAGCACGGCGCAACGCGCTCTGCACCACGGCCCATGACTTGCGCTTGCGGCGGCCGCCGTGTGGTTTACCGCCCGCACGAGCCCTGGTGAGATCTGAGCGACGGTTCGAACGCGAACGTTTGTGAGAGGCAGGTCGTTCCTTGGCACGACTTGCGCTTACGGCGACCGCCGCACGACTTGCAGCCGGTGTGAACCCTGGTGAAATTTGAACGACGGTCTGACCGCGAACGTTTTTGAGAGAAGCAGCTTGTTCCTTGGCATGCTTTGCGCTTGCAGCGGCCGCCGTGTGGCTTTCCGCCGGTATGAACCCTGGTGAAATTTGAACGACGGTTTGAACGCGAACGTCTGTGAGAGGCAGTTTGTTTCTCGATGCTCGCGCTGGAGTTGGCCAGCCCGCTGCTCAGTTGAGGAACGTCAGAGGGAGTCTTCAGTGCGAGTGCTTTCTGGGCGTGCTGCTTCCAGGACGACGCCGGCAGCGCGTCTTGCACGGCAGGAGGGCCGCCAGGCACGCAGAGGAGAGGCTCGGGGGAGACGGCCGCGCGCAAGAACGACGGCGCTCCGGGTGGAGACAGGGGAAGACCGAGCAGCGAAATGCATTCGGGAGGGGCTAGGCTCGAACCAGTGTGCACTCTTCCATAGCGTTCAGGGAAGCTCCGCCAGAGCGCTCCCGAGCTCTCCGGAACGGCCGCGGCGCCCGATGCATCCTCCAGAACCGCCGGGCCTCACAGGTCCCCGATGTGTCCGTGTCCGATGGACGTCGCAGTCTTGGCTCCGTCTTGAGAGGGCGTGCAGGCCCGAGCGGGGGGCGCGGTGCCAGGAGTCCCCGAGGAAGGAGGAGGAGTCGATGTGGGGGGTGCTGCAGCGCGCGGAGTGCGAGGGGAGGCTGCCCCAGGGATCCGATGCGGCCTCATGCTGACATGGCGATGCTTGGCATCCTGGTGCAGCCGATGCGATCCGATCTCGATTCCGTGCCGATGCGGCCCGAGCCGACGCACATTCCGAGTCGATCCGCTCTGCCGAGCCGATGCTGAGTAATCTCAAGTCGGGCATGAGCCTCTACAGGAGGAATCGTCAAGAATAGTCTAACAATTGTCTAGGAACGATGTTTCAACTCTTGTTACGCGTGTTTGAATAGTCTTGAGTATTGCTGAACTCTATTCCAACACCCGCCTGTAGGAGGACATGCCCGAACGGAGAGGGCACGCGCCAGTGCACCTCCGGCGCTTGCCAGGCGATCAACGCGATGCGAGGTGTCGGCGCCACCATCGCTGGGCCTCTCGGCGCGCGGGGGGGCTGCTGCGGGCGGGAGCCAGGGGCAGCGACTGCGGGGGACAGCCTCCGGGGAGGATAGGGGGCCGCATGCGAACCCTACCCCTGCCCACCACGATTTCTGGAGGGTGGGGTTCAACTTCGTCCGGGAGCTCCCGAGCGAAGTGAACCCCACCCTCCCCCTCAGAGATCGTGGTGGGTAGGGGTTCGCATGCGGCCCCCTAGAGGAAGCATGGACCCCCAATCTCGACGCACCAAAAAAAACATGGGTTGAGGCGCGCGTGGATCGGCGACGGGTCCCGTTGCCGTGCACAAGCGGCGCGCTCCGTCGCCCAATGGGGCGGCAGTGGCGCTTTGTTTCGGGTGTCACGTTCCCCGAGGCGTGGGTCTGGCGCCCACGCGCCAGATCCACGAATCCCTAACCCATAAATACCATGCGCCTGAGATGGGCGCTTGGTAACCCAGCACCCTGGATGACGAAGCATCACCCCTTCTTTTAACCTGTCAGAGTTGCTAATCCATGGCCGAGACAGAGTTCGTTGGTCGGGGGAAAAGGGGCGGCAAGGCCGAAGGTCATGATCGCCCTTGAAAGTACGACTCGGAGTTGCTATTCTCTCATGTTGAGTAGCCACAGTATCACGAACGTGTGGCAGGGCTTTGGGATTCTCACTACTTCAGTTTTCCTATCCCACGAATGTGTGGCAGGGCTATGGGATTCTCACCATTTCAGCTTTCCAAACTCAACAGGGCTCATGAACCAATACTATTTCAGTTTTGCGACTCTCATCATTTCACGATTGAATCATTGTACCCATACTCTTTATCAGGCTTCGTGCTCTCATATAGATATGTGTATACACAAACACATCCTCCAGGGAGGCTCGACAGATCGAGCAGGGCATCGCCATACCATGCTATTTCTCAGGTGTCGTGCTCCGACCCATCCAAGGAGGCCCTGCCAGAGCGAGCCGGGTATAATTATACCATGTTATTTCTCCGTCTTCTTGCTCCTCCGACTCCTCCAAGGAGGCCCCGACAGAGCGAGCAGGATATCGTTATAGCAAATTAACAGATAATCATACAGACGAGTTATTGGGAGAAAGTGTATCATTCCACGCGAACCCCGAACTTTCTGATCCCCACCTTGTGATTACCAGTGGCATAGAGTTGGCCCACCGTGCTCAGGAGCGGGCGTCTTTTTGCTGTCGGGGGCCAAGCGCCGATCTATCTGCGGCGTTTCCTCGAGTCAAGGTCGATGGTCCTGCCCTGAGCTGGTCTCCCCAAGTCGTTCCCCCCCTTCAGGAGAGGGGGACAGGGGGGAAGGGCGCGAAAGCGGACGGGCACCGACGAACAAACGACACGGCCAGGAACGGTTGCTTCGCGTATCGCGCCGCCTTGAGCTCCGTCCCGCTCTGTGCACGGCGTTGCTCACCGTTATGTTCCCGGAAAGGGCATAGGCCCAGGGTTCTCTTTTAGTATGTAAACTTGTCCCCGGTGCCTCAATTGAGGTGGGCCGGCGGATGCTTTCCCTGATGAGTAGATAAATATCGAGGTCGAGGTGGGCCGGCGGATTAAGATTTGAGGATTTCTTTGGCGAAACGCTTGTTTTTGAAATCCCGATCGATAAATCACAGGGTGCGGGCCACTCTTTCGTGTGTTGAGGATGTCTCGAGCGAAACGCTTGCTCCGCAGCAGAGTTACCGAGGATGTCTCGAGCGAATCGCTTGTTTTGTAGAACTTGACGGATCTGGGCGCCCCAGAGATCCACAACGCAATTGAGCAGAGCACAGTTCAGCGCAGCATGGCAAATTCCAAGTCAGCACAGCACGGCACAGCACAGCCCCTGGCACAGCACATCGCCATCGACACCTTCAGCATTGCAAGCGCCCGTCGCCCAATACGGTGTCGTGAAAACGTTTCCATGCATGCGGTTCTATATGCGTTTCCACGACCACACCCCCGCACGACCACACCCCAGCACGACCACACCCCAGCACGACCCCACCCCAGCACGACCCCACCCCAGCACGACCAAACCCCAGCACGACCACACCCCAGCATTACCCCACCCTAGCACGACCCCACCCCAGCAAGACCATCACCCAGCACGACCACACCCCAGCACGACCTCACCACAGCACGACCTCACCACAGCACGACCACGCCCCAGCACGACCACGCCCCAGCACGACCACGCCCCAGCACGACCACCCCCCAGCACGACTACCCCCCCAGCACGACCACCCCCCAGCACGACCACCCCCCAGCACGACCACACCCCAGCACGACCACTCCCCAGCACGACCACACCGCCTTGGTTGAGTGGTTGCCTGTCGTCGTGGAATGTTTCGTGGGGTGTCTCGTGGACTGTTTCGCGGGGTGTCTCGTGGAATGTTTCCAGGAAAACGTTGAAAACGGTCGCCCGTGTCTCGTGGAATGTTTCGCGGGGTGTCTTGTGGAAGTGCCCGTCGCCCAATACGGTGTCGTGAAAACGTTTCCATGCATGCGGTTCTGTATCCCTTTCCGGGTTCGTGGGTCCATCATGTTTCGGTCTGCGGCGATGGGCACGCTCCAAAACGCGAGGCTGCCGGCCACAGGACAACAGTGATTTACGATTGCGCTTAAGTCGGGCGTGTCCCCCTACAGGAGGTAGTCGGGGACGTGTTTTTGTTTTTTGATATATATATATACATATATATGAGCATTGTTCGAATGCTTTTTGGCTATCTCTTTCTTGTTCGTCCAAAACCCGCCTGTAGGAGGACGCGCCCGACCTAATATTGCGCGTCTTCTCACCGAGAGCTGTACTTCGAATCGGGTTCTGACGGCGGGGGTTCTGACGGCAAGCTCTGTACGAGTGAATATAGCCCCGTCTGGGTTACGTGGAGCAACGCACCGGCGAGCACATTCACACTTATAACATTTGGCCAAGATGCACCCCCCACGGATTCCGGATCACCCCGTGGAACGCATTCGCTTCATGGAGCCATTGTTTTGCCCATGTTGTGGCAGATTATCCCTTGGAGCGCGCCTGCCGACTCATCCGTCCCCCAAGGGGCCTTTAGGTCCCACAGCGCGACTTATCGAAGTCATCACCCAGCGGAGAGGAACAGTCGTTATTATTTCTCCGATGTGCCTTCCCCTTGAGCAGCAGTCCTTTTAAACGCAGGGCGTCTTCTCATCCTCCATGTTAAACGCAGTTGACAGTGACGCGGCCCGTCTTCTGTTCCATCGCAGCCTTGGTGCACCATCGCCGGCGGAGAAAAAAAACATGTGCGCGGATGGGCTATTCCACCGATTTATATTGTGGTAGTGGCCGCAGTATGTTCTCATGGTTGGGTCCACAAACACTTTCCGTACTAATTGCTCGCGTTCGCACCATATCAGGTTTGGTTGCTCGAACGCATGAGCGTCACGATCGTTGAGCCAATTTGGGAGATTTGCTAGAACCGTGCGCAGTGTGAAATCCGCAAACAAATAACCTTTTGTTGCACCAGTTGCGGTCCTGAGCCATCCGTACGACGGGTGATGGCACGAACAGGTGTCACAGCAGTGGAACCAGCACATTGTCCAAAGCGAAGGGCGCTGCAGCACAACGTCACGGCCTGGGCTTCTGGCCGACCTGAATGCTCCGAGCCGCTGGATCCACGAATCCCCGCCGTGTCCTCTCTCCCTCCATGGCGCACAGGTGCCGGCGGCGCTGACAAGGGGAGGCGAAGAAGGAAGCAGAGGTGGTGGCGGTGGAGGAGATCGAAGGAGGAGGGGGAGAAGCAGGACGAGTCGGGCGCCATGGCGCCACCATTCTTTTGGGGGACAAGGTCGGGGAAGCGAGGCAGAGAGGGAGGAGGGAGCAGCACAGGAGAGGAGGGAGGGGGAGGGGGAGGCGGCCACAGACACAGTTAGAACCTTTGGAGCGCCTATGCTTAAGTCCGGCCTGTCCCTCTGCAGGGGGAAAATTCAAAAATAATTAAAAATAGTATGGGGACGATTTTTGGAGTACTGTCTTACCATTTTGAATATGTTTTGGGTATGTTTTAGTTGTTCTCGAAAATCCCCCTGTGTGGGGACACGCCCGACTTAAGCCTATGCCCACAGGACCTTCCTCGATCCACCCCACTCTCCTCTCAGGAGGGAAAACATACACAGACACAATTAATCGTCGATTCCTCAGAAAATACGGGAAAATATGGGAAGTGGGGGGGAAGACAAAAACCCAGAAAATATGGGAAAATATGGGGAATATGTTCATTTGTGTTTATTTATTTGTGTGTTTGTGGGCCCCTTCATCCTCGCCCCCCCCCCCCCCCTCTCCAGTCCCGAGCGGTCCCTGGAGCTCTCCCGAGGGCTCCACGGATGCCGCCAGCTGCCCGAGAGGGAGCAGCCAGAACGTTCCGATCCTCCTCCTCCTCCTCCTCCACCTCCTCCTCCTCCTCCTCCACCTCCTCCTCCTCTCCACCTCCTCCTCCTCTCCACCTCCTCCTCCACCACCAACGATCCTCTTCCTCCTCCACCTCCTCCTCCACCTCCACCGCTCTTCTCATCGTCGTCGTGGTCGTCTTCGTCGTCGTCATCGCCCTCTCCCCCTCCAGTGAGCAGCGCGCGTCTGCAGGGTATACATGGTGAGGAGGAGGAGGAGGGCCAACGCACACCCAAAATGCATCAACGATGTTGCAATAACCTCCCCCCTCCAAGTTCCCTCTCTCCATAGGTCCCTACAAGAATGTGTTGTCACTGAGGGAAGTGGCCCGTTGAAAGACAACTGTCTGAGAATATTCAGCCTTGCCGCACAGACAACACATTCCTGGAACTTCAGCGCCGCGAGTCGAAGTGATTGCTGCGTCCTGGTAGCCGTGAATCGTGCCAGAACGCCGTTCCGTGGATCAACGCCGTGAGTCAACATGTGTTGCGTCCTGACAATCCTAAGCCGTATCAGAACGCCGCTCCTGGGACCTCGATCGCTCCAATCCTCGAACAGGTTGCACACTTTGACAACTACTATGCGCGGCGATAACGCGAGAGCCACCTTTTGAAAGCCGCCCGCCCTCAATCAACGCATTTGCTGCAAACTGTTAAGACGAATGTGCGCGCCGCTAATACGAGAGCCTCATGTTGAACACCGTCCGTGCGAATTCCAATCTCCAGGGTCATGCATGGTGAAAACGTCTCAGGCGAAACTCCTTGCCCGCCCCGTACCGACACGTCTGCGGGTGCGACAGAGAGTAGTCATTTACCAGGAGAAGGGGCTCAGGAGGATGAGGAGGAGGAGGAGGAGCAGAATGAGGGGGAGGGGGAGGAGGGAGGGAGGGGTGGAGGAAAGGAGGAGGAGGAGGAGGAATCATAGACGAGGGAGGCGGGCGAGGGGGGAGGAGGGAGGGAGGAGGGAGGAGATAGGAGGAGGAAGAAAGAAAGAAAGAACACTCCGTGGGGGCCAAGTCCGTCCATCGACTAGACATTCAGAGGCCCAGAGGCTATCATCAAGAGGAGGATCCAAAACGCCTGGGAACGCTGGCCCCAAAGCTACACCGAACACTGGTGCACTGCCCGGGGGGGAGGGAGGGGGGGCGAAGAGGGCGGAAGCGGGAGAGGAGGAGAAGAGGGAGGATTAGGAGGGGGAGGGGGAGGGGGGTGAGCCCGCTTCCCACAGGGAGGGCGTCCTGGGGGGCGGAGCCCGCTGGCGGGGGTCCCCAGGCGTCCGCGAGGGGTACGCGCTCATCGGCGTGGCGGGCCCGGATCTTCCCCCGCGCGCGCTCGGGCCTGGGCCGGGCGCAAGGCAGCCCGGCGGAGGGAAGTGCGAAGACGCGCTCGCGTCGTGGCGAGAATCATCGCAGGCCTAGAGGTTGACACCAACACCAAGATCGGCGGTGTTCCTCCACCGAGGGCAGAAGACTTCCGATCTCGGTGACGGTGGTCATAGTCTGGCTTTCGAGGTGACCGGAATAATACCGCCAACGTCGAAATCCAGGATCCTCTTCCCCCTGTGGAGGCAGCCCCCTGTGTTGGTGTTGGTGCCCATTTCCAGGACTTCGGAATCGCGGCCGGAGGTCTTGCTGGGCCCGAGGGACGTCCAGCAAGTATATTGGGATGGAAGAGCGGTGCCGGGGAAAGGGTGGGGACGTTCTGGGGGACCGCGCACGAACAGCATCAAGACGTCGCGTTTCTGGGGTTGGAGGAGGAGAGAGGGAGGGGGGCGAAGGTGCGAGAAAGGGGGGAGCAGGAGGCAGTGGCCCTGCCGTGTCTTCTGCGCCCGCCAGGCTTGAGCATTTCCCAACCATCCTGCGGTGTTGGGTCTTCGTTTTGAGCAGGCAGCGCCTGCGTCCTTCCTCCCGCTGCCCCCCCCCTCCCTCTCTTCATCATCAGCATCACTGTCACCATCATCATCGTCATCATCATCATCATCATCATCATCATCATCATCATCATCATCATCATCATCATCATCACCGTCATCATCAGTTCGGCACACCCCTCACACGGTTCGTGGCCTCATAGGGAGCTCCACCGAACGCCCTTGTGGTTGCGTCCTCATGCGTCACCGCCACCCATTACGGGACACCCTTCACACGGTTCGTGGCCCCATAGGGAGCTCCACCGAACGCCCTTGTGGTTGCGTCCGCATGCGTCACCGCCACCCACTACGGCACACCCTTCACACGGTTCGTGGCCCCACAGGGAGTTCCACCGAAGGCTCCGGTGGCAGGGTCCGCATGCGTCACCGCCACCCACTACGGCACACCCTTCACACGGTTCGTGGCCCCTTAGGGAGCTCCACCGAAGGCCCCAGTGGCTGCGTCCGCATGCGTCACCGCCACCCAGGACACGGTCCCATAGGGAGCTCCACCGAAGGCTCCAGTGGCAGGGCCCGCATGCGTCACCGCCATTTAGGATAGTGTTTTGTGGCCCCATAGGGAGCTTCACCGAAGGCTCCAGTGGCAGGGTCCGCTTGCGCCACCGCCACCCAGGACAGCGTTTCGTGGCCCCTGAGGGAGCTCCACCGACGGCTCCACTGGCAGGGTCCGCATGTGTCGCCGCCACCCAGGACAGCGTTTCGTGGCCCCATAGGGAGCTCCACCGAAGGCTCCAGTGGCAGTGTCCGCATGCGTTGCCGCCACCCAGGACAGCGTTTCGTGGCCCCATGGAGAGCTCCACCGAAGGCTCCAGTTGCAGTGTCCGCATGCGTCACCGCCACCCACAACAGCGTTTCGTGGCCCCATAGGCAGCTCCACCGAAGGCTCCAGTGGCAGGTTCCGCATGCGTCCGCGCCACCGATTTCGGCGCACCCCTCTTACGCTTCGCTTCCCCATAGGGAGCTCCACCGAAAGCGGGACCGACAATGCGGCACTCGCAGCTACATCTGGTTGGGGCTACCGGCCCCAGTCGTCGTTCGATCTGCTTTTACCAGCCTGGAACATATCCCTATCCCTATGCTGGGCACCCCCTCAACACGATGCCAATCTTAGGGATTCCCTTGTTCCCAACCATCCTGTGGTGTTGGGTCCTCGTTTTGAAGAGACAGCGCCCCGCGTCCCACCTCCTCTCCTCCTCCTCCCCCTCCTCCCATCCTCCATCATCATCATCATCATCATCATCATCATCATCATCATCATCATCATCATCATCATCATCATCATCATCATCATCATCATCATCATCGTCATCATCATCATCATCATCATCATCATCATCATCATCATCATCATCGTCATCATCATCATCATCGTCATCATCATCATCATCATCATCATCATCATCATCATCATCATCGTCATTGTCATCGTCGTCATCGTCATCGTCATCACCCACTTCGGCACACCCCTCACACGTTTCGTGGCCCCATAGGGAGCTCCACCGAAGGCCCCATGGCTGCCGTCCGCATGCGTCCCGCACACCCATTTCGGCACACCCCTCACACGTTTCGTGGCCCCACAGGGAGCTCCACCGAAGGCCCCAGTGCTGCCGTCCGCATGCGTCCCGCACACCATTTCGGCACACCCCTCACACGTTTCGTGGCCCCATAGGGAGCTCCACCGAAGGCCCCATGGCTGCCGTCCGCATGCGTCCCGCACACCCATTTCGGCACACCCCTCACACGTTTCGTGGCCCCACCTCACACGCTCGTGGCCCCACAGGGAGCTCCACCGTCCCCCAGTGCTGCCGTCCGCATGCGTCCGCATGCACACCCATTTCGGCACACCCCTCACACGTTTCGTGGCCCCATAGGGAGCTCCACCGAAGGCCCCATGGCTGCCGTCCGCATGCGTCCCGCACACCCATTTCGGCACACCCCTCACACGTTTCGTGGCCCCACAGGGAGCTCCACCGAAGGCCCCAGTGCTGCCGTCCGCATGCGTCCCGCACACCCATTTCGGCACACCCCTCACACGTTTCGTGGCCCCATAGGGAGCTCCACCGAAGGCCCCATGGCTGCCGTCCGCATGCGTCCCGCACACCCATTTCGGCACACCCCTCACACGTTTCGTGGCCCCACAGGGAGCTCCACCGAAGGCCCCAGTGCTGCCGTCCGCATGCGTCCCGCACACCAGGTGTGTGGCGTGCCGACATGGGCGTCGCGGCGCGCGGGCGCTGCCGTCGGGGTTCCCAGGGAAGCCCCCTGCAGAGGCGACGCTCAGAGTCACGAGTACCGAGAGTCACGCAGACCCAAACTGTTCACAGTCGTATACATACATTTACACTGGGCGTATCCATGCACGCATTCATGCGAATAGAATCAATCGCGCGCAGATTCATTCATAATCAGACTCGCTCGCGATCCGACTCGCACGCGCTCAAGCTTTCATATTCGGACCTATCGTCTTCGTTCGTGTTGTGTACACTGCCACGCATTTCGGCACACCCCTCATACGGCTCGTGGCCCCATAGGGAGCGCCACCGAAGAAGATATTCACAATTGCGGTACTCTCAACTGCATATGGTTGGGTCCTTCGCCAGGCTAATTTTTTGAGGGCGAGTCCCTAAGATTGTCATCGCCTTTTGGCGTGTCAATCTTAGGGACAGGGATACGTTCGAGGCTGGTAATGTTTGGTGCATGCAAGCGCTTCAGACTCTGTCTTGGAGCTTGCGCAGCGTCAGGAAAGGAGGTGCAGTCGAGGCCCTGAGGGCACAGGGGGGGCTCCAGAGTTCGCCTGGCCGCCCCGCGGGCCTGGGCCGGGGAGCACGTTCGTGATTGAGGCTCGCCGTGGCCAGAAGAGGTCTTGGGTTTCTTCTTCGACGTCCCTCGCGGCAGCACGATGGCTGTACAGCAAGCAGTGACGAAGCGTTCTGGCTCGCCGATATGACCCCACCAAGGAATGTTCTGAGAACCTCGTGTGGTCTGCACGAGACGTTCTCAGAGCATTGATGTCTGAGACTGTCGTGTATTGACGCATCGGGTTTATGGTCCAAGAACATTGTTGTTGTTGTTGTTGTTGTTGTTGTTGTTGTTGTTGTTGTTTTCTGACATTGTTGGGTTCTGAGACAATTTCGTTGTAGGCCTGTAGGAATGCCGGGACGGTCGGTCCTTGTTCAAGTGGGATGGGGGCAATTGCGCGGGAAGGAATGAAAGAGGTGGAGATCAGCGGCACCATAGTTGGTGCTCGGAGCACCGCCGAATGCTCTCCTTTGGGGTATTATGGGGGCATGCAACACTGCCCGCGTTGGGAACGGTTGCGTTTACCGGGTTGCTAGCCGAAGTTCCCGTTGGAAGAGTGCCCTTTAGAGAAGCGCTGAGGAGGAAAAGGGGTGCGAAGTTGCGAGGGGGAGGTGGTCGCCCACTTTGTCGTCGAAATGCTACCACTGATCACTGAGCGGGCGTCTAGACCTCCGACAGCGTTATTTTTCGAGACCTGGTTTCTCAGAGGTTTGGAGCCCTTCGCCTCAGGTGGCTGAATGTTGTCAAACACTTTTTCGGGTCCTAATTCGGGCCTCTTGTGGCCGATCGGGACGATCCAGGCAACTCCAGAACGCCCTCGGCGAGGCGCAGGTGCAGGAAAGCGCTCCGAGGGTGGAAATCTACCAACAAAAAACAACGAACGCGCCCGAGCAGACAGAGAGACCAGAACTTCCGAAAACGCAAACCAGACATGCGATGTCTTGATCTTATCTCACTGCGCCGTTCCCGGAAGCCCCGACCCCTTCCGCAGGGACGCTTCCTCAGCCCGCTTCTCTCTTTCCAGGAGTCCCACAGCCCGGCGAGGGCCCCCACGGGGCCGAGCACGACCAAAAATCTCCCCGTCGTGTTTTCTCGGCGTCCCCCCAACATGCAAGGAAAGGCTATACTACAAGATGGGTGTACTACATGTTCGGGTCGGACGCGCGCGCCTCCAAGGAGAACATGCAGTACTAGCATGTCCTTGTGCGTCCCATTCCCTTCGCTCCGCGACCATCGATCCCCGCCTCGCAAAACGATGGCGCTGGGCGACGAAGAGGCGGCCGGCCCGCAGCCAGAGGACCGCGCCCGACGCGCGGCGAGCCGCGCGCGCTCCTCTCCGAGGGGTGGTGCGCGCCGAGGTCCGCGGCGGCCCCGCCTGGGCGGAGAGCCAAGGCGCCCCGCGCCCCCCCCCGCCGACGGCGGCCGCCCCCCCGCGCAGCCGGCGCCGTGGCCTGTCCCCCTACAAGGTCGGGGGTGGACAGAACCCCCAACAGTGACACGTCGATTAGTGAATTGTCCGTGTTCGGTTCTCGAGATGGCGCCGTGGCCGTTATTTTCCAGGCTTGCGCCCGCCAGGTTTGGGCCTCAGGTCGTTTTCACTAAACCACGTTTTACTAAAGGGGGGTCTGTCCATCCCCGACAGGGGGATGCCCGGCGAAAAATAAAAAATACTTCAAAAATAAGCCAAACATCGTCTGGGGACTATTTTTTGAGTATTGTTTGACATTTTTTCCCAACCAACCTGTATTGTTGGGTCCTCGTTTTGAAGAGACGGTGCCCCGCGTCTCCTTCCTCCCGCTGCCTCCTCCCTCCGCCCTCCTCTCCCTCGTTGCCTCTGCTCACGGCGCACCCCTCACACGCTTCGTAGCCCCATAGGGAGCTCCACCGAAGGCCCCAGTGCTGCCGCCCGCATGCGTCCCGCACACCCATTTCGGGGCACCCCTCACACGTTTCGTGGCCCCATAGGGAGTTCCACCGAGGGCTCCAGTGCTGCCGCCCGCATGCGTCCCGCACACCCATTTCGGGACACTCCTCACACGCTTCGTGGCTCCATAGGGAGCTCCACCGAGGGCTCCAGTGCTGCCGCCCGCATGCGTCGCGCACACCCATTTCGGCACACCCCTCACACGCTTCGTGGCGCCATAGGGAGCTCCCCCGAAGGCCCCAGTGCTGCCGCCCGCATGCGTCCCGCACACCCATTTCGGCACACCCCTCACACGCTTCGTGGCCCCATAGGGAGCCCCACCGAAGGCCCCAGTGCTGCCGCCCGCATGCGTCCCGCACACCCAATTCGGCACACCCCTCACACGTTTTCGTGGCCCCATAGGGAGCCCCACCGAAGGCCCCAGTGCTGCCGCCCGCATGCGTCCCGCACACCCATTTCGGCACACCCCTCACACGTTTCGTGGCCCCATAGGGAGCCCACCGAAGGCCCCAGTGCTGCCGCCCGCATGCGTCCCGCACACCCATTTCGGCACACCCCTCACACGTTTCGTGGCCCCATAGGGAGCCCCACCGAAGGCCCCAGTGCTGCCGCCCGCATGCGTCCCGCACACCCATTTCGGCACACCCCTCACACGTTTCGTGGCCCCATAGGGAGCCCCACCGAAGGCCCCAGTGCTGCCGCCCGCATGCGTCCCGCACACCCATTTCGGCACACCCCTCACACTTCGTGGCCCCATAGGGAGCCCCACCGAAGGCCCAGCGCTGCCGCCCGCATGCGTCCCGCACACCCAATTCGGCACACTCCTCACACGTTTCGTGACCCCATAGGGAGCCCCACCGAAGGCCCCAGTGCTGCCGCCCGCATGCGTCCCGCATGCGTCACCACCCGCATTCAATTCGGCACACCCCTCACACGTTTCGTGGCCCCATAGGGAGCTGCACCGAAGGCCCCAGTGGCGGCGCTCACATGCGTCCCCGCCACACATCCCAGTACACCCCTCACGCGCTTCGTGGCCCCATAGGGAGCTCCACCGAAGGCCCCAGTAGCGGCGCTTACATAGGTCTCTGCCACCCATCCCGGCACCCCCCCCGCAGCAGCATCATGTTTCGGGGACCCATAGGGAGCTCCACTGGAGGCCCCACTGGCGGCCCTCACATGCGTTTCCGCCACCCATGTCGTCACGCCCCGCGCGTGTTTCATGTCCCCATAGGGAGCTTCGCCGAATGCCCCAGTGGCACCCACCTCGGCACACCCCTCACACGTTCCGTAGTCCTATGGGGAGTTCCGCTGAAGATGAAACCCGCAGCTGCGGTACTGACAACTGCATATGGTTGGGTTCTTCGCCAGGCTAATGGTTTATTGTTCTGGTATTTTTGATTTTTCGTCGAAAGTCCCCCTGTAGGGGGACACGCCCGACATAGGCCTATAGCCCTACCAAACAGTGTTCTGAGAACCCTTTTGTGGTTGCCACGAGATGTTCTTAGAACCTTTTCTGGCTGGGGCTGCCCTGTTTTCACACATGAGGCTTCAGTTCTAAGAACATTGTTTTGGTCCTAAGAACACGTTTGGGTTCTAGGAACACCTGGTGGTAGGACTATAGAAATGCCGGGACGGTCGGTCCCTGCTCAACGGAGCTCGGCTTCGATCGGGCAGGTCCTCCTGCATCGGGAGAGGAAAAGGCACACACAGCCGCAAGGAATCGTCGACTCCCAGGAAAATGGTTGGGAAGATATGGGAAGGGGGGGGAGGGGACAGGACAGCCCGAAAAAGGTTGTGGAAAGATTGGGAATCCTGGGACTTGTGTCTATTCATTTGTGTGTCCCTGGGCACCTTTACTGCAGGCAGGGTTTGGAAGAAAAATTCGAAATTGGTCAAAAGATGATCAAACATTGTCAAAAGAGCACGAACAGTCGTCACCAGACTACATGTTTCAAGTATTCTTGAATAGGCCTCCTATAGAGGGACATGCTCGACTTAAAGCTCAGCTCCACTGAGACGCCGAAGTCGAGGCGCAGCGCGGCCGCCTCGGGCGTCTGTGTACAAGCGTCTTCGGTATCACGTTGATCTGAACTGGTGTCCGCATTTGATTCGCGCGCGCGCCATTGTCGCCCGTGGTGTGGCATATGATGGCGCGTGGATCGCCAACGGTTGTATCCCTCCTTACGCGATCTCGGGGTAGGTGCTCTTTTGGTCGCGTCCGCGCTCCTCGCCTCGGAGGCGAGGCCTGGCATGCGGGGCAGGTCCCTGGCCATGCTTGTCTGAGTATGATCGTGCTTGGAGCAGGTCCTCGTGATGGCCCCGCGCCAGCCCAGTGGGCTGCGCACGCCTCCTAGGAAGGGCAGCGCGAGAACCTGGCCAGGCGTCGCCAAGGGCAGGGCAGGCACCCCGGTCATCACGGGCCGCCCGTGCGGCGGCCCAAAGGGGGGGGGGTCTCTCCGGGGTCCGGCGCATCGAGGCCCGTCGGCGGGCTTTTTTCCCCCAGGGGTGCCGTGGTGAGGGATTCGGCTGCGTCGCCTGCAGCCTCCTTACACAATCCCGCCGAATCCTTGGGGGCGGTTCCGGCAACTGCTGCGTGCAAGCAGTCTCAGCTCCGCCGCCAGGGCGCTCTCCTCGGTGCAGGGCCGCCTGCCGCGGGCAGAGCAGCTGCAGCGCAGCTGATTCGCCGATCCCCTTTCCTCGTGCTGTGCCCCCGTCGCAGGGCTTTGGGTCACCACCCTGGCACGCGTGGTCTGGTGGCGCGCATGTCTCCGTCCCGTTCGCGGTCGTGACCTCTCCTCGCGCGTTCTCTGCCCCGACTTCTTCGCGTCGTGCAGTCATCGTGGCCGACGGTTTTCATCGGAGCAGTGGCACCAGCATCTTCTCGTTCTACCAAGGTTCTCCCCCGTGGACCCTCACCAGGCCCCGGCTCCGTCCTAAACCGACTCGTGATGGAAGGGCCGGTCCCCGGGAAGGGGTCGAGGTCTGCGGGGTCCATTTGGAAACAGCACGGCGTCGGAGGTCATGGCTGCTGCCCCCTCCCCGCGCCCTGGGTGGCGCTAGCCTGCGAGGCAAGTCGTGCGAGGTGGAGTGGGACATCCCGTGTGCAGTGGCCTTAGCCAATCGGGGGAGCGGAATGAGGCGAGGAGGAGGAGGAGGACAGACGTGCCAAACATCCGACACAAAGCAGTCACGAAGTTTTGGGTTTGCCCATGTTCCCCCTCGGAATTGCGGCACTGTTGATTGCTGATTGTTGTGTGTTTTCTCATGGGCGGCATTTCCGCGGCTTTTAGACGATCTCAGAGACGCGCTAAATCATCATCACTCACCAGCCACAGAGCTCGCTGATTTGTTTCGCTGTCTCACAGACTGTGCTGAGCTGGCTGTGCTGACCAGTTTGCGCGCTCTTGGGAGGAGGAAGATGAGCAGGCTGAGCTGGCTGTGCTGACCAGTTTGCGCGTTCTTGGGAGGAGTAGGAGAAGGAGGAGAGGGAGCAGGCGGAGGAGGAGGAGGAGGAGGGAAGAGGAGATGTAGGACTTGTGGGGAGGAGTATGTTAAGGGGAGGTAAGAGGGGAGGGAGGAAAGACGAACGAGGCTTAGGAGGAGGACGGAGGTGGGGCAGGAGGGAAACGGGGGGGAGTGAGGAAGAATTGACGGATTGTGGAGGGGGGGAGACGAGGAGAGCTAAGGGATGATGATGAGGAACAAAAGTTGGAGGAAAAGGCGGAGGAGGGATCGGATCGGACCAGATCGGAGGAAAGGGGCATCGTCAGCCTGTAAAGGAGCACTGATCTGAAACGCAAGAGGCGAAATAGATGTGCAAACAAACGTGCGGGGAAGCACCCCTGACACCCTGACACCCAGTGCGAATGACGGCCGTCGCCGTGATTGGAGGCTTCAGGGAGTCAGCCAGGGAGGTAGGCGTGGTAGTCTCGAAGGCCCAGTTGATTGTGTGCCAACCCAGCCGGAAGCAAGGACACGGGAAGGGAGATAAGAACAGCACAGCATTTGTGAGAGAGAGGTTTGAGAGACAACACATTGAGTATCAGGCTACCTGCAGAAATGCATCCCCTGCAATGGGCAGCTGAGCAAACCAAGTTCTTGATGCTTCGCATTTCCCCACCAGCCCGTCCAGAAACAATTGCCAGGGGAGTTGCTCGAATCACGGCAGTGTGTAAGCGTGCAGTTGAACGTTTGCCTGTACAAGCGTGCGGGGGCCGCAGAAGCGGCGGGAACATGTGTTGAACGGCTGAACAAAGGTTCCCATGCCGCCCCGGCTTCAATTGATCAGTATTGGAAGGTTTCTTTGAGTTATTTTGTGCATCTCTTTGGGATAAAGGCTTATTGGGCATTTGATCTACGTTGCGTTACGCTTGGGACCGGTAGAATCGTATTGAACCTCTTCACACATAAGCTCCTTGTCACGGCGACTTTACTCGGATCCTCTTGGTTTGGGACCTTGCAGCCGATCCAGAAGCAGATCTTCAGGCGTTTTGCCTTGACCAGGGAAGTGTAGAAGCATGCAGTGTAGCAACCGTCTTGGACGCGTTTTCTCGGAGGTCTCTTGGAGCCATTTGGGGGCTCTTCTCGGGTCCACGCAGAGCCTCTTGGGGCTCTCTTTGGGCCCTCTTGGGGCCCTCTTGGGGCTCTTTGGGGGTCTGGGAGGCCTCTTTGGAACATTTTGGCCCCTAGGAGTCAACAAAAAGGGGCTCATAAATTCAGGTCTCCCCCCCCAGAGGCTCCAGCATGGCGTCTCGGGGCCCTCTTGGGCCGCTGTTGGAGCGTTCTTGGGCGTACTTGGGGCCCTGTTGGGGCCCTCTTGAGCCCCTCGTGGGGCACTCTTGTACCGCCTGGGGCCATCTTGAGGCCCCCGACGCACATCGGAAGCACAAAGGCCGGAAGGAACAACAACAGCTATTTTGTCTTAGGTGTTGGAGCTATTTTGGCGCCTTCGGGAGGTGCTTGGAAGGCTCGAACGGCATGGGAAACCGTCTTGAGGCCGTCTGGAGGTTTTTGGCAGTATGTCGGAGGCTATCTTGAGCCATGTTCGAGAATGGGCCATCTTGGAGGCCATCTTGAAATCTCTGAGGCACTCGAGGAGCCATCTTGGGCGATCTTGGGCGCTCTAACCCCTCCCGGGGCGCCCCGTCCAGACCCAGGGGAGGGGGTAGGGGGAGTGATAAACCCATTCCCCGAGTAGGGGAAGGAAGGATGCTGGCAGGGAGAAGACCAAACTCGTTGAACCACCTCCGCCCAGAGGGCTGGTGGAGTTTTGCAATGCGAAATGACGGGCAGTCAACACCGAGCTAGCTCGTGCACCAGAGAAGGGGACCGAGAAAGCAAAGAAAGCTTGTGTGCAGGCCGCAGGAAGAATGCCACAGGCATGTGCGTGGACCAGCGGGCGAATGGGGAGGCCTGGACGGGGAGCAGGCGGGAACGCGCCCCTAAGAGAAAACTGGGTTTGGGCGGGCCCGGAGGTCCGCGAAGCCACACCTCTGCGAGGACGTCTCCGAGGCGCTGGGCGCCGGCCCGCACGAACGCAGCCGCCGACCGAGGCACCTTGTGCAGCAGCACGAGCTAGAAAAGCATGTAATAGATGAGAGGCAAGTGCGCTGCCGAATGCTCACGGTGGCACTGCCCGATGGGAAGCAAGGCTACGACCACGCAGGCATGACGGCGGCACATCACTGAGCGCAACCGGATCGAAGCGAATGCAGGCGAGTGTGTTCCCTAGAGGGGGCCCACACAAGCAGAGAACCTTAACATACCTACATCACTCCACGTCAAAATTGCAAAAGACATCGCCTTGAATCAGAGGCTAGCGTTCATGGGGAGGCATGCGCACATCAACAAGGAAGTTACCTGTCTCTGTTGTCAGGCACTGAAAGATGCCGGGGAAGTCTTGTGATCTGCGATCGAACCAGGCTATCAGAGCATCCCTCTTCTTTGGAGGAAAGTGATCAGTACAAACTAGCACGGCAATGGAACCCTTGCCGGGGCGCGCCTCTTAGCGCTGCGCAAGCGTCCATCTGTGGGTGATGTGCCCGCAGAAGTGGCACGCTGGTGGCCGACTGCAAAAGCACTTGAGACAGTGGAGCCACCCACTAGACTATTCGCTCTCAAGATTGGTCATTATTTCTCCTGGTGCGATTTGCAAGGGGAAAGCTGCACAGTGCTCGAGCTTTCGCTCGCATCCCGTTGGTGCTGCAGGAGCAGGGGCCTCGGGGAGACATCACGCGCGAGCCATGGAGGCCTCCCTTGATTCGGCAACACGCCGAGTTGCACGGCGAACTCGTGGGAAACATTCCAGCGCGCCTGGCCTCGAGGCAGGCGCTGATGTCTCCTACGAGCAGCTCCTGTGCCGCTGTGCCGCTGGCGTGGGAGCAGCCCTCTCCTCGTTTGGGCTGCGCGCCGGCATTCATTGCCAGGCGGCGCTGCTTGCGTGCACGTCAAGCTGAGCCTGCTCCTGCTCACCTGTACGGTGGTGGCATCGATTAGGTGATGCGCCCAGGACATTTCAGCTCCTAGAGGAATCCTTATCCGATGATGGCGGCGGTGATATCCATGGGCGATCCACGATGGGAGTTCCACGGGCTTCCAGACCCTGGATTCATTATCCAATGGTTCCTTCTCTAATGCCCTCACCGTGCCAGCCTTGATGGCGGGAATGTCGGCTCTACCTTGCGATCGGAGATCTGGAGCGCTAGAGTGGGCGGCCCATTGGGACGGGCACATGGGAAGGCTGGGTCCACAAGTATTGTCGAAGTTGATCGTCAGAACTCGCTTGTCTGCTGTCTGCGCTGCCAACAGTAAGAGCATTACAAGCACGGCGCCTGGCAACTACCTCTCTAGGAGGGCGGGGGTTGGCCTGTGGAGTCGGTAGAGGGTGCCCCACTGAGACAGGCAGGGGAGCGTCACCTTCTGCGGTACGCTAGCTATGACATGCGCTGGTGCCGCAGGCGTCAGTGGACCTTGTCGGACGTCGAACGATGCCAACGATTGAGGCGATGTACAGCAAGTGGCCCTTCTGCACGCCGCCCCCGGAGTCGAAGCTTCCTGGCGGCGGCGGCCGGTCCATCTCCGGGGACTCGCGAGCTGTCCTGCATCCGGCGGACGAGGCGGTACAAAAAAAGCGCGAGGCTGCTCGCTGGCGTTGGCCTCCTGCAGCGTGTCCTCCCCCATGGATGCTCGGCGGCGGGCGGTGCGGGCGAGGCGCGGCCCCCTTGCGACCAATCGGCGGGGGCGGCGGCGCAGGCGGGAGGCGGCGCCGCAGCGCCCCCGCGCCACGCTGCGGCGGGCGCCCGTGCGGCGTCCCGTGCCGAGCGGGCGGCGGCGGCGCAGACGCAGGCGCCATCTGCGGGGGCGGCGGCGCCGGCGGAGGCGGAGCGCCGCAGCGCCCCCGCGCCACACTGCGGCGGGCGCCGGCGCGGCTTTTCTCGTGCCGAGCGGGCGGGCCCGGCCGCCGCCGAGGGCGGAGCAGGGCAGGAGGTTGGCCTCGGCCTCGCGTTACGTCGGGCGTGTCCCCCATACAGGGGGATTTCCGACGAAAAATCAAAAAGATACCCCCAAAAACTATCCCAAGATGGTCAACAAATACTTACAACAAACATCCCCAGACTACTTGGGGGTTCTGTTTGACTCTTGTTTGTTGGTATTTGTTATTTTTCCGTCGAGAAATACCAAAAAACATAGTCCCCAGACTATTTTGTTTTTTTTTTATTTTTGTTGGGGGGTATTTTTTTATTGTTCGTCGAAAGTCCCCCTGCAGGGGGACAGGCCCGACTTACGCCTCGCGCCCCCCCTCGCGGGCGGCACGCCGGGTCGGAGCCGCGAGCGGGAGAAGAAGGGAAGGGGGCGGCAGGGCCGCGGCTGCGGCTCGAGCGCTGGGGAGGGCAGGGAGCGGAGGGAGTGTCGAATCCTGGCAGGGAGGAGGGAAGGGAGGGAGGAGGAAGGAGGGGGAGGGAGAGAGGGAGGAGGGAAGGGAGGGAGGGAGGGAGGGAGGGGAGGAGGGGGCACGGAGGAGGCGGAGGGGGAGTGACGAGTCCTGGTGGGGAGGAGGGGAAGGGAGGGAGGAGGAAGGATTTCTGATGGGAATTACGGAGGGAGGGAGGAGGGAGGAGGGAGGGAGGATGGAATGGAAGGGAGGGAAGAGGGAGGAGGGAGGGTAGGGAGGCACGGAGGGGGCGGAGGGGGTGTCGAATCCAGGTAGGGAGGAGGGACGGGAGGGAGGATTTTTGTTGGGAATTGCGCTCTGGGTCGCCGATGGGGGCGGTCAGCTTGGTGCGGCACTCACTGGCTGCTGGCAGGAACACGCCGTATCTAGCAGCAGGGGTGCCAGGGTGTAGATGCTCCGCACGACCTAGCCCTAGCCCATGCCCGCCAAGAGGAAGGAAGGGAGGGAGGACGGAGGAGCCACGTTGCGGACTGTTGGGCCCTGCTGAGCCAGCTGGCAGAGTCGCCGTAGAGGTTATCATAAGAGGGTGAGTACCGAGAGAGAAAGAGGGGAAAGGAGGTGGGAGGAGGGAGCAGGAGCAAGTAGGAGGGTTGAGGACTTCAGGAGCAGGACGTCACGAGCAGGGGAGGCTTGGAGGTAGATGGAGGTGGAGGAGGAGAGACGGAGGAGGAAAGGCACGCCCAGCACGAATCGACGGACAGCAGAAGCCGTCAAGCCCTCAGCAGCCCCGGCCGCGGCCGAGGCTGTCGAGTTCCCGCCGCCCCCGCCGCCCATGCCGCAGGAGGGGACAGGAGGGATGTCAGCGACCTGCGCTGGGCCGGTCGCGCTCGCACGCTGCCTCGGCCGCCTTCATCCTCGTCGTCCGCCCCTCCCTTCTCCACACCTCGTATGCTCGTCTTGTCCGCCTCCTGAATATCTTCTCTTATCCTCGTCGTCGCACCTTCTTCCCTCATCCCTCCTCGTCCTCTTCACTTCGTCTTCTCCTCTCGTGCCTTTCCTTCCCGTCGCATCCCCGTCTAAAAACGTCTTCCAAATCCAGCTCCTCCTCCTCATCATCATCATCCTCATGCTGTTATCCTTTTAGTTGTCCCGACTCTGGTTTAGAGAGGCCGCAGTAGCATATTGAAATATCGTGTTAACTTTTCTCCACCGTCCTTCCTCTTCCTCCTACTGTAGTCCTACTCCTCCCTCCCCCCTCGTCCTCCTCGTCCTCTTCTCCCTCCCTCCCGACACACGCCGCGAGCGCCATCGGCATGCGCGCTGCTCGGGGTGCGGCTCGCCTTTGGGGGTGGGGGGGTATTCTCTTCCTCGGGGTGTCTCTTGCTGCCGCCCTGGCAGGGTAAGCAAGGCGATCCAGAAAGGTGAATCTCTCCAACTTGCTCTTCTCAGTAGTAGTAGTAGTAGTAGTAGTAGTAGTCGTCGTCGTCGTCGTCGTCGTCGACGTAGTAGTAGTAGTAGTAGTAGTAGTAGTAGTCGTCGTCGTCGTCGTCGTCGTCGTCGTCGTCGTCGTCGTCGTCGTCGTCGTCGTCGTCGTCGTAGTAGTAGTAGTAGTAGTAGTAGTAGTAGTGGTAGTAGTAGTAGTAGCAGTAGTAGTAGTAGTAGTAGTAGTAGTACTGGTAGTAGTGGTAGCAGTAGCAATCGAAGCAGAGATATAAGTAATAGTAGTAGTAGTAGTAGTAGTAGCAGCAGCAGCAGTAGTAGTAGTAGTAGTAGTAGTAATAGTAGTAATCATAGCCGCGCATTCCAAGCATTAGCAAGTGTACTTGTCGTAGTAGTAGTCGTTAAAGAAGTCTTCGCAATCGTAGTAGTAGTAGTAGTAGTAGTAGTAGTAGTAGTAGTAGTAGTAGTAGTAGTAATAGTAGTAGTAGTAGTAGTAGTAGTAGTAGCAGTAGTCGTAGTCGTAGCCGCAGCCGTAGCAGTAGTAGTAGTAGTAGTAGTAGTAGTAGTAGAAATAGTCGTAGTAGTAGTCGTAGTAGTAGTAGTAGTAGTAGTAGTAGTCGTCGTGGTAGCAGTAGCCGTAACAGTTGTTGTGGTAGTCGTACTGGTAGTCGGCCCATCGATGCTAGTAGTGGTAGTAGTACTAGTAGTAGTCACAGTAGTAGCGGTCGTAGTAGTAGCAGTAGTAGTAGTAGCAGTAGTAGTAGTAGTAGTAGTAGTAGTAGTAGTTGTAGTAGTAGTAGTAGTCGTAGTAGTAGTAGTTGTTGTAGTAGCCGTAGTAGTAGTAGTCGTAGTCGTAGTCGTAGTAGTAGTAGTAGTAGTAGCAGTAGTAGTAGTAGTAGTAGTAAGCGTTTTTCGCTGGAGTAGTAGTAGTAGTAGTAAAGGCCGTCGCAGTAGTAGTAGTAGTAGTAGGAGTAGTAGTAGTAGTAGTAGCAGTCGTAGTAGTAGTAGTAGTAGTAGTAGTAGTAGTAGTAGTAGTAGTAGTAGTAGTAGTAGTAGTTGTAGTAGTGGTCATCGTAGTAGTAGTAGTAGTAGTAGTAGTCGTGCTAGTAGTAGTAGTAGTAGTAGTAGCGTCTTAGTCGTAGCAGTAGTGGTAGTAGTAGTAGTAGTAGTAGTAGTAGAAGTAGTAGTAGCCGTAGTAGTGGTAGTAGTAGTAGTAGTAGTAGTAGTAGTAGTAGTAGTAGTAATCGTCGTCGTAGTAGTCAGCTGTAGCAAAACAGTAGTAGCACTAGTCGCTGCAGTACTAGTAATAGTCGTATCCGCAGCAGCAGTGGTAGTAGTAGCAGCGGTGGTTTGAGTATTGTTTTTAAACGTAATGGTCGACATAGACGACGTAACAGTCGTATGAGAAGTAGTAGTCGTAGTCGTGGCCCGGCCAGGAGTAGTAGTCGTCGTAGTGGTGGGAGTAGTAGCAGTAGCAGTAGCAGTAGCAGTAGCAGTAGTAGTAGTAGTAGTAGTAGTAGTAGTAGTAGTAGTAGTAGTGGTTGTAGTAGTCGCTTGATTCGCCGTAGTATGTATAGTGGTAGTAGTAGCCGTAGTAGCGCTCGTAGTGTTGGTAATAGTAGTAGTAGTAGTAGTAGTAGTAGTAGTAGTAGTAGTAGTAGTAGTAGTAGTAGTAGTAGTGGTAGTAGTTGTAGTAGTAGGAGTAGTAGTAGTAGTATGTGCAGCAGTCACAGCAGTCGTACCGATAGTCGTAGTAGTAGTAGTAGTAGTAGTAATAGTAGTAGTAGTAGTAGTAGTAGTAGTAGAAGGAGTAGTCGTAGTAGTCGTAGTAGTAGTAGAAGTAGTAGTCGCAGTAGTAGTAGTAGTAGTAGTAGTAGTAGTAGTAGTAGTAGTCTCAGTAGTCTTTAGTAGTAGTTGTAGTCGTAGTAGTAGTAGTAGTAGTAGTAGCAGTACTAGTTGTAGTAGTAGTGGGAGTAGTTGTAGCATTTGTGGTAGTAGTAGTCCTAGTAATAGTAGTAGTCGTAGTCGTATTATTTACCTCATGTGTAGTCGTAGCCGTAGTCGTAGTGGCAGATCTAATAGTAGTAGTGGTCATCGTAGTAGTAGTAGTAGTAGTAGTAGTAGTAGTAGTAGTAGTAGAAGTAGTAGTAGTAGTAGTAGTAGTAGTCGTAGTCGTAGTCGCACTCGTAGTAGTAGTGGTGGTAGCGGTGGCGGTGATGTGTTGTTGTGGTAGCAATAGTAGTTGCAGCGGTCGTGTCCACAGTAGCGGTTGCAGTCGTAGTAGTCGTTTTGGCCGGCGTAGTCGTTGTCGTAGTAGTCGTCGTCTTAGAAGTAGTCGCAGGAGTAGTTGAAGTTGAATTCGTAGTCGTAGTAATCGTAGCCGTCGCGGTAGTAGTATGAGTAGTAGTAGTCGTTCTAGTAGTAGTAGTAGTAGTAGTAGTAGTAGTAGTAGTAGTAGTAGTAGTAGAAGTAGAAGTAGTCGTTGTCGTTGTCGTTGTCGTTGTCGTCGTAGGAGTAGGAGTAGTACCCTTACAAATGAGTACTACTACTACTACTACTACTACTACTACTACTACTACTACTACTACTACTACTATAGGTATCACTACTACTACTACCACTACGACGACTACGGCTACGACTACGACTACTACTACGACTACTACGACTACTACTACTACTACTACTACTACTACTACTACTACTACTACTATTACACCTCATCCTACTACTACTACTACCACTACTACTAGTAATACAGCTGCACTACTTTGAGTATTAGTAGTCGTAGCAGTAGCAGTAGTAGTACTAGTCGCAGTAGTAGTAGTAGTAGTAGTAGTAGTAGTAGGTGTAGCGGTAGTAGTAGGAATAGTCGTAGTAGTAGTAGTAGTAGTAGTAGTAATTGTTGTTGGCAGACGAGTAGTAGTAGCAGTAGTAGTAGTAGTAGTCGTACTAGTAGTAGTAGTAGTAGTAGTAGCCGTCGTAGTAGTAGTAGTAGTAGTCGTAGTCGTAGTCGTAGTAGTAGTAGTAGTAGTAGTAGTAGTAGAAGTAGTAGTAGTAGTAGTAGTCGTAGTAGTAGTAGTAGTAGTAGTAGTAGTAGTAGTAGTACTAGTAGTAGTAGTCGTAGTAGTAGTAGTAGTACTAGTAGTACTAGTAGTCGTAGTAGTAGTAGTCGTAGTAGTAGTAGTAGTAGTAGTAGTAGTAGTAGTAGTAGTAGTAGTAGCAGTAATAGCAGTAGTAGTATAGTAGTAGAAGTGGTAAGAAGTAGTAGAAATAGAAGTCGGAATAACAGCCCGAGTACAATTTGGAGGAGGAGTCGCAGTACGACGTCAACGACGACGATGTCGACGCCGGCGACGACGACCACGGCGGCGATGGCATACTCTCTGATTAAGGTCCAGAGTCTGCAACCCTCAATTCGTTCCCGGAGAAAATCTACATTTGCCCGTATTCGGGGGCGTGCTAGAATCGCTTGTTTTTGCGATTATCCATCCAGCGCGCGGGGCGCCCACGTGTTGCCTATGGGCGGCAACCGACAGGGCACCAGGCGAAACGTCGGCACACCCGCCCAGTGCACGGGTCGCCCACGAGGCGTCCATGGATGTTAATCGACAGGTAGCCAGCACGGGTGTTTCGGGTCGTGGCTGGGCCCAGTGGCGTCGCCTTCGGTGCCGCCATTGGGGCGCTCAGCGCGCGAGTCGAGGGTGGTCCAGCGGCGACCCACGAGTATCGCGCGAAGCTTCGAATTTCGGTGTTTGCGTGTTTCGCACTCCGTTTATATTCATGCTAGCCGCACCCCTCCTTTCTCCCCCGCCCTCGCCCTCCCTGGTGCACGGGTCTGACGAAAGGAGGGTGCGGAAAGCTGGTTTATGTTGCTGGTTTCGGCCACGCAATTGGGCGTCTGCCTCGACGCACTGGCGCTTCTGGCGCCAGGAAAGCCAGTCAAGTGAGCTGAACCGCAAACCCCCTTTCACTCACCCTCCCCCTTTCGCCCTCGCATGCCCCCTCTAACATTTCCGACGTCGTAATTTTGTCGCGACATGGACCCCAGTGGTCTGGAACTCTTCCCTGGGGTCGGGCTGCTCATTCCGAGCAGTGGTTTGACGGCCCAGGGCCCTCCCGCAAGGGCCCCCGCAGCTCGAAGGCTGCAGCAGCCGGTTCGCTGTGCTTCTTCCACGGCTCGAGGCGGGGCTGGGTCCGCCGCCGGCCGGCGACGCCCACGAGGCGTGGGACGAGCGGGCACGGCGTCCTGAGAGGGCGGGGGGTGGGGCCTCCGAGAAGACAGTGGGAAGGCAGGCGCCTTCTCAGAGGCCCGCTCCCCTCGCGCCAGCCCCCCTGCGGGCGCCGCCAGCCTCCCCCCCCCCTCTCTCCCCTTCCCCTTCCTTTGGGGGTCAAAGCGGGGCAATTTCCAGACGCGCCTGCCGCCTGGACCTCTCCAGGGCTGCGTTCCGGCCAGGGATGGCGAGGCGGAGCCAGCCTTGGCTGCGAGGGACGGGCAGCGGAGTCGGGATGTTACCAGTGGAGGCCAGTTCACAAGAAACTTTCCACAAGAAACCCAACCCTGAGACCCCAGGGACTCCATGGATTTGTGATGTGGGAACGTCACGCTATCCATGGAACCAAAAACAGTTTAACCCAGGAAGCCCAGGGCTCCCTGGAGGCAAGAGGATATTACAGTGGAGACCCATGCCAAGAAGCAGCCTGCTTGCCTCCAGGGTGCCCTGGGCTTCTCGGGTTTAAATGTTTTTGTTCCATGGAGAGCGCGACGTTCCCCCATCACAACTCCATGGAGTTCCTGGGGTCTCATGGTTGGGTTTCTTGTGGAAGGTTTCTTGTGGACTGGCCTCCACTGTAGTTCTTCTTCTGACTCGTCTCCCCCTCCCGCGCCCCCACCTCCTTCCAGCGCGGGAGAGAGGCGGAGCTTATTCTGAGCAGCATGTCGAGGCGAACCTAGCCGTGGCGTCGAGGGAAGGGTGGCGGTGTCGGGATCTATGTTCCTCTTCTGCCTCCTCTTCCCCTCACCCGCCCACTTTCGTATCTCTACGAGCAAGCCCTCAGTGCGGTCAGCGAACGCGGCAGGGCGCGGCGAACAAGACTTGCGACGCTAGATCATGAGCTGTTGCAGCGTCTTTGACCCGGATTCGCACCGCTCTTTGCAGCGACTGCACAGAGCGGCCACTGATGAGCAGCCGCGGGAGATGGTTGCAAGCGAAGACCACGCCGAGAATGGATAGATCTCTGGAGCAGAAGGAGGGGGGGGGGGCCTGGCTCGATCCCCCCTTCCTCGCGCCCCCGCCCTCCCTCTATTCTTCTTCTTGATCCCCGCCTTCCCTCTTCTTGATCCTCCCCCCCTCGATCC
>CAUYUJ010002047.1:105000-107500 GCA_963575745.1 Prorocentrum cordatum
TAGATCTGGGGCCGCGCCCTCCGAGAAGCAGCCTCCCGGAGGAGGATTTCCCCTTTCCCCCTGCCCCCCCTGCGCGCGCCGCCCACGAGGGGCAAGCAGATCCGCATCCGCGCCTCGGCGGCAGAATCCGTGCCCGTACCCTGTCCGATCCACGACTCGGGCAACTCGATGGGCGGCGGGGGTGGGCATCAGAATTCGCCAGGCACGCGGCAGCACCCCGACCGTAATCCAGCCCCCCATCGAATCCGGAGAGCGGACTCAGGAGGAGAAGAAACACACAAGACACAATTCATCGGCGATCCCCCAGAAAACTTGGAAGAACATGGGAAGTGGGGGGGGGGAAAACGAAAACCCAGAGAACATGGGAATATGTGGGGAATTCTGCTATTTGTGTGTATTGATTTGTGTGTCCCAAGGCCCCTTCACGGATGGTCGGCGGGGGGGCAGGGCTCGGCCCTCCGCTCACGGGGGCCGCGGGGGGCTCCCGAGCGGCGAGAGCGTGCTCCTCCGCTGCCGCGCCCTCGCGCGGTCCGCACTCCGGGGCGCGAGCCCCGCGGAGAGGCGCGTGCGGACGCGTTCCGCGCGGGCCCTCCGCGCAAGGAGCGCCCCGCAGCTGCGGGGTCGCGGCCGGCGAGGCCGCGGAGGCGGAAAGATGCGCTGTCGCCCACGACCTGGCATCGCTCGGACGTGTGCATTTTTTCTCGGCGAGGGCCATCGAGGAGCATCCCTGACCACTCGGCGAAGAAGCCACGCAGGACACCGACAAAAGGCACAGGGAAGGGGCGTCCGAGCGATGGCCACAGACGAGGGGAGGCGGCCACGCGGGGGCGCCCGAGGGGGAGCGCGGGGGGAGATCCGCCCCGAGAAAGTAGGCGCGGACCTCCTCCGGATGATCTCTTTGCCACGTGCAGCGTGTCGAGGAGGGCCCTGTCTTCGGAGGTCGAAGGGGATCCGCCATCTCTGCCGCGGCGGAAGGTCGGCGGCGAAAGTAGGCGCGGACCTCCTCCGGATGATTTCTTTGTCACGTGCAGCGTGTCGAAAAGGGCCTTGTCTTGGGAGGTCGAAGGGGCTGCCATCTCTCCCGCGGCGGACGGTCTGCGGAAGTAAAACGAGGCCGCCTCCGAAAAGTAGACGCGGACCTCCTCCAGATGATCTTTGTCATATGCAGCGTGTCGAGGAGGGCCCTGTCTTGGGAGGTCGAAGGGGCTGCCATCTCTCCCGCGGCGAAAGGTCGGCGTCCCCAGGAGTTGAAAGCGGTGTTGGGTTCCGGGTTTCCGGAATCGGACGGGGCTCCACCCAAGGCCCACAACGTCAGCCCACATGCGTCCCCGCAATTTTTGTTCGGCGCGCATCCCACACGTTTGGTGGCCCCATCGGGAGCTCGGCCAAGGGCCCGAATGTTGACCACACATTTGGCACGCTTCGTGGCCCCATGGGGAGCCCCACCCAACACCCACATGGTCCCGCCCACCTGCGCCCCCCGCAGCCCATGTCGGCCCCCCGCAGCCCATGTGTCGTGGCCCAGTGAGGAGCCCCACCCAAGGCCCACATGGTGCCGCCCGCATGCGTTCTCCGACCGATGTTGGCACACCCCATGAATTTCTCGTGGTCACATAGGGAGCTTCACCGAAGGCCCCGCGTGGTACCGTCTGCAGGCGCCCCCGCAATCCATGGCCCATGTCGGCACACCCCTCGCACGTTCCGCGGCCCCACAGGGAGCTTCACCGAAGACTTCAGCGCACCCTCCGCATGCGCCCCCCCTCCTACTACCGCACATCCCTTACACGTCTAGTGCCCCCATGGAGAGCTCCACTGAAGGCTCCAGTGTCGATGTGTGCATTCGGTTCCCGAACCATCCCGGTACACCCCTCACACGATACATGACCCCCCAGGGAGCTCCACCCAATGTCCCAGTGCATCCGTTCGTATGCGTCCCACCCCGCACATCCCCTCGCGCGTTCCCCACATTTCGTGACCGTACAGGCAGCTCCACCCAAGGCCGCATGAGAAGATCCACTGAAGGCGAAATTCACAATGACGGTACTCACAGCTGCATTTGGTTGGGTCCTTCGCCAGGGTAATGGGGACGTTGTTTCTGTTCTCTATCTTAGGAGTATCGTTGTGATGATCGAAGCTAGAAGCTGATTCGTGCGTTTCTGCGCATGTTTCTGCCTCGGGGGGCTTCTTGTCGCCAAGGCTGGCTCCACCTCGGCGTTCTGGGCGGAACGCACCCCACGGTGACCCGGGTGTCGAGTTTTGACCCTGACGTTCTCGGACGTCTTCGTTGTTCGAGGTCGTCGCGCGTTTTCATTGGTTCTCGGAGCTTCTCGGGCCCCGCGGGTTGCTCCTCTGCAGCTGCGCCTCGCCCAGAGCGTTTCAGGAGTGCCTGGCTCGCCCCGATCGGCCCACGGAGGCCAAGGGCGGGACCCGACAGCCGGACCTCCTCGCGTCGTCAGACAGCGTGACGCTGTTGTGCTCTCGCTGTTCCGCCTCCCGGGGG
>CAUYUJ010002047.1:112500-152500 GCA_963575745.1 Prorocentrum cordatum
CCCCGTCCTCGGAAGTCCTGGCTCCGAGTGTTCTGTTTGACGGTCCTAAGTATCGGCGAGGCCCCTCGAGGCCGAGGACGGCCAAAAACACACCCCGTCTTGCTTCTCGCACGTCTCGAGGGGCTCCGGGGACCGCGAGGGCCTGGATGCGGATATGTTCGTCGCTCACGTGTTCCTGCCTCCCCCGCCCGGCCCTCGTGTCCCGTGCCAAACGATGTTGGGATCGACCGACCCGGCTCAATCCAAACCCGGGCCAGTCTGGCTTTGCAGGATCCTGCAGGATCCTGCAGTGCGCAGGATCCTGCGCTATCCTGCACCCAAGCCCGGGTCAGTGCACCCCTGGCTCAGCAGGATCTTGTAAGATCCGGCGCTCTGGCTGACCCCCGGTTGCATTGATCCCCCCGTCTGTTGAGCCCCGATAGTGGGAGCCTTGTATGTCGTATGGGCTCCGTAATTAGAGTGCACTAGCGCGCGCTAGCGTCTGGCCATCGATGAGAAAGCGCCGATTTGGCATCGATTAGCGCCGCTTTGGCGTCGATTGGCGTCGACTAGCGTCGGTCAGCGTCGATCCGCACGAGCCAGCAAGATGTCATGGGAGGCTGCCACGAGTTGCCACCGAACTCGTGGGCGGGGTGGTGCTCGAGAGGGTATGGTGGGCGGGTGGCCAGGCGGCGGCATGCCGCCCCCGCCGCAGCCGAGGCCCCCCGAGCCCCCGCGCGGCGTCTGCGGAGGAGGCCGAGGATCGGGTACGACCACAGTGGTCTCGGCCTGCCAGATGGGGTCCAGGTGTGTAGGTGGGGTCGGAGGATCACGCCGCATCGCCGATGCATCGGCGATGCGGTTCGATGTGGAGCCCGACTTTCTCCTCGCCGACGTCGCCGATGCATCGCCGATGCATCGGCGGTGCGGCGCGATCCTCCGGCCCCGACTACTCCGACCCCATCTGGGCATCTTGTAGGCCTGGAAATGGTTCAGCATCCATCAAGCGGGGTCCCGTATCTCCGACATGTTGTAAGCCCGGCGATCGTGAGGGCCGTTCGGACGTTGCCTCCGATTTCGAAGGACGACGACGACGACGACGACGACGACGACGACGACGACGGCGACGGCGACGGCGACGGCGACGGCGACGGCGACGGCGATGACGACGACGACGTTGAGCTGAAAGCTTCTTCCAGGGAGGGGTGCCCCCCCCCCGGCAAGCGGGATCCCAGATCTCCGACGTTTTTGAAACGGGGCCGTTTTCTTCGGCGTATGCCTCTGGTGGGCGGGCCCCGTGATTGTAAAAAAGCTATCCGGGAGGAAAAGCCAGTGCTGGGGAAGGGGGTCCACGTTGCAAGAAAGAACGCGACGTCGGGAGTTTGCAAACGGGTCCTGATGGTGGCTCACCGTTCTCCGGCGACTGTCGAACACCGACCCGGGACGGAGAGTTGGTGTTGGGGAATGCCCTGGGGTCCAGGACCCAGGATCCGCTCACCTTGCGACCCGCTTGTGGCACGCCAGAGGAAGACCAGCAGCATTGGGACGAAGGCTGATGGCCACGAGGGCTGAGACGCCGGGCGACGGCTGGCAAACCCGTGGCTGTGCTAAAACGGAGCTCCGGGGAAGTTACTGTTTCTGTCTTCGGGGGAGCAGCCCGTTTACTATGTAGTGTGCCGAGCTTGATTCCGGGAAAGTGTTTTCTTCCGGGAAAACCGTTTTGGCAGCCACGGATTTGCCAGTCCTCGCCCTGCTTCCGAATGACCCACCCTTGAAGGTACGAGAGTAACGAGTGCGTATACGGCCATGTTTGTATTGTGTGTGGGTGGTAGCATCATCTTTGTGGAACAGACATTTTCATGCGGAAGGGTCGTAGTCGTGGCAGTTCCTGGGCCTTTCGAGCAGGGTTCGCTGTCGTCGTTCCCGCGGGCGCTCTGTTCGGGGCAAGCGTCGCTTGCCCGACGTCGGCCGTTGCCGGTGTTGGGTATCATTCGCTGCCGGGCGTCGTCCACATTTGCTTGCCTTGCTTATATCGGGCGTGCCAAGGGGAGGGGTCATGGTACCAACATCGCAGAGCGGACTTCGCTCGGAACACGATGGAATGGGCCCGGATTGTCCTGGAGAGTCTCACGCTGGATTTCGAAGTGAAGTTCGTGCATTTCGTATTGATTTCTTGGGTCAGGAGCGAAGACAACAAAACATCCACGTGAAATATTTTGTTTTTCGCTCGCCGTTTCGGGGTTTGCGTTGACATATATCCACGCACAAATCCGCTGCAGCACGTCTGCAGGGTCGGGCGAGGGAGCCGCGTTGACAGTCAACCCGCACAGGAAGGCTGAGCGACCTTCCGAGGTTGTATTGAAGGCGGGCGTGTCCCTCTACAGGGGAGAATTATTCAAACATCGTACAAAATAGTCCGGGGACGATGTGCAGATTCGTATTCATTGTATTTTTTGTATTGATTTGTTTGCATGTTTGTATTCGTATTTTTGGGGATTCGCATGTTTGGGATATTCGTGTTTTCTCGCCCAGGATCCGCCTGCAGGAGGACATGCCCGACCTGAGGTCTTGCACCGTCGGCCCATCCCTGGCCGCTGCCGCTCGCCGCGCCCCGCCCGCAGGGTCTCGAGGCGTGGCCCTCCAGGGCCCTTTGCGGCCTCCTCGCGCGCCCTTGCAGCGGAGGCCCATGCCAAGAAGCGCCCTGCCTTTGCCTCCAGGGTGCCCTGGGCTTCCTGTGCTTCGGGGGAGCTTTTTTTTGCTTCGGAAGACGCGACGTCCCGCGCCAACGAGATCGATGGACGTCCTGGGGGTCTCGGGGCTGGGCTTCCTGTGGAGGGTCTCTCGTGGTCGGGCTCCCACGGTGTCTCGAGTGGGACGCCGCAGGGCGGGGAGGACCACGCCACCAGGCTGGGCCCACCCTGGCCGCTCGCGACGGTGGTGTTTGCCGGCTCCTCTGGACCCTGAGATGCCAGGCCCGGGGCTGCGCACCCCCAGGCCATGCCAGTCGCCACCGCCACCGCCGGGGCGACGAGACGGCGCCGGGCGCAGCGGCGCGGACAGTGGCGCGTGCGCAGGCTGCCCGCGCAGGGGTGCACACGCAAGCGTCCCCGCTTTTCTCCGTGCAGCTTGCCGCGCTGGCGGCCCGCGTAGGCTCCCGCGGAAGGCCGCTGGTGTCCTCGTTCGCGCCGGGCCAGCTTTTGCCTTGGCGCTCTTTCGGAGGAGGGGGGCAGAGGGAGCAAAGCGGGAACCCGTGCCAAGAACCACCCTGCTTGCCTTCAGGGTGCCCTGGATTTCTTCTTGGGTTTCGATGGTTTTGCCATGGAAGGCGTGGCGTTCCCACACCAAAAATCAGTGGACGTCCTGGACGTCCTTGGCGCCACGGGAGGACCACGCACACTCAGAGGGGGAAACCAGACCTGTTGGGCTGCGTGGTGCAGCTCTGTGGTGTAAGTGGGAGCCGTGCGCGCTGCAAACAATGTGGTGCAAGCCATCCTGTGCGAGCTGTGTGTGTGTGTGTGTTGCAGGCGACGTGCGCAGGCTGAGTGTGTGTGTGTGTGTGTCAGTATGTCCTACCAGCGCCCTATCCGCCAACGCAGTTCCTCTGCCCAGCCACCGACGAAACAAGTATGTGTGTGGTGTTTGGGTGTGTTTGTGTCTTTGTGTGTTTGTGTGAGAGCTGTGCGTGGTGAAAGCAGTGTGGTGCACGCTGTGCGGTGTAGGCTTTGAGAGTTGTGTCAGCGAAGTGGCGCAAGCTACGCGAGGCAAGCAGCGTGTTGCAGGCAGCGCGAGGCGCCCAGAGGCCGCTAGCCGGGCGAGGTCCCCCGCACCAGGGCCGGCGCACGGACTGGCCACGATGCGCCTGCGCCCGCCACAACCAGGCGAAAGCCCGCCAACAACCAGCGCATGCATCGGGGGCAGAAGAGGGAGAAAACACCCCCAGCGCATGCAGAGCGACCGACGCATGACCGACGGGCGACAGTCAAAGCGGAAAAAACGCCACAGTTGAACAGAAATGTCTGGCGTTCTGCGCGGAGCGCCAACAGTTTCTGTTGGCGTTTTTTGTTTCCTTGCAGACGGACGAGGACGACGGGGGGGGAGGCGTGTGGAAGGGAAGGAGGGGGGGCGGGGAGGGGGCAGAAGCGCGCGCTGGGCGTTTTTGTTGTGTCTGTTGGTCGATTTTGGCGGCTCGACCCCAGAAACCCCCGGGCGCGCACAGCCTGCGGACTTCCTTCGGGAGGGAAAGAACCACACACAGGCACAGTTCGTCGCCGACCCCCGGCCGAAGATGGGAAAGCATGGGGAACCCCAGGAAGCATTTAAGAACCCCCCCCCCCTCTGGCAAATCGATAACCCTTCCGCACCCTGGAAGCGTTACCTGGTGTATCTTCGGTTGCTGGAAGCGTCCGGATGCTAAAGCTATCGTTCGGTTATTTCGGCCCCTCGGTAATATCGAATAAAGAATGCGGTGCTACGATATCGCCGGGGGGGTTCTTAAATGCTTCCTGGGGTTATTTATTTGCGTGTCCTTGAGCCCTTCATGTCTTGAAGGAGGAGAGCACCGCGGCCGCCCCCCGGCCCGCAGGCCTCCGCCCGGCCCGCCGCCCATCGACGTGCAGCCCTCCCGGCCCAGCAGCGCGCCGAGGGTCTCGGCCGGGGCGGGCCGCTTCCGCCGCCGCCGCCGACGGCGACGGCCGCCGACTCGGGCGGGTGGCGATAGGCCGGGTGCAACGCTATGGGGGTCGAGGAAAGAGAGCTATGCACATACACCGATTTTGGCCAGGCCCATCCTGAGCCCAGGATCGGTGCACACGCCCTCCTACCGTGGCCAGGAAGGCATATGCACCGATCCTGGGTCAAGGATGGACCTTGCCAGGATCGGTGCATGTGCATAGTTCTCTTCGCCCGAGGGGGGCAGACATAACGCATTTCTCTGTTTTGAAAATAAGAATGTGTGTAGAACACCTATGTTCGCAACGCATGTTTTCTTTTATATATATATATATATATATATGTAACGAAACATTGAAACACATGTTGTTTTTTAGTAGAAACAAGAACTAGAATGCAACTTCCACAACTAGAACCATTCCTAAACCTAACTTCCACAACTAAGGTAAGTGGACCCGGTTAGCGGTAGGGCCCTGGAGCCCCTGAATCGGCCAGAATCACTACACCAGGTTTGCCGCAGCTGGTGTTTTCTCGGGTGAGGGCAGTTCCGGTTAGTGGAACGGGGCGGGGGGGCGTCCCCCGGTACACATCACTAAACCAGGTCCCACTAAGCCCGGTTCTGCCAACGCCCGGGGGAGGGCCCAAACTCGAAGAATAGAGAACGCCATAAACAGAAACTGTTGGCGCTCCGCGCGGATTTCTTGGATCTGCGCTGGGCCCCCCGGCGGCGCCTCCTGTGCCGCCCCTGGCGCGCGTCTCAGGTGTTGCGCCCACCAGGAAACAAAACGAGGGCCTCGACAAATTTGTTTTTGCATTTTTTCATGTATTTATTGGTGGCGTCAAACGCGGTCGTCGCCGATCGCTTGCCCTGATTTAGCGATTTCGGTCGACGGAGGCACGCGAATCGCGCGAGTTTCCTTCTCGTAACTGCTTCCGCCGTGTGCCGCGTTTTCATGGCGCACGTGCCGCGCCTTGCCCTTTCAGATTCAATCGCTCGCACTAGTGCGCGGGCCGCATGCAGGCCGCAGTCCACGCGCGCTTGCGCGGCGCACCGCAGCGCGCTTCGAAACGATGTTGGGCACAATGGCATTTTTAGCGCAACGCCGCGAAATTGTTAGCCACCTCGCGCGGGTGATGCCGAACGCACGCGTGTCCCACCGCATGTGCGCCGCCGGAGCTAATTTTCCGATTTCGGTCGTGAATAGTATCGCGGGCGTGTGTCAGGCGCCTTCGACGCGCCATGTAGGCCCGCGCCGTGCGCGCCCACGCATCATGTCAGAAACATATCATCTTACTACTTCCGCGTAATGCAGCGCGTGCGTTGCAACGCTGTTAGCCAAGGGCGCTGGTGCGTCGCCGAAAACCACAGCCAGGTTCCCTTGGCAGGAGGACTGGCGGGGTCGCTCATTTTCACCACCCTAAGGGGAGCCGCCAATGGTTCTCTCACGGTCCCGTTCGCAACCGTTTTGTGGGGATGTCTCAAGCGTCGTGCTTGCTTTCTGTCCCAGCATCCTTCGCTCTCGGAGTAGATTTGGAGGATGTCTCGAGCGAGGCGCTCCATTTCACCCCCCCAGGTGGGCCAGATTTTGAGGATGTCTCGATCGGTGGCCAGACTCGTGGGCGCTGGTTTTCCTCGGGATGCCACAGGAGGCTCCAACAGGTTCCAAGAGGCCCCAGGAGACCACATGAGGTCCCAGGATGAATCAGGATGCCACAGAAAGACCCAAGAGGCCACAGGATGCCCCAAGAGGCTCTAGGAGGCCCCAGGAAGCTCCTGGAGGCTTCAGGAAGCCACAGGAGGCCCCAGGAGGCCAGAGGAAGCGCCAGGAGGTCTCCGGAGGGCAACAGGAGGCCCCGAGAGGCCCCAGGAGCAGGAGGCCTCAGAAGGCAACAGGGGTGGGTCCAATCCCATGTGTTTTACGGATGCTCTCATATATTGGGCCTCACCTGGGGCACGAATCCTTGATGTTATACGTATGTTTTTATAGATTGTCCATATCCTGTGTACTTATGTTCCTATAGGGCCTCTCCTAGGGCACGACTCCTTGGTGTTGTACGCGTGTTCCTATAGATTGCCCTTTTTTTCTGCGGCTCCAAGTCGCAATGTTTTATGTGCGACTGTTCCTATAGATTGGGCCTCTCCTCGGGCACGAATCCTCCCTAGGAGGTCCCAGGAGGCACCAGGGGGCCCAAAGAGGCTCCTGGAGGCCCCAAGAAGCCCCAGAAGTTCCCCAGGAGGCCCCAGGAGGCCCCAGGAGGACCCAGGGTCATGCGCAGAGACGCGTTCGTACTACTGAGGCTCATTCACACTCCAATTGATTCTCAGTTAGATTCATGACCAGACCGTCACAACTGAAACCCGTTTATACTCGAAAGTTTTTGCACCTAGATTCTCACGGCGGACAGGTCCATGGGAATAAATGCGCATATGGGGAGCCCCACGCAGTGAATATTTGAATCCCCTTAGGGGGGTGACAATGAGCGCCTCGCTCGAGACATCCTCCAAATCTGCTCCGGAAGCGAATGATGTTGGGACAACTAACAGGCAAACCCGCTTGAGACATCCCCACAAAACGGCCGCGAACGGGACCGTGAGATAACCCCTCGGCGGCTCCTTAGGGACGTGAAAATGAGCGCCTCGCTCTAGACATCCTCCAAATCTGCTCCGAAAGCGAAGGATGTTGGAACAGAAAACAGGCAAGCCGCTGGAGACATCCCCACAGAACGGCCGCGAAGGGGACCGTGAGATAACCATTGGCTGCTCCCGTAAGGGGGGTGAAAATTAGCGCCTCGCTCGAGATATCCTCTAAATCAGCTCCGATAGCGAAATATGCTGGGACAGAAAACAAGCGAACCGCTTGAGGCATCCCCACGAAACGACCGCGAACGGGGCGCGCGTGAGTCTCAGCATGAGTAAGTCTGAGTCGGAGCAGGTCTGAGCATGAGTAGGTATGAGTATGAGTAGGTATTTGTGTGTGAATATGTGTACGAGTTAGTCTGAGTGCGAGTCAGTCTGTATATGAGTAAGTCGGGGCATGAAGAGGAGAGGGCAGGAGAAGAGTGAGAAGGAGTAGGAGGCGTCCAAGTAATAACAAAAAAACAGCTTAGGATATGGCGAAAATGCAAACTGCACCAAACCCTCGATGGGGATTACCCGTCTGACATGCAACGCCATCCGCGCGGGGTGAACATCACGCGGTGATAACGGACTGTGGCCCCAGTCGCACTGTAAAATCCAATCCGCGAGCTCCCATCGGGGAATCCAGGCGCGCGGCGTTCCCCCTGCTGACAGCACGCCCTGGAAAAAAAAACAAAAAATAACGAGCACGTCGCATATTTAGAATGAGGGCGGCTCGGCCATACCAATCGTCGCAACTGCTCCCAAATATGCCGCCCCCCCCCCCATCGGCCCTATGTCATTCAAACGTCCTCTGCATTGATGCGAACTGCCATGGCGGCGCACACTGCCCCCAACGACGGCCGACACCGCTGAAGGTGATCATTTTTCATAGAGACAATCACGATGCGACGGCCCATGCGGCCCAAAATGATTCACACCAACCCGAGGACAATCCAAGAGCTCCCAAAAAATACCGCGCGCTGTCAGCGAGGATGCTTTTCGGGCGCCATCAAACTGATCAGACACAAGAAAATGAAAAGGAACGTCACGCTCTCGCCCTTCTGGGTATTAGAGCGCTCGGCACCACCCGAAGAACCGCCCAAATCGCAGCAAAACGGCCGGAAAGGGCCAGAGGAAATTGAATGCGGCATGACCCCTCCTTTTTGTTATCTTCTACCCCCCGTCGCCCCACTTCGCCATCATACTAATCCCCTGCCTCCTCACGTTACCCCCCTTTTCTCCTGTTATCCTCCTCCTCCTTCTCATCCTACTTCGCCTTCGTCATCCTGGTGTTCTCCCACTCCCTCGCCCCCCTCAACCGCCCTCGTTATCCCTCCCCTCCCTTTCCCCGTGTCATCCACGCCTTCCGCCTCATCCTCCTCCTCCTCGCCGCATTGCCCCTTCCCCCCCTCATTCGCGCGCACCTCCCATTCCACGCTCGAGACATCCTCCAAATCTGTTCCGAAAGCGAAGGATGTTGGAACAGATAACAGGGACACCGCTTGAGGCATCCCAACAAAACGGCCCCGAACGGGACCGTGAGATAAGCCCTGGCGGTTCCCCCTATGGGGGGTGAGAATGAGCGCCTCGCTTGAGACATCCTCCAAATCTGCTCCGACAGCGAAGGATGTTGGGACAGGAAACAGGCAAACCGCTTGAGACATCTCCACAAAACGGCCGCGAATGGGACAGTGAAATAACACGTGGTGGTTTCCGTCAGGGGGGGCTGAAACCAGCGTCCCGCCTGAGACATCCTCACAGTCTGCTCTGGTAGCCAAGGATGTTGGGACAGAAGACAGGCAAACCGCTTGAGGCACCCCCGCAAAACGGCCACGAACGGGGCGTGCGTGAGTCTCACCATGAATAAGTCTGGGTGGCGATGAAGATTATGCATTCACGCAGGAGGATATCGATGGGCTCGGACAAGACCCTAAATTCTTGGATACATTTATGCTTTCGCCAGGCCCGCCGACGTGCCAGGATCCATGCTGGATCAAGGTCCACGTGGCTGCGCCGCCTCATTTGGGCGTACCCCTCACACGTTTCGTTGTCTCAAATGGAGGTCCACCGAAGGCCCCAGTGGCATGGCCCCATGGCGGTACCGCCCATGCGGGCGCACCCCTCGCACGGCTCGTGGCCCCGCATGGAGCTCACTCGAAGGCCCCAGTGGCAGGGTCTACATGGCGGCTGCGCCCCATTGGGGCGCACCCTTCACTCGGTTCGTGGCCCCGCGTGGAGTACCACTGGAAGCCCCATTGGCGTGGTCGACATGGCGGCGCCGCCTCATCTTGGCGCGCTCCCCGCGCAATCGTGGCCCCATATGGTACCCGCAGCAGCATGTGGTTGGTTATTTCGCCAGGCCTATTTTTGTCCTGGTCCTGACAGGCCTTTGCGGGGCCCCTTGGGGCGACCGCGGGGGCTCTTTGAGTTTCTTGACGTGCGCGGCCGCCCGGTCTCAGGCGCAAGGGAGTTGAGTTGCGTCGCCTGTTTCCTGCGTCACGCGCGGGGCGGACTTCATGAGCACTGTGCCCACAGAGCATCCTGCGTACGCCTGTGCTGCTGGCATCGAGGTTGCAGATTGGAGGCCAAAGGTGCCGTGATCACTTCGTCGCCCCCTGTGAGTGGATCCGTCGGGACACGTACTCCACGAGCAAATGTCTTTTCCCGTTCGTCATCATCTGCTCTTGCCGCCCCCCTCGCCCCCTCCGTGTTGTTATTGCCTTGCCCTGGTTCGCGTTCCTTCTTGTTATCCTTCTGCGTTTTGCGCGTGCGCCCTTGCTGCCACATGACCCGTCTGCCTCCCTGCATCTATGCATTGCGGGCGGCGCCCAGCCGACAAAAGAAAACGATTGCCCCGACAGAATCGGCCGACAAAAAACCAAACCTCCCCGACAAAAAAAACAAACGACAAAAAAAAATCGGCCCGACAAAATGGGCCGACAAAAAAAAAGAGGCGGCCCGACAAAAAAAACGACGGGCGCGACAAAAAAATCGGACCGACCCAGGAAAGTGTCGCGACAAATTCGTTCCTGGCTGTCGCTGCCGAGCGGATTCAGTGTAAATTCACAGTTAGGATGCACCCCCCGGAAATTTAGTTCGACGGTCCGGGTGGGCATTTTGTCGGTCAGTTTGGTTGGGCTGTTTGTCGGGGCGGTCTGGTGCGTCCACGAGGTCGTGCCGCGTTCGCCGGGCGATTCGCGGTCCTAGCGGGTTCGCAGTAGCATTATGCGGCGAGGGGGGGGTGGGGGGACATGGCGGCGCGGTGGGGGAGGGAGAGGAGGGGGGGGAAATTTGCAGGAGGAGGAGGAGGAATAATATGAGGAGGAGGAGGAGGGCGAGGGGACACGGTGGCGGGCACCCCCGCCTTCTTCTTGCTTGGTCCAGCCCTTCTGGGGGGGCGTCGTTCCCATAGGGAGCTCCACCGCAGATTTCGGCGGCACTGTCCACATGGCGGCGCCGCGCCATGTGGGCGCAGACTTGACACGGTCCGTGGCATCACATGGAGTTCGAGGGGGGGCCCAGCGGCAGGGCCCACATGGCGGCGCCGCCTTGTTTAAGCGCACGCATCATCACGGTTCGTGGCCCCGCAGGGAGTTCCACCGAAGACTCCAGTGGCAAGGTCCACATGGCGGCGCCGCTCCAGTTGGGCGTGCACTTCACACGCGGAAGTGGCGTTGCGACGCGCGGAGGTGGCATTGCCACCCCGCCTCCGCCGGAAACAATGTTAACAAATCGTGCAGCCAACAGCTCCGCTGACGGTGTTAACAAATCGTGTAGCGCCCAGTCTGTTCCAGACCAACAAATTCTTGACGCTTCGCGTATCCCCAACAGCCCATGCAGTAACGATGCCCAGGCGAATGGGGGTGATCAGGGAAGTGGGGGGCATACAGAATAACAAAAGGCTGGGGAACCCGTCTTACCCAAGACGGCGAGGATGGAGGATGAATCGGAGGACGATGAGGAGGAGGAACTCAAGGAGGAAAAGGGGGAGCGGGAGGAGGGTAGAGGGAGGAAGAGCAATAGGCGGATGAGGAGGAGGAGGAGGAGGAGGAGGAGCAGGAGCAGGACGAGAATGAAAAGGAGGACGAGGAGAAGGGCGAGCAGAATGGCCAGAGGCCTCTTGGATGCCTCTCGGAGTCTCTTCGGGGGTCTCTTGGGGGCGTCCTGAAGGCCTCTTAGGGCGTCTTGGGAGCGTCTCGGCGGTCCCGGAGGCCTCTTGGGGCGTCTTGGGTGCCCCGGGGAGCCTCTCGGGGACCTCTTGGGGCCATGTTGGGGCCATCTTGGGGCCATCTTGGGGCCATCTTGGCGCCTTTTGGGGCCTCCTTGGCGCTTCTTAGGGCCATCTTGGAGGCGATCGATCAAAGAAGAGAGTGGGGTTAATTAGGCCTGCCCCTCTAGATCCTCTAAAATCGCCTCTTGGGCTCATCTCGAGGCGCTCTTGGAGCGCTCTTGGGCGCTCTTGGGGCCGTCTTGAGGCCATCTTGGGCCCCTCTTGGGGCTATCTTGGGCCCTCTTGGAGCCATCTTGAGGCCTCGGAAGGCCATCGGAAGCGAAAGGGTGAGAAAGCAACACGCATTGATGTTCCTTCGGTTTTTGAAGGATTTTGGCCTCTTGGAGGCCTCCTGGGGCACCTAGCTGGCCTCTCGGAGCCGTCCTGGGGCGGTTTTCGGGCCTACTGGAGCATCTTCGGAGCCGTCTTGAGGCATCTGAGGCTAGCTTCTTGAGCAATCTTGGAGCTCATATTGGGCTCCCCGAGGCGCTCTTGGAGCCATCTTGGGCCATCTTGGACGCTCCAACTACCAGCGAAACCTCCCGTCCAGGTCCAGTGGGGGGGGTATGGGGGAGGGGTAAACCCCTCCCCCAAGGGGAAGAAAGGGGGTTGGAAGAGGAAACTCCCCAAACCACCTACGCCCAGAGGGCTGGTGGGACTGCGCGGCGCCCAGGTTGTTACCACATCGTGCGGCGCCCAGGTGTTCGCACATCGTTTCGCGCCCAGGGTGTTAACAAATCGTGCCGCCAAAAAACCCGCAGACGGTGTTAACAAATCCTCTGGCCAAGAACACCGCAGACGGTCTTCACAAATCGTGCGCCGCCCCGCATGCGGTCTTCACAAATCGTGCGGCTACAAACCCAGCGCGCGGTTCGTGGACCCACAGGGGGGTCCACCGAAGGCCCCAGTAGCATGGTCCACATGGCGGCGCCACGTCACATGGACGCACCCCTCACACGGTCCGCGGCCCCACATGGAGCCCCCAGTTGTATATGGTTGGGTTTTTCGCCAGGTTACGTTGTTTTTTTTTTTTGTTTGGTGGCTGGGCGTTTCTTATCCGCGTTGTTGGGTTAGCCTGGTGGTAAGGAGCCCAGGGAAACAATTGTTAGGAACAGTTGAGGTTCCGCAGTGTTGTGGCGGATGATGAAGGCAACCTGCGGCATGACATTCGAGACATCAGAACCGCGATTCAATTGTCCAGGAAACTCGTTTTGGACAGTTGCGTTTTCACATCAGTTTTTTTTGTTGCTGACATGTGGTAGACGCATGGTTTCGAACAGTTGAGGTTTGATAAAATGTCATTGGGTGCATTGGTGCACATGCTAATTTGCACACTGGCCCCGCATTGTCCCAGGTTTTGTGCTTGATAAGGGGGGCATCGTGGCGCGTCCTCGCGTGGCCCTGCATTCGTTTTCCGTCATTTTGAGGCCGTTCGGGGCCGTCATATGGGCCCCGTTGAGGACCTCGTTGGAAGTTTTTTTGGGGCGTTCGGAGAAATCTCGCGGCCCATCCGAAAATGCGGAAAACAAACGCGACAGATTTTTCAAACGTGGACACAAACGATGAAACATGCATGGCGTCGGCTTCTGTGGACCAGCGCGGGGGCCGCCCTTGCGGAGCTCTTGGGCCGCCTGGGCGGCCGCGGGTTGAGTGCTTTTCCTGTTCGCGGACTCCTTTCGAGACCGCCTGTGGGCGTCGTTTGATAATCTATGATGATTTATGGGCCGTCTTGGGGCCCTCTCCGACAATCGGGCGGTCTTCTGAGGGGCCGTTGGCCGTCTCGGAGTGGTCTTTGGGGACCTCGAAGGCCGCCCTGGGGCGCCAGGGAGCCCGAAAGGTGCGGACCTCCACATCTTGAGTATAATCAAGGATAGATCAATCGTATTTGTCTTTCGGTGCTGTGGTGGGGGCCCTCGGATATCCTTGCGCGCGTTTGCGCCGCCTCGTGCGTCCTTCGTGGGTCTTGTCGGTGCGGAATCAAAGGATTAGCTGGTCGCGGCGCGCCTTCTGGGATCCCCAAGGGGCCGTCGCGATGTCTTCCTGCGCCGCCGCGGGCGCCTCGCGGGCCGCCTCGGGGCCACGCGCGGCCGTCTCGGGGCCCGCTTTGGAACCTGTCGGGCAGCGTAGGGCCAACATTGGATTGGAACGCGCGGGGGTTGAATCGATCAAACAGATGGTTGTTGAGACGGGGCGGCTGTTGTGTCACTTATGCACGGCCGTGGCCTCGATGACACTAACCAGACGCATTGCGCGCGCCAGACGGGGTGCGATTGCATATCCTGTCGAACTGCAAGTACGTCATACGCCTTAGAGAACGTTGGAAATAATCCCAAATCGAAGCGCGAAGCGTTTTCACGCGCCTCTGCGTGCGAAAGCATGGTGGCGGCCTTCCTTTCCTTCCCCTCCGACCCCCTTCCCCCCCTCGCCGCGCTCTACTCTGCGTCCCCCCGCTGCGCCTCCGGCCCCCGCCCCGCCAGACCCTCCGCTCCTGCCCCCCCCCCGCCGCCCCCGGCGCCCCCCCCTCTGTTGCAATTTTGGATCCGACCATTCTGGCTCAAGTTTTCTGGCTCCACAGAACCCTCTGCGTCGACGTCGTCTCCGCGGTGGGTCGACGCCCAGTGCGCAGGCTGCGCTGGCGCGCGCTGTCGGCCCTTCGGAACGCGCGCAGGCCCGCGGGGGCGCGCTCCCGCCTTTGCGGCGTGCGCGCGTGCGCGCGCGAGCGGGCTTTCAATCCCTTCGTTGTGCGTCGCGTCTTGCGCTAATCTGCGCGGCGCGGACGCGCGCGGTCGACTGCGCCGCTTCTTGCGCCGTGTGGCGACGAGAGGATGTTTTTTTTTTGTTGTCGCCGCCGTTCGAGGCGCCCATCAATTCCTGGCCGCTGCTCTTGAGTTCTGACCGTTCCCAGCGAGGGTGCCCAGCCTCATAGCTGACTGTTGGCGGTCGCGCTTCGACGCGCGATGCGTTTTTAGCGCGCCCTGAAAACCAGCGCCCGTTGCAATCCGATTCCATACCTCGCTGGTTTTTTTTCCAGCTTGGGTTGCGTTCGCGCCTTGCCGTGCGCGGGCGGCCCTACTCGCGTGATCGCGTCGCTTTGGATGCGCGGCGCGGTTTTCATTATGGTTTTGCGACCCCAAGAACTTTCAGAAGTGCGCCTGGCGACCTGCAAATTTGCACAGCCAGTTGCCATCGCGCCGCGACTTCTGGCGATGCCATCGCCCTCGAACGTGCGCGCGCGCACGTGCGAGCCACTGGTTGTGGGTTAGCGCGCGCAGGCACGCGCATCGCGTTGGCTTGTGCAGTTTGCGTTCATCATGCGGTTGCGCGCTGTAGTGCCGCGTGGGGTTCGCGCGTGGTTGCGCGACCTCCAATGTGTCATTGAACGTAATGGCGCCTTTGATGTCGCTGTCGCAATGACACTTGCTCCAAGGTGTTTGTTCGATGTATCACCGCTGCCGCTGTCATTGGCGCAGCGGTTCCTCATCGCAACGTCGCGATTGGCAGGCAATTCGGTCCGCGCCCTTTCGCGCCAAACGCTGCGATCGTGGTGCCCATCGGGGTTTCAGTCTGCAGCGAGGAGCATCGCGCGGGCGCTCGCGTTCTCGCGTTCAGTCAGCCGCGATTGGTCCAACGCTATACCGAGCATTTTGCGATTAAGCGTTTAATTTTTTGAATTGCGTTTTGTCGTCAAAAGCTTCGCCAGTAGAATGGCACCACTGACGCGTCCAGCGTGGATCCAAGAAATCCGCGCGGAGCGCCAGAAGTTTATGCTTATGCCGATGTTGTCTTCTGCTACACATGGGGGCTGAAGACAAGGGCCCGGAAGGGGCCCCTCCAGGGGCCCTTGAGGGCCCCTGGAGGGCCCTCTTCTTCACCCTCCATGGGAGTCACCCCCGCCCGAGCCGGCCTGCCCTCCAGCCTTTCCCCCGATCGCCGATAGCGTTGGCCCTGGCTTTCGGGCCATGCCTCGGCCCTCAAGCGGCCGTCGGGGACGGCCCGGGCACCCCTCTGGAGCGCCCTCGGCGAGACGCCGCTGCTCGAAGGCATCCCAGATGCTGGAAAGCCGCCGAGGACCAACGAAAGCACCCCGAATCAAGCAGTGGCGAAGCGTCCTGGCTCGCCTATAGCCCTACCAAGCAATGTTCTAAGAACCTCTCGTGGCTTCCACGGGATGTTCTTAGAGCATTTCTGGCGGAGTCTGTCTTGTTTCATCACATCGGGTTGATGTTCTAAGAACCTCGTTTTTGTTATTAGAACATTGTGGGGTTCTAAGATTATGATGTTCCAACCTACTTAGCCTTGACCACCAGAAATAATTTCGAACACCAGAAAAATTACCCAGAAAATCTACGATTTTCACGTGTCGGGCCCTGGGAAGCACTCGTCCGACACTGTTTCGACACTCTTTCGACACTCTTCCGGGTGCTCGAAATCATTTCCGGGACGTGGTCCTGAAGTACGATGGGGGCTACATAATCCTAAGAACACTCCGTGGTAGAACATTTCCGGGATGTGGTCCTGAAGTTAGTTACGATGGGGGCGGCATAGTCCTAAGAACATTTCGTGGTAGGACTACAGGGATGCCGGGACGGTCGGCCCCTGCCCAGCCGAGCCCCCGTCACCACCCGCCCGAGCCGGCGCAGCCGACGCCGACGACGGCCGCCAGCGCGTCGCCCGCGGTCCTCCGCCGCCGTCGCGCGTCGTCGTCGCCGTCGGCCGCGGGCGGGCCTCGGCGCAGCCCCCCGCGCCGCCGGGGCGGGATGGGCGGCCACAGGCGGACCCTAATAATCACCCCTGCCCCCCTACGACTTCGGATGGGGGAGGGCGGGGGTTCCTTTCCGCTCGGGAGCTCCCGCGCGAAGGGAGCCCCACTCTCCTCCCCCCTTCAGAAGTCGTGGGAGGGGCAGGGGTAGGGGGTTCGCACGTGGCCCCCTATACAGGAGGCGTCGAGAGCAAACGGACCCCCAAATCCTCATCACACGATGAGGACGCGGCCTCACTGAGGCCCCCGTCCTCGCTTGAGGGTTATGATGTTCCAACCTACTTGAGCCTTGATCGCCAGGAAGAATTTCGAGCACCACAAAAGTCCCGAAACTTGAGGGTTTTCACGTGTCGGGCCCTGGGAGACACTCGTTCGACACTGTTTCGACATTCTTTCGACACTCTTTTGACACTCTTGTGTCTGCTCGGAATTATTTCCGGGCTGTGGTCCTTGAGTACGATGGGAACAACATAACATTAGGGATGATAAGACTGGGCGGCTTGGTTCGATACGTCTGCAGAAAAGAGCCCCTATCCCTAGTGTGTTGGGCCCTCCCAACTCAGGTTCCCCCCCAAGGGTTGGGGCTTCTTGTTTTGGTGACTCACGGAGGTCACCAGCCCTGCAGCGGCCGCTGCCAGTTTGGGATAACCTTCTCTGCTGGGCATCGTGCCCATTTTTTCGTACCCGCGTCGGGCGTGCCACGAAGCGTTCCAGAGCGCTCCGGGAGCGGCGGCGGCGCCAGACACGGCCTGCAGAACCTCAGGAGGGGAAAAACACACAGACACAATTCATCGCCGATCCCCATGAAAATATAGGAAAATGTGGGAAATGGGGGGGATGACGACAATCCAGAACATATCGGGAAATATGGGGAATCGTGGGATTTGTGTCTATCTAACTATTTATGTATCCCTGGGCCCCTTCAGAACGGCCGGATCTCAGAGATCCGCGGTTTGCCCCGGTCCGGTCCGAATTTGTCCTTGTTCTGGCTGCGCCTCAGACAGCGACCGACGACGGACGACGAAGGGCGATGGCAGGGGACGACGGAACCTGCGCAGGCTCCCTCGTCTCCTCGGACGGTCGGTCGGTCGCAGGGCAGGGTCACGAAGCCCAAGAGAAGGGCAGAAGGCAGAGTCAGGGGCAACGTTCGGGGGCTATCTGCTCAGGGAGGGGGGGGAGGATGCACCATCGACCCCCGCACGCCCATGGATCGCCGATAGGCTCGGCGACGTGTCACCGATGCCAGCTCGATGCCCCCCCCCCCCCCCCCACAGAGCCAGTCCCTCTCCCTACGTAGCTCAGGAGGGAAGAAAACACACAGACACAAGTAATCGTCGATTCCCCCGGTAATATAGGAAAACATGGGACGTGGGGGATGAGACAAGAACCCAGAGAGTATGGGAAGATATGGGGAATCCTGTTATCTGTGTCTATCTATGTGTGTGTCCCAGGGCCCCTTCAGCAGCATTGCCTCTCGGCGGGAGCAGGCGCAGCAGGCGTCGGCAGCAGCGGCGCGGCGGCACCGGGCTCTCCTCCCTCGTCGCGCGCCGTCCTGCTCTCCTGGGCCTCGCCCTTCCCGTTCGGCTCCCCCGCCCAGGGGGCGTCGGGCCTTCTGTTGCTCCCATCGTACGTAACGACCACATTCCAGAAAAAGTTTCGAGCACGCGAAGGAGTGGCGAAAGAGTGTCGAAACAGTGTCGGACGAGTGTCTCCCAGGGCCCGATGCGTGAAAGCCCTCGAGTTTCGGTGTTTTGCTGGTGCTCGAAATTCTTTCTGGTGGTCAAGGCTGAATCCAGTTGGAACATCATAGGTCGAGCCTCGATCCTCCTCGAACTTGGGTCACCGATCGTCCCCGAGCCGCGATCCTCCTCGACCTTCGGTCCTCATCGATCTTCGATCCTCCTCGATCGTCGATCCCCCTCCGTCTCGGGCAGGGGGAGGATTGAGGTCCGAGGGTCGGGTCGGGCGAACGGGGGGGGCGATGGAAGGGGGGCGTACGACATCTGCTGCATACAGCTGGTTTCGTTTCCGCCGCGTGGATATATATATATATATATATATATATATATATATATATAGACTCACACACACAAGTGGCACGTGTGTGCCCAGGCTCATACAACAAAACTGAAAAGGGCGTTTGAAGCAGGAAGACACCATGACTGCAGGATCGGAGATGGAGAAGGGGAAGCTGGTGCGGCGCCGCCAGGGCGTGCCTAACAGAAGGGGAAGAGGCAGGAGGTGAACGCAGAATAATCCAAGATCGAGGTCGCACTGGAGCGCAAGTGGGGTTGCCACACCTTGCGATGTGTGTACCAGGACCCCCCAGGAAACCTCAGGAGGCCCGACTTGGATACCGGAAGAGGCTCCAGGAGGCCCGGGGATCGTGAGAGTTGTGTGTGTGTGTGTGTGTGTGTGTGTGTGTGATGTGTGCTCTGTGTTGCGCGTGTTTTCTGTGCGTTGTAGGTGTTGTGTGTGTTATGTTTGTCTAGCGTGTGATGTGTTGGGTGTGATTTGTGTCTCTGTGTGTGTGTGTGCATGTAGTTCTGAGGCCCCAGGAGGCCCCAGGCGGCCTCAGGAAGCCCCAGAAGACCCCAGGAGGCTCCAGGAGGCCCCAAGAGGCTCCAGGAGGCCGCAAGAGGCCCCAGGAGGTTCCAGGAGGCCCCCAGGAGACTCCGAGGCAGGGTCTGGGGTACCAGAAGGTACAGAAAGCCCCAGGAGGCCCCAGGAGGTTCCAGGAGGCTCCCAAGAGGCTCCGAGGCGGGGTCTGGGGTACCAGAAGGTACGTCGGGGCTCGATTTTGGGAGGATGTCTCAGGCGAAATCGCCATTATCTGAGAATCGTGGTCAAAATCATTGAAACTTCAAGGTGTTACTGAAGGTTTTATATTCGAATGTTGAAATTCCCATGTGTTTTTGGACCCTGACGTCACGATATGCGTGAGGGGTGCCACCGATTTTCAGAATTTCGAGGACGTCCCGAGCGAAACGGCCAGACACATCGCGAACGCAGCGCCCCGCGTACGCACCAATCGCCTCTGAGCTCTACTCCCTCGGGGAGGTGCGTATGATAATATATATATATATATAATATAAATATATATATATATATATATATATATATATATATATATGGTAGCCCCCCCCCACATGATCATACATATTTCTTTTGTTGCTACTCCTCTTCCTCGCGCGCCCTGGGGGGGGAGGGCCTGGGGCTTCCTGGGGCTTCCTGAGGCCTCCTGGCCTTCCCGAGTCTTCCGAAACGCTTCCTGGGGCTTCCCGAAGCCTCCTGGGGCTGCCGAAACACTGCCCTGGTGAAAAACGCTGTGTTTTCCTGATATTCCTGACCTTCCCAGGGATTACCCCTGAGAAAACGTTGCGTTTTCCTGATATTCCTGATATTCCTGACATTTCCAGAGACTACCCAGGCGCCGAGGCCTCCTGGGGCTGCCGAAACATTGCCCTGGTGAAAAACGCTGTGTTTTCCTGCTATTCCTGACCCTCCCAGGGATTACCCATGAGAAAACGCTGCGTTTTCCTGATATTCCTGATATTCCTTACATTTCCAGAGACTACCCAGGCGCCGAGGCCTCCTGGGGCTGCCGAAACATTGCCCTGGTGAAAAACGCTGCGTTTCCCTGATATTCCTGACCTTCCCAGGGATTACCCCTGAGAAAACGCTGTGTTTTCCTGATATTCCTGATATTCCTGACATTTCCAGAGACTACCGTGAGCCTGCAGGGTAGTCTCTAGCAGTGTCAGGAATATCAGGAATATAAGGAAAACACAGCGTTTTCTCAGGGGTAATCCCTGGGAAGGTCAGGAACATCAGGAACACACAGCGTTTTTCACCAGGGCAATGTTTCGGCAGCCCCAGGAGGCCTCGGCGCCTGGGTAGTCTCTGGAAATGTCAGGAATATCAGGAATATCAGGAAAACGCAGCGTTTTCTCAGTGGTAATCCCTGGGAAGGTCAGGAATATCAGGAAAACACAGCGTTTTTCACCAGGGCCATCTCTAGGAAGATCTTGGAACTTTGGAAAATCTGGTAAACGGTATTTTTTCAAGAGCAGGAGGATGATAATCAAATCGTGTAGCTTCAACAGGGCAGCGTTGGCCGTCGGCTGCCCCCCGTCAGTTGTGAACGCAGCCCCCCAATCAGTTCTGCGAGCAGCCTCCTGCTACGAAACATTACTCGCAAAACTAGCTGTGAACGCCGCTCCACACCTAGTTTTGTGAGTGATGTCTTCCTCCTCACCCTCGTCATGCTCCTCACCCTCCTCTTCTTCCTCCTCCTACTCCTCCTGCTCCTCCCCATCCTTCCTCCTCCTTCTTTTCTTCACTCAACCCCACCTCTCCGCTTCATGGCGTCACTCACAAATCTAGTTGCGAACGCAGCTCCGCAACCAGTTTTGCGAGCAGCCTCTTGATAAGAGACATTACTCGCAAATCTAAATGTGAACGCCGCTCCACACCTAGTTTTGTGAGTAAGGTGTTGCTCCTCACCTTCGTCATGCTCCTCACCCTCCTCTTCTTCCTCCTCCTACTCCTCCTGCTCCTCCCCCCTTCCTCCTCCTTCGTTTCTTCACTCTACCCCCACCTCTCCGCTTCGTGGCGTCACTCGCAAATCTAGTTATGAACGCAGCTCCACAACCAGTTTTGTGAGCAGCCTCCTGCTACGAAACATTACTCGCAAAACTAGCTGTGAACGCCGCTCCACACCTAGTTTTGTGAGTAAGGTGTTGCTCCTCACCTTCGTCATGCTCCTCACCCTCCTCTTCTTCCTCCTCCTACTCCTCCTGCTCCTCCCCCCTCCTCCTTCTTTTCTTCACTTTACCCCCACCTCCCCGCTTCGTGGCGTCACTCGCAAATCTAGTTGCGAACGCAGCTCCCCAATCAGTTCTGCGAGCAGCCTCCTGCTACGAAACATTACTCGCAAAACTAGCTGTGAACGCCGCTCCACACCTAGTTTTGTGAGTAAGGTGTTGCTCCTCACCTTCGTCATGCTCTTCACCCTCCTCTTCTTCCTCCTCCTACTCCTGCTGCTCCTCCCCCCTCCTCCTTCTTTTCTTCACTTTACCCCCACCTCTCCGCTTCGTGGCGTCACTCACAAATCTAGTTGTGAACGCAGCTCCCCAATCAGTTCTGCGAGCAGCCTCCTGCTACGAAACATTACTCGCAAAACTAGCTGTGAACGCCGCTCCACACCTAGTTTTGTGAGTGATGTCTTCCTCCTCACCCTCGTCATGCTCCTCACCCTCCTCTTCTTCCTCCTCCTACTCCTCCTGCTCCTCCCCATCCTTCCTCCTCCTTCTTTTCTTCACTCAACCCCACCTCTCCGCTTCATGGCGTCACTCACAAATCTAGTTGCGAACGCAGCTCCGCAACCAGTTTTGCGAGCAGCCTCTTGATAAGATACATTACTCGCAAATCTAAATGTGAACGCCGCTCCACACCTAGTTTTGTGAGTAAGGTGTTGCTCCTCACCTTCGTCATGCTCCTCACCCTCCTCTTCTTCCTCCTCATACTCCTCCTGCTCCTCCCCCCTTCCTCCTCCTTCGTTTCTTCACTCTACCCCCACCTCTCCGCTTCGTGGCGTCACTCGCAAATCTAGTTGTGAACGCAGCTCCACAACCAGTTTTGTGAGCAGCCTCCTGCTACGAAACATTACTCGCAAAACTAGCTGTGGACGCCGCTCCACACCTAGTTTTGTGAGTAAGGTGTTGCTCCTCACCTTCGTCATGCTCCTCACCCTCCTCTTCTTCCTCCTCCTACTCCTCCTGCTGCTACGGCTCCTGATCACTCAGCCCCCTCCTCTCCACTTCGAGGCGTTACCCTCCAATCTAATTGCGAATGCAACTCCACAACAAACCTTGCGAGCAACCTTCCGCTACGAATCATTATTCACAAAACTTGTTGTGAACGCCGCTCCACAGCTAGGAAGAGGCGGTGGAAAATGGGGGAGGATGTTGCTCAACTATGGCTGGTGCCACTGGAGCTCGGCATTCACCAGATGACGCGGAGGAGGAGGAGGAGGAGAACAAGGGGCTCAATTTTGAGGAGTAGGGCAAATATGGTTTGGAGGAGAAGGTGGAGGAGGAGGTGGTGGAGGGGGAGGAGGAGGAGACGATGAGCAGGAGGACAAACATTGGGAGGAGGAGGAGAAGGAGGAGGAGGAAGAGGTGAATGAGGATTCAGAGAAGGAGGAGAAGGAAGAATAGTAGGAGGATTCTGATGAGGAGGACAAACATGAGGGAGAGCTTGAGGAGAATTTAAAGAAGGAGGAGGGGAAGAGAAGCAGGAGGAGGACAATGAGTTTAAATTTGCGGAATCGGAATAGGAGGAGGACAACATGCCGAAGAGGAGATGGAGGAGGATTCAGAGAAGGAAGATGAAGAGGACAAGGAGGAGGAGGAGGAGGAGGAGGAGGAAGAGGAGGACAAGGAGTTTGAAAGTGAGAGGGGGTAGGAGGAGGAGAATGATGAGGACAAACATGAGGAAGAAGTGGATGAGGATTCATAGAATGAGGAGGACGAGGGGAAGGAGAAGGAAGAGGAGGAGGAAGAGAAGAGTTGAGGCCAATGCATTTGATTTTGAAGCGGAGGGGGAAGAAGACAAACATAAGGAGGAAGAGGATGTGGAGGAGGATTGGGAGACGGTAGAGGAGGAAAATGAGGAGGAGGACGAGGAGGACAAGGCGTTTGGTATCGAGGAGGAGGAGGAAGAGGAGGACGAGGAGGAGAGGACAATTATGAGGAGAAGGTGGAGAAAGCTTCAAAGAAGAAAGATGAGAAAGAGAAAGAGAGGGAGGGGGAGCTCGAGGTTGAGAAGGAGTAGGATGCTGAGGAGGAGGAGGAGGAGGGGCATCATAAACATGAGATGGTGAGATTGGATTGCAATGCGCCGCGAAAGACTGAAGTCGCTTCGCGCTGAAGTGTTTGGATTGCAATCGACGGAATTGCGGTTTGCAACGTAGCAAACCATCATGAAGAAAAACAGGAGGAAGGAACGGGTTATGATGACTGGAGGGATGATGGGAGAATGTGTATGATCATGTGGGGGGGGCGAGCTATAGCCAGCTATAGCCAGCACAGATGCCAAGAAACATCCTGCTTGCCTCGAGGGTGCCCTGGTATTCTTGGGTTTCGATGGTTGTGATATGAAGAGCGCGGCTTTCCCACACCAAAAATCAATGGACGCCCTGGGGTTCCAGGGTTGGGTTTCTTGTGGAAGGTTTCTTTAGGCGAGCTTCTAGTGTATCTGGGATGTCGAAGCAACTGGAAAAGGTGACCCAGCTGGTTGAGCCCATCTCCGTGCAGGTCTGTGGCACTGCCGATCGGCGTGTACTATCCCAGTGCCAGCAGGGCTTTCTGAATTGATGGTCTTCTTTGACAAGTATGTCCTGCTTCCTGTTTCTAGATTTTGGCCGCTCCGCTTTGGCCCACTGCCCCGCAGTGATCAGTGAGTCTCGTTGCCCTACCTCAGATCCAGACCAGCTCAACTGCTCGTCCGTCACACAGGCGAGGGGCGTCTCACAAGACGACCCTGCGCCCGAGCTCAGGGGCAGAAGACTTCGCAGTGCCCTCACGGCAATCGCGCCCTGCCGCCTCGCACTGTCGAGCTCTCCAGAGAGGGTCGGCGCTGACGGCGCTGCCGCGCGGGCGGTAGGCGCGCGCGTGCCCGTGCCTCTCTTTGCCTCCGGCCTCCGCGGCTCCCGCCTCCCGCCTCCGGCCTCCCGCACCAGGGGGCCCGGGCTCGCCTCCAGGGTTTTGCCAGCCTTCTGCGATTCGGTTTCCAGGGTTTTGCCAGCCTTCTGCGATTTGGTTTCGTCTTTTCTCTCCGACAGAAAGAAAAAACCTGGAAGGGATGCTTTTTGTTGTTCGGCGCCGCTGAAGGTTGGTGGCCGCGCTGTCCAACGAGTCTCCTCCTCCCCCCCCCCCCGTGCCCTCCCCGGGCAGGCCGGGAAGGGAGGGAGAGGCCGCTCCAGATCGTGTTGAGGGGGGCCTGCTAAGGCCAGCCAGCACCACCTGAGCGACGCAAAAACACAGGGTCGTCTGCGCCGACGTTGGCGCGTAAGCTGCCCTTGTAAGGTCGGTCGTAAGCGCACTGGTCTCGAATAAAGCGTGCCACGCTGGCGGCCCGCGTAAGCCACCGCGTAAGGTCGCTACGTCATCTCGCGTAAGACCCCCTGCGGGGCTATTTGGGCTCCGCCCGACGCCTTGCCACCAGCGTGGATCCATGTCCCTGAGTAGATCCAACCTGAAGCAGGTGCCGATCTCAAGGATCCCCTCGGTTCGCAGAGGCACGTCCCCAAGATTGTCATCGCCTTGGGCTCGTCGATCTCAGAGGTACAGTGGAAGCCCATGCCAAGAAACACCCTGCTTGCCTCCAGGGTGCCCTTGTATTCTTGGGTTTCGATGGTCTGGCAATGGAAAGCGTGACGCTCCCACAGCAAAAATCAGTGCACGTCCTGGGTTCTCAGGGCTGGATTTCTTGTGGAAGGTTTCTTGTTGTCGGGCCCCTACTGCAGGGAATCATGCCCCTGGGCTACCGTGCGCTAGCCCTGCTTAGGAGGAAGGGGAGGAGGAGGAGGAGGAGGAGGAGGAGGAGGAGGAGGAGCAGGAGGGGAAGGAGGAGGAGGAAGGAGTGGAGGAAGAGGAGGAGGAGGAGGAGGAGGAGGAGGAGGAGGAGGAGGAGGAGGAGGAGGAGGAGGAGGAGGAGGAGGAGCAGCAGGAGCAGGAGCAGGAGCAGGAGCAGGAGCATGAGCAGGAGGAGGTGGAGAGGAGGAGGAGGAGGAGGAGGAGGAGCAGGAGCAGGAGGAGGAGGAGGAGGAGGAGGAGCAGGAGCAGGAGCAGGAGGAGGAGGAGGAGGAGGAGGAAGAGTGGGAGGAGAGGCCTGGGATACGCTCGAGGCCACACACGGCAGGCCGCCGCTCGCGCTCCTCCTGCCCTCCCCTCCTGTGGGCGCCGGGGAGGTGGACCCCATGGGCGGCGTGTCGGCCGCTGGGGGCGCGGAGAAGGACGAGGAGGGGCGCAGCTGGGAGGCCCCCCCTTTTCGCCGCCAAAGGGTCGGGCCGGACGAAAGGGGGGGATTGGGAAAGGGGGGGTTACGAAATCTGCTGCATGCAGCTGGTTTCGGCCCCACCGAGGGGCCAGTTCCTCGATACATGGGCGCCTCCGGCGCCGGGAGGCGCCTGGAAAATCAGCTACGTGAGCTGATTCTCAACCCCCCCCTTTGCTATCCCCCCCTTTCGCCCGACCCGACAAAGGGGGAGGAGGCGTGTCGAGGTTTCTTGTGCAGTCGGCCCGCATGGTAAGGATGGGCAACCTTCCCCATCCTCGCCTCCTCGGCCCATCCTCGGCCACGTTCCTCGGCCGCGCCCCGCTCGAGAAGCTTCGAGATGAGCGTCCAGGGCCCTCGCATCCTTCTCGCGCATTCTTGTGATACGGGCCGGCTGTATCCTCCACGACAGCACCCCATGTCGGGTATGGCCAGGACCCCAGGTAAGGGGACCCGGTTAGTGGTAGGGCCCCAAGACCTTTCTGAAATGGCCAACATCAGTAAACCAGGTTTGCCATACCTGGTGTTTTTTCGGGTGACGGCAGTTCCCGTTAGTGGAAATGGGACGGGGGGGCGCCCCCGGTACAGATCATTAAACCAGGTTCCCGTCAACCCAGGTCTGCCAACGCCCGGACATGGGGCTCTCCACAAAGGGGAGGCGGCGGATCGAGGTCTCGTTCACCCTCCGCGACAGCACTCGAGGAATAACAACCGCCATTAGCATATAAACCTCTGGCGCTCCGCGCGGGCCCGAGGAGGAAACGCCACCGATTCCGCCGCTCCTTTAACGAGCTCGCGTCGCCACGGGCGGATTTCAGGAGGGAAAAACACACAGACACAATTAATCGTCGATCCCCGGGAAAATATAGGAAACTATGGGAAGTGGGGGGAAAACAAAAACCCTGAAAATATAGGAAAATATGGGCAATCCTGTTATGTGTGTATTGATTCGTGTGTCCTGGGGCCCCTTCAGGATCCTCCTTGGAGGCACTTGCTGGAAAGGGGGGAGGGGGCCCGAGGAGGAACAGGGCACCGATGCCGCTGCTCGTTCCGGAGAGAGCTCGCCTCGCGTCGCCACGGCCGCGGAATCTCTCCGCGGCGGTCCTGGGCAGGCCGCGCGCCCCGGGAGAGGTGCCGAGGGCCCCGGGGCCGCGGCGGTGCGGTGCGGCTTTTTACTGCCTGCTCCCCCCAGGGGAAGGCGGGCCGAGGAGGCGGGCCGAGGAGGACGGAGGCTCGAAGGCTGGAGGCTCGAGGCTCTCGGACCTTTTGAGTGCCAGTTTGAAGCATATGTCCCTAATCCCTGTCTTTTGGCACCGCCTCGCCTCGATGCCGATCTTCTGTAAGGCCTCCCCGAGTTTCTGAGGGCCCAGCCCTCTGATGCGGTCCTCGTGTTTGGCTCGCCCGTCTTGGGAATAGGGGCAAGTTCGGGCGTGTCCCTCTACGGGAGGAACTCCCAACGCAGTTCAAAACATCGTCCGCGGACGATGCCTCGACCATTTTGTTGACACGTGTTGGAATCTTGCTGACTGCTCTTCGAATGCTTGTTTCCAAGATCGGCCCGCAGGGGGACACGCCCGCTCGAGACCGAGTGTGGGAGGAGGGCCGAGGCTCGAGGGGGGCAGGGCGAGCGAGGAGGAGGAAGGCCGAGGCCCGAGGGCGAGCGAAGGGCCGCGGGCCGCAGCGCAGGGAGGCATCGCCCCCCCCCCCCTTCGGGGGTGGACGGACCTCCTGCCCGGACACGTCGAGCAAGGAGCTGGCCGTTTGTCGCTCCGCGAGAGGGCGTCGCGGCCGTCCTTTTCTGCGGGTCCAGGGTCCGTCGGCCTCGGCCCCAGGCCGTCTTCACCAAAGGGGAGGTCTACACTCTAGGCGATGTTTAAGAAAACCAAAGTTTTCGGCCAGAGTCTCGATTATTCTTAATGTTTCAATGTAGATCCTAAGATTTGAATGGAACTTTTTGGTTTTTTATTCAAGTTCTGAGACTATGAATTTCTTAACCCATGATTTCTAAAGCATTTCGCAGGGTGTACTGAAGGGAGGCTCGTCCACCGCCGACCCCCGCGGCGAGGCAGGGGGTGGGCGTGCCGAGCGGGGTCGAGGAGCAGAGGTGGCCCGACGGTGCCGTTTTCGATACACGCTCCGCGCGCGGATCCTGTACTACAAAATACAGGGAATTAGTATCAGAAACAACGAGGAGTGCATGCATACATCCAATCATACTTTCTTCATGGATGAAAAGTCTCATATGTTACAAGATCTTGTGTAATGAAAAAACTGCCCTGTGAGCTGAAGTCGGACGTGCCCGTCTACAGGAGGAGTACCCAAAGATAGTCCAAAAGCAATCCTGGAACGATTCGTCGAATCGTTTGTCGAAAATGGTTTGGAGTATTTTCAGAGTTGTATATAAAAAAAACGGTAGGCCAGCAGTCTTCCAACGTCCGCCCGTAGGGGGACATGCCCGGCCTGAGTCGAGCAGGATCGAGGAGCAGAACCGAGTACCCTTGGCGGCAGGTGGTCCTCACCCGCGCTTCGGACCACGCGGGAGGCCACACAGGAAGCCACACGGGAAGGCGGGACGGAGGATCGAGGTTCAAGGGTTGAGGCTCCAGGTTTTCGGATCGAGGTTGCGGCATGACCGGGGTTCGAGGAGGAGGCCTCCAGAGGGTCGAGGATTGACGCAAGGGAGGATCCAGCGAGACTTCGTGAGACCTCAGGGAATGGGGGGGGGGGAGGGAGTGAGGAGCAGGGCTGGAAGAGCTGTTGGGAAGGTCTTCCAATGTTTTCCAGGCTTTGCGGGTGGGTTCCAAAGCCTCCAGACCTCTCCCGTCACATTGAACCCGTTTTTGCGCCCCCAAGCGGGCGACCAACAGTGGCGCCGCGCGGGCCTATAACATCAACTCCACAGCAGAATGACCTTTCAAATTTGTGCTAGCATTTGTCACGTCTGAGTATGGAATTGTTTAACCGTAGTTTTTCCGTGTGCGTGAATAACACTACATGTGTGTGTGTGCTTGCCACGCCGTTTTTATTGGAAGTTTGCTGTACCCTGAGATTCATCATAGCTCTGGCTCTTGCGTCATTTCGACCTGCTTCGCAGTAAGTTCTGCAGGTCGAGCTTTACGGCTTCCTCTCACGACCTCGAAGCGCGCCAAAAATGACGTTTGTCTCGCGAGTGATTCGGGAAATTCCTTTCGAAGTTGCTCCATCGTTTCAGGCATGGATTTGCACCCTCCATCGTGCCATTGTTTTCGGGGATTCCGATCGAGTCTCGTATAGCGCAGACGTCGCCGAGGTCGAAGACTGGGGCTCAGATTGACGGCGCCAGCGTGCTCGCAAGCCGAGCCCAGCCCCGATTAGCAGCATCCGTGTCGACCCGACCGATCCGATTCGATATCGATTCAGGCCGGCACGATCCGATTCGATTTGGGTTCTCCATCGATCCGATGCCGCCCGATGTTCGAACGGCACGGCCGTGCATCCTGGCGCGTCCGATCCGATCTGCTTCCGACTCCGCGCCGATGCGGCTCGAACCGGAGCATCATGATCCGATGCAGTTTTATCGATTCGATGCCGACCGCCTCCGAGGAGGTGGTGCTGATGCTGCTGGTGATAATGAGAATGACGACGCCGAAGATGGCGGTGGCGATGACGCTGACGATGATGATGATGATGATGATGATGATGATGATGATGATGGTGATGATGGTGATGATGATGATGATGATGATGATGATGATGATGATGATGATGATGATGCAGCTTATCGATTCGATGCCGACCGCTCCTGAGGAGGTGGTGCTCATGCTCGACCGCCTCCAGGAGAAGATCAAGGCCAAGCGCCTCGCCGGCCTCGGGAACGAGCAGCCGTGAGCGGCCGCCCTACCGCCCGGACCCCGAAGAGGCCAGGGCCGTCCGGGGATGCCCCGGCGGGGGCCGGGAGGGGGCAGTGCAGAGGGACCGAAGAGGGGGTGATGATGGATACGGTTGTTGTTGTTGATGACGATGAGGAGGAGGGAGAGGAGAATGAGGATGAGGATGAGGATGAGGAGGAAGATGAGGATGAGGATGATGATGTTGGTGGTGATGATGATTGCGAGTTTGGTGAGGATAGTGATGCTGATGCTGCTGGTGATAATGAGGATGATGACGCTGAAGATGGCGATGGCGATGACGATGACGACGATGATGATGCTGCTGATGATAGTGACGATGAATATGATGATGGTGATTATTATGGTGATGAGGATGGTGGTGGTGGTGGTGATGCTGATGATGGTTATGACAATGATGATGCTGATGCTGATGATGATGATGATGATGATGATGATGCTGATGCTGATGCTGCTGCTCATGATGATGATGATGATGATGATGATGATGATGACAATGGTGATTGTGATGGTGATGGTGATAGTGATGATAATGATGGTTATGATTCTGATTATGATGATGATGTTGCTGATGATGCCATGATTATGGTGCATCGCCATCGCCATCATAATCCTCCTTAGCATTACCATCACCATGCTCATCATCATCATCATCATCATCATCATCATCATCATCATTATCATCATCATCATCATCATCATCATCATCACCATACTCATCACACTCACCACCAGCATCATCATCAGCAGCATCAGCAGCAGCAGCATCATCAGCATCATCATCGTCATCATCATCTAGTGCTTCCCAGCCGACTGGGCGGGGTCGTTAGGCTGAGAGACACAAGCTTCCGACCCGCGGCCAGCAGGCCCCAATGGTCCCGATGCTCCCTGGGTATCCCGCCTCGCGTCTTCGTCGAACGACGATTGCATACCGCGGCCGCCAGGCCCCAAGGGGCCGGGGGATCTCGGGTGGGGATCGCTCGAAGTACTAGATATATTTCTTCCAGGTGATCGTTTTCTTATTCATTTGGTCTTGGCTGTTGTGGGCAACCCTCCTTCAAAAGCAGGTGGAGGCTCCTCCACAGGACGCACTTCCGCAAACAATCGCATCAAGCAGAGGTCCGGAGCCAGAACCCCCCCCTCCCCCCCCCTTCCGCCCCGATGTCGAAACGCCGAAGAAGAAAACGTTCACCAGGCCATCCCAGCCGCGCATGGGGATGGGCTGCGGGGCCGGGGGGGTGGGGGAGCAGCGGAAAACGCCGGCTGGGCCTAGCAGAGAAGGCCGGCGAGAGAGGCAGTCACAGGTCAGAGTCAGAGGGGGAGGCAGCGGGTAGCCTGGGCACGGCAGACGACCGTCCCACCCCCCGGGCACGGCAGACGACCGTCCCACCCCCCCCCTCCTCGCAAGGCCCCTGGAGAAGTGACGTAAATTTTTGCGGGAGGTTTTCGGCCAGATTCGGCTCCCGGGGGCCCTTACCCAGGACCCAGGACCGCAGAAAGCGGCTCAGGATGGAACAGGCCCGTCTTGGGTGAGTTCTCTAGAGTCTGACGTCGCGCAATGTGGGGGCGACAAGGGGGGGAGGGGCAGCGAGTGCTGCAGAACAGAGGCCCTTGAGGGCCCCTGAAGGGGCCATTGGGGGCCCCAAAAAGTGTCTTTTGACGGCTCGAGAAGTACACCCCTCATCCATCCCCCCCATTCTCACGCAGTGGCGAAGCGTCTCCGCTCGCCTTTAGGCCCACCAAAGAGTGTTCTAAGAGCCTCTTGTGGTCGCTACGGAATGTTCTTAGACCATTTCTTGCTGATACTTATTTGTTTTCACGCGTGCAGTTGTTACACTGTCTTGTTCTGGTTATTGGAGCATGCCTATGACGTCGTAGACCTACAGGAATGTCGGGACGGCCGGTCCTTGCTCAAACATCGCCCCAGATCGATTTGGAACGCCCTCAGAGCGAGCCAGGGCTCTCTGCAACGGCCGCGACGCCCGATGCGTCCTCCAGGCCCTCCCGCTCTCACAGATCCGATGCAAATATTCATCGAGATGTTTCAGTAACAAATCAGGACAGCCTGGCGTACCCTCGTGATTCCGTCGTTAGCGTAGCATCGATTAGCGTTTGCGAGTCGATGAGACAGCGCCAATTTAGCGTCGGGTAGCGTCGATTAGCGTCGGGACGGCCGGTCCCTGCTCAGCACACATCGCCCCCCCTAGGAAGCGACGCCCAATCGACCTCCAGAGGTGCCCAGGTCGTGTCAACAAAAAGGAAGCACGACGTCGGAGGTCGGGGCCATGGCGCCTTCTCGCAGCATGCAGGACATGCCAAGGAAAGAGTGCACAGTGGGGACCCATGCCAAGGAACACCCTGCGTGCCTCCAGGGCGCCCTGGGTTTCCTTGGGTTCGATGGTACTGCGATGTAGAGGTGGGACGCTTCCGCACCAACAATCAAGGGACGCCCTGGGGTCGCAGGGTTTGGTTTTTGCGTTAGGTTTCGTGAACTTGGCCTCCCTTTCTATAGGAGGATGCCGAGGAAAAAGTATAGAATGACGGGGAAGAACTGCCCCGCGGGGGCCGCCACGCAGCAGCGCTACAGCCAACCCGCACAGCATTGAATAAGTAGAAGAAGAAGAAGACGAAGAAGAAGAAGGAAAGACGCCATAAACATAAACTCTTCGGCAATCCGCGCGGATTCCTGGGATCGGCGCCCAGGCCCCCCCGGCGGCGCTTCTGGCGCCGCCCTTGCAGGCTCCGCGCGCCAGGGAGGGGCCCTTCAGGACCCCGAAAATGGGGTCTCGACGGCTCGAGGAGCACAGCTTTCGTCCCCCCCCCCGCCGCCCCACTCTCGAGCAGTGGCGAAGCGGCGTCCTGGCTCGCCTATAGGCCCACCGAAGAATGTTCTGAGAGCCTCGTGCGGTCTGCACGACATGGTCTCAGAACACTCCTGGCCCGGGCCCCCCCCGGGCGGCGCCTCCGGCGCCGCCCCCGGCACGCTCCGCGCGCAAGGGAGGGGGGGGGTCTGGCGCGAATCCAAGATATCCGCGCCGCGGAGCGCCACAAGTTGATGTTTATGTGTTTCTTGATCGGCCTGTTTTCCACCACCACCACCATAAGTTGGAGGGGGAGGGGGTCCTCCTCCTCCTCCTCCTCCTCCTCCTCCTCCTCCTCCTCCTCCTCCTCCTCCTCCTCTTCGTCCTCCTCCTCCTCGTCCTCCTCCTCCTCCTTCCCCCTCCAACTTATGGTGGTGGTGGTGGAAAACACGCCCATCATTTCTCCCTTCTAACCGTAGGGATGAGAATTCTTTCGAGGGTCCCCTTGCATCCTTCCCAGAATCTGCCCCTCCCTGGCTGTTTTCACGGGCCCCGCCCCGCCCGCGGAGGGCCCGCAGGACCGTCCCGGGCCCGTGCATCCATCTTCGCGCGTCCTTGTGAGACGGGCTGGCTGCACAGGATGCCGCCAAGGCAAACGTGGGATGACGCTGAAGAGAATGCCTGGGGCGCGTTCACGCAGCAGCGCCCTCGGCGGGGATCGGTAAGATGGCCCCCAGGCCTGCTCGCGGGCGTAGCCGTCGTTCGTCATTGGGATTATTTGGTCGCCCTCATCCGAAGTCTTCACCAGCGGCGGCAGAAAACAATTTGTTATTCATTCCAACCCGACATCCTTCGATATTGTTGCTTCAGTCCGCGCCCCCAGAGCTCCCGAACACTTCTCCAGGGGTAAGGTTGCGTCCAGGATCTATCTTTTGTGGTCCCTGAGCCCAGTGACGGGTGCCAGCGTCCGAAATCGAGAACAAACGCCTTGATTGAAGAAGGCAGATCGCCAGACCCAGAGATCCGACGCCCCGACAAAAATTGGAGCGGTGGTTTGGGGAGCTATTTTCGGCCTCCGGGGGCCCTCGCTGGGCCTCGGGAGCCTCAGCAGAACGACTCAGTACGAAAAACCAGCCCCAGGGAAGTGGTCCAGACAGCTGGGGAACGCGCACCAACAAAAACTGGGGCGGCGGGCTGTCGGGGGAGGTATGGGCATTCTGTCTTTTCGGATGCACTTCCTGGGAGGTCAAATTTCGATTTTACCCTGATCCGAAATCCGGCTTAATCCTATTTAATTCGGCTTCATCCGGCTGAATCCCACTTGATCTGGCTCAGTCCTGCTTAATCCGAGGCCCACTCCGGCGTAACAGCCCCCCAATAGGGCTTAGTTTTCTTTAGGCCTTCCGACGAAGACCTCGCAGCAGTTGCCTCCCCACGTCGTCCACACCCCGACAGTTCGGGGGAGCCAAGCCCTCCTTCCAGCCCTGCACACCGCGGGTGCGGAGGCCAGACCCCCAAGGGGGGTCCCGAGGGCGCTCGCCTCGCCAGCCGCTGCAGACTGCAGGCCGCGGAGGCTGACGCGCGGCTCCCTCGTTCCCCTGCCCGAAGAAAAAGTCAAACTGCATAAGTCATCGAGAACAAAGGAGCCCCTGTTTAAGCCTATGCGCGCGATGAAGACGTGGCCTCGCTCAGGTCCCGTCTTCACATTCGGGGCAGATCGTAGATCTGGGCGGCTTGGTCTGCAGCATCTGCAGAAAAAAAGACCCTCTATACCTAATGTGTTGGGCTCTCCTCACTTTGGAACCCCTCCTTCGGGCTTAGGGCTTCGTTTTATTGCTCAGCCATAAACGCAGACTTCCGAAAGTTTGGGCTCTCCTCACTTTGGTCCCCTCCTTCGGGGTTAGGGGTTCGCTTATTGCTCAGCCATATAAACACAAACTTCCGAAGGCTCTCGCTGAGTTTTTGGATCGGCGGTGGACCCCCCCCCCCCTGGCGGCGCCCGCGGGCTCCAGGAACGGGGAAGGGGGTCCAGCTCCGACCTCATCAGGGGCGGAAAAGAGGGGGGGGGGGGTGGCTATAGGGGGGGGGGGGATATCACGGCGTGGGCCATGATCTCTCCCCAGATTTCGTGGCGCCTCTTCTTGTGTTGTTACGTCCCTGGCCCCCCCGCTGGGCCGCGCACATGCCGCCGGTCATGATTTGCACCCCCCCCCTCTTGGACACCCCCCTCCTTGGCCGCTCCCGACTTAAGACATCGGCGCCGATTCCATGTCGATGTCTCCCCCTCCCCGGGCCAGCCCCTGCACCTCACCTTCCCCAGCTCAGGGGAGGGCAGCAACTGATGCTGCTGTCCTCGCCTCGTTTTCGCCTTTTGTGGGCCTCCAGTCTACGAAGGCCCCTGTCGCCATGGCTGGAGTCGGCTCGAAATTCTGGTCAGAAGGCACCCCGGGAGAGGTCAGGGGAGTAGCGGTATCGGTGACATTCGGTTTCCCCATCAGCGGTGGTGCCAATTTCTAGGTCTCCGCAGAAGGGGAAGTGGCACGTATACGGAGGATGGAGACATTCTTGGTCGTAATCAGGGTGTGCTGGCCTCTTCTCTGGAGCACAGAGCGCTCCTGAGATTTTTTTGTCTGTCTTCTATAGGTGCGTTACTGCGCAGTTTTGCCCGAGGATGCTACGATGGCCTTCGCTCCCACATGGCATTCGCAGAAAAGTTTAGATAGAGCATGGAGGGTTGCAGTGTTTGCGCGCGCGCGTGAGATGTGTGTGTGTGTGTTCTTGTGTGTGTGCGCGGCACAGATGGGCAGCACGATACATACACGATACTAGGATGATATAGTGTACAGACTAAACATGCTTGGTCGCAGCGCTGGCGGTCGTGCAGCGCGGTCGGAGTTGAAGCCACATCACATATGAGATGCAGGGGGAGAGAGAGAGAGAGAGAGAGAGAGAGAGAGAGAGAGCAAGAAGGAGAGAGAGAGAGAGAGAGAGGGAGAGAGGGAGCGAGACTGAGAGAGCCAGAGAGAGAGAGAGGGAGGGAGAGAGAGCAAGAGAGAGATCAAGGGGTTTGAAGGCGACCGACTGCGCAAGAGGACGGCGAGGGCATAAGGGAGGGAGGGGGGTCCCGGACGGCGACGCGCACAGTAGAGGGGAGGAGGGGAAGCGGCGGAGAGGCCGAAGGGGAAGGCGAGGAGAGGGTGAGTCACCGAGTGCGCTCCACTACTCGCAAAGTGCCTACTCGCAAACGTCCGACAACAAAACACATGTCTTCCTTTATGGAAAACTCGCCAGTGTGGTCTCCAAGCAGTAGTCTCTTGCAGTCTACGCGGCGCAATCTATGTGGTGCAACGTATGCCATACAACGTGTGTAATGCAATCTACGCGATGCAATGTATGCGGTGCAATCTATATTGTGCAATGGATTTTTACACATGATTTGACACATCCCACGCTCTTGCAAACATCCCACCCACCCACCCGCAACTTGGTTTGCAAAACCTCTTAAGACCGACTACGACGACACCGACGACAACGACTAAGACGACACCGACGACGTCTCCGACGACATCGGCGACGACAACGACGCCGACGCCGACGACGACGAAGATGACGACGACGACGCCAACGAAGACGACGACGAGGGAGGAGGAAAGACGACGACGGCGACAACGACGACAACGACGACAACGACGAGGGAGGAGGGAGGACGGCGACGACGCGAACGACGAAGAAGGAGGAAGGACGGCGACGCCGACGACGGCAACGACGAGGGATGAGGGAAGACGACGACGACGACGACAACGACGACGACGACGACGACGGCGACGAAATAGGAGGGACGACGACGAGACGCCGACGACGGACGACGACGACGACGAGGGAGGAGGAGGAAGGACGACCACGGCGACAACGACGACGGAAACGACCACGACGCAAAAGAGGACGACGACGACGAACACGAGGAAAGACAGAGGACGACGTTGGCGACGACGACGACGACAACGACGCGGGAGGAGGGAGGACGGCGACGACGACGACGACGCAAGAGCGCGCGCGCACGCTTTTGTTGAAAATCCGTGTTGCGAAACTTTGCGTTTTTGTAGGATTTTTGGACACACGACTTTGACATCCTTCCGAAACTGATGGGTTTTGAAGCTTCTCGGCATACGCGCGCGACGACGCGCGCGTCTGCACTTCGTCATATTTTGTGCAGAGGATTCTCGCGACGGCACACGCGCAAGGGCGTTCGACAGATTTCCACATGCGCGCGCGCGACGCCCGTTTGGTAGCATGTTGTGAAAATCTTGGAAAATCCACGGTTTCCTTAAGATTTCGCAAGGGCTCGCGCGGAAGCTTTTTTAGCAAATCAGTGTTGCGAAACCCTGTGTTTTTTGTATGGTGCTTGGAGGCTCGATTGCGAAATCCTTCCGGCACCGACGGTTTTTAAAGGACTTCGGCATGCGCGCGCGACGACGCGCGCGTTTGCACTCCCTTCCGTTTTTTTGCAAGGGATTCGCGACAAAGCGTTATGTCACCGCATAGTGCTTTTCACAAGGGAACCTCAGGGGGGGGAACCAAGCCCCCCGGGGATAGTGTAAATTCAGAAATACATTTTCAGGATGGACATGTGGTCATAATCGCATGTGATTTACATGCCCGAAAGGGGGGCGATAACGCCAGGGGGGGGTAGATCCTATTCTGTCTTTTGAAAGGAGAATAAAGGAGAATCAATCACTTGCTCAACTTGAAGCTGTCCTCTCCACTGCTCGTGCAAACACCCCACCCTCCCAACCGCAGCTTGGTCGCAAGACCTCTTAAGACCGTGACGGTGGGTACCAAATGGCACTTGGCAACGAAACGACGCCGACGACGACAGCGACAACGACGACGACGACGCCGCTGACAACGACTACGACGACACCGACGACGTCTCCAACGACTTCGACGACGACGACGACAGCGAAGACGACGACGACAACACCGACGACGACGACGCCGACGCTGACGATGACGACGACGACGACAACGCCGACGACGACGACGCCGCCGACGACAACGACGACGACGTCGACGCCGACGACGACGAAGACGACGACGGTGATGACGAAAACGACGACGACGACGACGTCGCCGACGAGGGACGAGGGAGGACGACGACGGCGACGACGACAACGACGAGGGAGGAGGGAAGACGACGACGACGACGACGACGACGACGACGACGACGACGACGGCGACGGAATAGGAGGGACAACGACGAAACGCCGACGAAGACGACGAGGGAGGAAGCACGACCACGGCGACAACGACGACGGAAATGACGACGACGCCAAGACGACGACGACGAGGAAAGACAGAGGACGACGACGGCGACGACGACGAAGATGACGAGGGAGGAGGGAGGACGGCGACGACGACGACGACGATGGCGCAAGAGCTCGCGCGTACGCTTTTGTTGAAAACTTGTGTTGCGAAACCTTGTGTGTTTGTATGTTTTTTGGACACGATTTTGAATTCCTTCCGTAACCGAAGGTTTTTTGAAGGATTTCGGCATGCGCGCGACGACGCGCACGTCTGCACTTCGTCACGTTTGTTGCAGAGAATTCTCGCGACGGCACGCGCGCAAGGGCGTTCGAAAGATTTTGACATGCGCGCGCGCCAGGCTCGTTTGGTACCATTTGATTTGAGAAAGTTGTCTAGTATCTGTTGTGACATATATGCGGTGCAATTTGAGGGGCGGCGCTTGTGTGGCACCACGCATGTTGATCTGTGTTGTACAGACTATGTGGTGCAATCTCTGTGGTGCGGTATGTGCCTCGCAATCGACGTTGTGCAACCTGTGTGGTGCAGTTCATGCTGCACAAACTACGTGGTGCAATCTATGATGTGCTGCCTACGTGGTGCAGCGTGTGTTGTGCAAATTTTGGCGGCGCCGGAGCGGCGGCGAAGCGGCGACGGCGAGCACGGAGCCGCCAGACCGCCAGCTGGGCGCAGACGACGAGGCGGCGACGAGGCGGGGACGGGACCGGACGACGGCAAACGCGGATTCGCCAGACCGCCAGGCGGGCACGCTGCCTTAGGCAAACAATAAGACCTCTAAGAGCAAACACTGTTTGGGGTATCCACATGCGTATATATGCATAAATATAACTATATGCACCTATACTTGTGTACATATACATATATATATATATATGTATGCAGACATGCATCTATGTATTTTGATGCCACTCGGGTCTATTGCCCTGTTGTTCTTAGCGCCGCCAGCTCGGCGCGGGAGGGGGTTTAGGAAGAGGGGGACAAGTATGTTTCCCTTGCGGTGGAAACCCCGGGCAGCTTCACACAGTTACGATGGGGGGCCACTAGTGGGCGGCAACGATGAGGCACCGATCTCGGTGGCGCTGGATATGGGGCAACGATTCGGAGGGACGATGAGCCACCGAAATGGGGGGCTCGGTGTCTTTCACTGGGCGTTAAAACGCAGACGCAGGGCCCTCACACACAAACTGTTTTCAGGGGACGAGTGATCATACGTTAGCGAGCACGAGCCCCAAACAGAGAGTTTTTACCGCCTGTGCAGTGCAATCTATGTGGCGCAGAGCAATGCAAGTCAACGCACTTCAATGCAAAGCAGTGCAATGCAATGCATTGCAATGCGATTGCAATGCAATGCAACGCAATGCGATTGCAAGCAATGTGATTGCAATGCGACCGGGTTGAAGAGGTGCAACGGATGGTGGCGGCGACTGGTGGGAACGGGGCCGCCAGGTCAAACGGGCTTGTTCTTTAGAAGCATGGTGCGGCGACGGACGAAAACGGGGCCGCCAGGACGGCAAACGGGTGCAGCTCTTTAGAGGGCGAGTAGGAACCCTGAAGTGCAAACCTTGCCTGGGGAAGAACGGATCATGGCCAAGCTAGCGCGGTGGACGGCCCCAGGAGACCACGGGAGACCAAGGTGCCCCACGGATTCCAGATCCGGCGACCGCCGAGTCAGACGAAGTATGGAGGACGCTGGCAGGCAAGTTGTTCCAGGAACCAGACGGAGAAAGGAGGGGGAGGAGGAGGAGAGTGGGAGGATGAGGAGGACGAGGTGGAGTACAGTCAACCATCATAGTGAAGATGGCAACTTTCCAAGGCTACCCTTGCATCCTTGCCCCTTCGGTATTCGGCATTCTTCGGCATTCTGCTGCGCTCCGCACGGAAAACGTCAACATGGCGCTCCTTATTATCCTGGTTGACTGTAGGAGGAAAAGGAGAAGGAGGAGGAGGAGGAGGAGATGAAGGAGGAGGAGGAGGAGAAGGAGGTGGAGGAGGAGGTGGAGGAGGAGGAGGAGGAAGACGATAAGGTGCATCGGGGATTTGACGACGTCGTTCTCAATTCTCTACGCTTCGCGTATCCCCACCAGCCCATCCCACAGCAGCAACTCTTGCGAAGCATGCCGACAGTCGTGTTTGTCAGGCGTGTGTCCGCTTGGGCCCGCATATCTCCCCTGTTCCTCCTTCCTCCCGCCTCCTTGTACATCCTCCTTGTGGGGGGAGCGGGAGAAGGACGAGGCGGAGGAGGAGGGAGAGAAAACGCTCCTCGTGGTTTGAGTCGTTTGGGGATTCTCGTCCTGGTGTGAGTCGTTCGGGCCCTTCTTCCTGGTGTGACTCGTTCGGGCTCCTCGTGGTGTGAGTCGTTCGGGCTCATCGTCGTGGTGTGAGTCGTTCGGTCGTTCGGGGCTCTTCGTCCTGGTGTGAGTCGTTCGGCTTCTCGTTGTGTGAAGTTGTTTTTCGGCCCCTCGTCCTGGTGTGAGTCTTCGGGCCCCTCCTCCTGGTGTGACTTGTTGCCCCTCCTCTGGTGTGAGTCGTTCGGGGCCCCGCGTCCTTGTGTTGAGGTCGGTTCGGGCTCCTCGTGGTGTGCGTCCGTCGGGCGCCTCCCCTCGTCCTGGTGTGAGTCGTTCGGGCTCTTCGTGG
>CAUYUJ010002047.1:157500-165000 GCA_963575745.1 Prorocentrum cordatum
GCCCCTGGCAGCGTTTTGTGACCATGAGGCTCTCAAGAGATACATGTTGGGGGCGCCAAACGGCAATTCTAGCTGAGACGTCCCACCAAAATCGGCGCGAACGGGCTCGTGAGATCAGCCAGGGTGGCTCCCCCTTGGGGCTCCCAAATGATGCCCCTGGCAGCGTTTTGTGACCATGAGGCTCTCAAGAGATACATGTTGGGGACGCCAAACGGCAATTCTAGCTGAGACGTCCCACCAAAATCGGCGCGAACGGGCTCGTGAGATCAGCCAGGGTGGCTCCCCCTTGGGGCTCCCAAATGATGCCCCTGGCAGCGTTTTGTGACCATGAGGCTCTCAAGAGATACATGTTGGGGAGGCCAAGCGGCAATTCTAGCTGAGGCGTCCCACCAAAATCGGCGCGAACGGGCTCGTGAGATCAGCCAGGGTGGCTCCCCCTTGGGGCTCCCAAATGATGCCCCTGGCAGCGTTTTGTGACCATGAGGACCATGAGGCTCTCAAGAGATACATGTTGGGGAGGCCAAACGGCAATTCTAGCTGAGGCGTCCCACCAAAATCGGCGCGAACGGGCTCGTGAGATCAGCCAGGGTGGCTCCCCCTTGGGGCTCCCAAATGATGCCCCTGGCAGCGTTTTGTGATCATGAGAGAGTGTGAGTGTGAGTGAATGTGACTGTGAGTGAGTCTGAGTGAGAGCGAGTTTCATCTTATTTTATCGAGTCCTATCCTATCTTACCTTTATTACCCTCTATCTTCTCTTATCTTGAAATTTATTATCTTGTCTTAGCTTATCTTATATCAACTCATCTTATCGCATCATATCTTGTCTTATCTTTTGTAGTATCTTATATTGTCTTATCGTATCTGGTGATTATCAGTGGGAGGAGGGAGGCGGGAGGCGGGAGGAAGGAGGAGAAGTGGGAGACGTCAGAGTAATAACAAGAACCCCAATCCTTAGGATATGGGGAATAACAAGAACCCCAATCCTTAGGATATGGGGAGCAAAATGAGCCCAAAACCTTCGTAAAATCAATGATTTTGCTATGAAGGACGATGAGCGCGGCCCCCTCAGAAGTCCAAAATGGGGCCAAAACCCTAGTCAAATCAATGATTTCTGCTTCGAAGAGGAGTAGAGGCGTCAAACCAGCCCCCCCCCCCTGGGGGCCAGAATCCTCGTGAGGGTCGTCGTTGTTTGGCCCTCCCAGGAGTCGAAAAAGACCCCCCTGACACCACTCGGCCCGCCCTCTCCAGGTCCAGGGGGAGGGGGTAGGGGGAGGGGTAAACCCCTCCCCGAAGGGGAAGAAGGGGGGTTGAGAACAGAGCGAGCTCTCTAAACCACTCACGAGGAGGAGGAGGAGGAGAAGGAGGTGGAGGAGGAGGTGGAGGAGGAGGAGGAGGAAGACGATAAGGTGCATCGGGGATTTGACGACGTCGTTCTCAATTTTGAAGGCTCCCGAGGGGCCCTCATCGCCACGTCTGGATCCGCTTCGAAGTCCAGGCCTGAACCTGTTCCAGGGCAGGTCCGGGGGTCCGATTTTGAGGATGACCCAGGAGGCATGGAGAATCGTAGGGGGAGGAGGAGGAGGAGGAGGAGGAGGAGGAGGAGGAGGAGGAGGAGGAGAAGGACAAAGAAGGAGGAGGGGAGGAGGAGGAGGAGGAGGAGGAGGAGGAGGAGGAGGAGGAGGAGGAGGAGTAGGAGGAGGAGGAGGGTCCCGGCAACTTTGGCCCTCCATTGCGTCCCCAGTTCCCTGCCTTGCTGGCTGCTCCCCCTGCTCGCTCGCCTCTGCCTCGCTCCTCTTGCTCACCTCTGCCTGCCAGCGCCCGCTCTTGTTCACTGAGGGGGTCGAGGTCATTTCGAGAGCCCGTGCGACAGGAGCCGAAGACAAGCACACCGCATACGAGTGGTTTTGCTTGGAGCGATCCCCACCAAAGAACGCGCGGCGGGATACCCAGGGAGCACGGGCACACTCTGGGCCTGAAGGTTGGTGTATGCAGGGTGTGCGAAGCGGGCCAGGAGCTCTTCTTTAGATCTGACAGCCCCAAGTTGCCGGGTGGGTAATGATTCGTCTGAGGCCCGCGCGGATTTCTTGGATCTGCGCAAACCAGAGCCCCTCCTGAATCAAGGAGGGCCCCTGTGTCAGCGCGTTGACAGACCCGTGCAGGGGCTGATCGGTAGGCACCCGTGGCTGCGGTGCAGGCAGCTTCGCATCGCTCGGACGTATGCATTTTTCCTTCGGCGAGGACCATCGAGGAGCATCCTCGATCATTTGGCGAAAAAGCCACGCACGAAACCGACAAAAAACACAGGAAATGGACGTCCGAGCGATGGCCAGGGAAGGAGCTAGAGCCCACCCCAGTGCTCCTCGAGCACGACGGCGGCACCCGTCCCAAGCGTGGGCGCACCGTGCCACGTGCAGGATGCTCAGCAAGCTGGGCCCACACCTCCTTCAGGAGGGGAAAAAAACACACAGACACAATGAATCGTCGATTCCCTAGGAAATATGGGAAAATATAGGCAGTGGGGGGGGAAGACCGAAACCCAGAACATATGGTAAAATATGGGGAGTCTTTTTATTTGTGTGCATTTATTTGTGTGTCCCTGGGCCCCTTGAACCTCCTCCCTCCAGCCTCCTCAGAAAAAGACGGACCATATACAGTCGGGAACTGTTGCTCAGCATGTCGCGGCGGCGGCCCCGGCGACGCGCCATGCCCTGCAAGCTGACAGCATGTCGCTCCGCTCCGCGGGGCGGAAGATTGGAAGAAGCTGGGGAAGTGGACGCCCGGGAGCCGGGGCGTGGTTGGTTAGCGTGTCGCACCGCAGCGTGCTGGGCCAGAACCGGCGGAGCGACACGCCAAGCCAATGCTCCTGACTGCAAGCATACACATCCGAAGGTGGAGGAGGAGGAGGAGGAGGAGGAGGAGGAGGGAGGAGGGAGGAGGAGGGAGGAGGAGGAGGCGCGGATGTACTGAACCGTCATTGTCGGGCGGAGCGCGCCATAGGAGCAGGGTCGGAGGCGCCGTCGGGGGGTCCGGCGGAACGTTCCTCAGACCTGGGTCGTGGAACACGCTTGTGTCGGGGGAACGTAAGACTCGGGTAAGCCGGAACTCGGGTTTGCCGACGTTTTTTGACGAGCGCGTCCTGGATTTTGATGGCCCCGTCAAGCCAACCCGAGTCCCCCGTACCCGAGTCTTACGTCTGCCCGATTGTGGCCAAGGCTCACCATGGCGAGAGAAGCCCCTTCGGTCCATTTTCAGCGCTCCACGGTCGGGCACGCCGGCTCAGCGTGCCGCTCCGCCGGTTCTGGCCCAGCACGCCGCGGAGCCCAACGCGAACCACTCCCCGGGTCACTGGGCGTCATCGTCTCGAGTGTTTGCCCAGCCTGGCCTTGCAGGGCACAGCGTGTCGCCAGGGCCGCAGCCGCGACGCTCTGAGCAGCAGCTGCCGACCGCAGTGGCACGACGGCTGCAGGACCGCGCCTCGCTGTCGCGGCGGTGGCTCCAGCGCGGGCGTTCCTGGCCGAAGGCCGCGCTGGAGTCGGCGCGGCGTCAGCAGGGCGCGGGAGCGCGCGACCCGCCGCCCCCGCGCCTCGCTTGCCGCAGGCGTTCCTGACGAATTACCTGCGAACGTCATTTTTTTCCTCCCCCTTCCTCCCCCTTCTCCTCGTCGTCGTCGTCCTCCTCCTCCTCCTCCTCCTCCTCCTCTTCCTCCTGAGCTAGAGGCTGAGGAAGCCACCACTTTCGCAGGTAATGCAGATCAATTACACATTGACGGTAGCTGCACCATGCCGATTTTGTCATGTTTTCAGCGTGCTGCGTTTTCGGCGGGTCTATTCGACCCCCAGACAAAAGCCACCCTATCAGTTGTGCGTGGCACTGTGCCTGGAGGTTCCCACAGGCACCAGCTATGGCTGAGAGCTTCTCGCTCGCGGTTTCCTGTCAGATCGCGGATCGAAGTTCGAATGCGCATGCAGATTGCAAAGCAGCGTTCGCCCAGGCTTTGCTCCCCCAGCGTGAGAGCGAGGTCGCGACGGCCTCGAATTTCGTCAAGCTTGCTGCTGCTGTGCTCCCTGCTTTCCAGTCGAGAGCGAAACGCGAGCGACCCTTTGCCCGCCGTCGGTCTATCCAGTCGTCCCCAGGCTGGCACGATTTCGAAGAGGGGCCGCTCGGTCTGCAGCGCAAGCAGTGTTTGAAGATCGCCCACGAGGGTGAGTCCCGCGAGGCTCTGGGATGCTCTGGGGCCCCCGAGCTCGTTCGTCAGGTCGTCCGCCGTTCCCTGGGGCACCTGATCGTGGGTGTGGCCTCCCACGAGATCCACCCGAGAGCTCCAGAGCTCCCGAAGTCAAAGTACAACCGTTTGCAGTTTTTGTGTGTTCGTTGCGGGTGCTGGGCCCAGCGGTGCTCGCGTATCCTTGATAAGGCCTGCCAGAGGCCAACAAGAAAAGGCCGCGAGGCTTGAATACGTACCGCCAGGGACTCGGCCCCAGCAGTCGAGTCCGCCAGTAGATTGATCGAGCTTCTGCGGCATCAGCGTTGCCTGTGGTCCCGAAGCCGCGGTGGAAGACCCTGGCTCGCACCACTGTGCCGACTGCCTGCCCAAGCGCCCCTGCTGCCCCTGAGTACGAGAGACGGCTTGCCGCCCTCGCGGGGCGAGTGCGTGCCAAGGAGGCGCTCATGGCAGAAGCGTGATTTCAAGCCGTGGCACCCCGTCGCGGGCCCTGGTCAGAGTGTGGGCAGCTTTGTCCTCCACGGTAGCAAATCCCTCTCTGAGGGGTGCCACCGACCTCTTTCGTCGTAGGCTTTCGAGTCTCTTCCCCTCGGGGTTGTCCTAAACTAGCCTCCTCCTCCTCTTCCTCCTCCTCCTCCTCATCCTCCTCCTCCTCCTCCTCCTCTTTTTCCTCCCCATCCTCCTCCGCTTCATCCTCCTCTCCCTGATGTCGTCTCCGGAGGTGGGGCCCCCGGAGGCCTCCCGAGGGCCAACAGCGACCCCAGAACACGATCATCGATGATCCTCCGCAGCGTCCCTCCCCGTCCCCGAGCCGCCCTCCGCTTCTCCTCCCCTTCCCTGAGTCTCCCCCCCTTGCCCCCCCCTATTCCCTCCCCCTTTGTCCCCGCCCCCCCCCGTCTTTCCCCTTCTCTCCTCCCTCAGCTGTCCCCCCCCGTCGCGGCGGCGTCGCCCCGAAAGGCGCGGTGGGTCATTGGGCAGCGGATGGACGACGGGTTCGCGAGCCGCCCAGCGCGGGGGAGGGGCGCAGGGCGAGGAGGAGGAGGAGGAGGAGGAGGAGGAGCAAAGGGATTGGAGGAGGATTGGAGGAGGATTGGACGAGGAGGAGGAGGAGGAGGAGGAGGAGGAGGAGAGGAGGAGGAGAGGAGGAGGAGGAGGAAGAGGAGGAGAGAGAGGAGGAGGAGGATTGGAGGAGGAGGAGGAGGAGGAGGAGGAGGAGAGGAGGGAGGATGGAGGATTGGAGGATTGAGGGAGGAGAGGAGGAGGAGAGGAGGAGGAGGAGGGAGGAGGAGTAGGAGGAGGGATGTAGATTGGAGGAAGATTGATTGAGGAGGAATTGAGGAGGATTGGAGGAGGAGGAAGGAGGAGGAGGAGGAGAGGAGGACGAGGAGGAGGATTGGAGCAGGATAAGATGAGGAGGAGGAGGAGGAGGAGAGGAGGAGGAGGGAGGAGGAGTAGGAGAGGAGGGAAGGAAGGGAGGGAGGGAGGAGGAGGGGGGACAGAGAAGCCTTTGCCTCTCTCACGCGGGGGGGGGGCCGTCCGCGGCTTTGGGCGCGGCCTCGGAGGCCCGCGGCCGCTGGCGGCGGCCACTTACCAGGAGCCGCTGGCGCTGCTGCGCGACGCCAGTCGACCGCTCATCGGACACAGCTTCACGCTCTCGACGACGACGACGACGACGGCGACGACGACGACGACGGCGACGGCGACGACGACGACGACGACGACGACGACGACGACGACGGCGACGGCGACGGCGACGACGGCGACGACGGCGACGACGGCGACGACGGCGACGGCGACGGCGACGGCGGCCCCCGGGACGAACAAAAACAGGCCCCGCGGGCAGGAGCCCAGGCCTTCGGGGGCCCACGCTCACTCGCATGACCGTGCAGACCCATGCCGAGAGGCACCCTGCGTGCATCCAGGGTGCCCTGGATCTCCTGGGTTTGCAGCGCGCTGCATGCGTGCACCCTGGAAGTGCAGCTCTTCAGCAGTTGCTGTCAGCCTGGCCGCTGAGGTGCCGCGTGAGGCTTCGGCCCACCGCTTTGGGTGAATTCGTCTTTGCGCGCCCCGCTCTGACTGGACTCGCCGCTGGCGCGCTCGCCTGCGGCCGCTGACTAAGAGATGGAGAGCGTGGCGTGCCCACACCAAAGGTCCATGGACGTCCCGGGGTCTCAGGGTTGAGTTTCTCGTGGGAGGTTTCTTGTGGACTGGCCTCCACTGTATCGCAGGCATTGCGGGTGTGCACACGAGGCAGCCAGCGCGGCGTGCCTCTGGCGGCCACTCCTGGCGCAAATGCACAACGCAGGAGTCCGACGAGGGGACACTCCTCAAGAGGACACGTGGAGCATCGCCACGTTCGTTGGGCGACTGCCTCAAGCGTCCGCCGACGCTCAGCCAGGCTGCGCGGGGAGGGAGCTGGTCGACAGGCTTCTGCACCTGTTTGGGGCTGGCCTCGGACGCCAACGGCGTCGTGGCCGATGCACGCACGGTCGCGATTCTGGCGCCGTCTTCGCACCAGACGGCAGCGATCCGCAACGCGCGGCTCGAGAGCAGCGGCCTGCTGCAGCGCAGCAATCGGCATCCCTCACCTGTGCCAAACCTGCGGCCGCCCAGCGTCACGCCCCCGGGCGAGCCAGCCGAGCCTGCGATCGCGAGAGACTTGGACAAGAAGCTGGAGTACCTGAAGGCCCTACACCAGCGCACGTTCGGTGTGGGCGTGGACGATGGGGCGACGGAGAAGAAAGGGACGGGATAACGTGGACGATGACACGAATGCTGCCGAGGAGGACGAGGGCGAGGTCGACGATTCGTTGTTTGGCACCTCTTGCTGCGCCTCGAGCTGGAGAGGTTTCTCTAGATGCCTTTCAGGACGGCGTTCCTTTTCGGTGTCAGCGAGTGGGTGCGCTTCACACGAAGTGAGCGCTTTGGCGCCACGCGAATCCTGCCATTGGGGCCCTGGGTGGCACTCCCTGTGGGGCCACGCAACGTGTGATGAGGATGCCGAAATGAGTGCGGTGGCGTCATGCGAATCCTGCCTTCGAGGCGTTCGGTGGGGTCCGTATGGGGTCACCAATCGTGCGAGGGGGGTGCCGGAATGGGTGCGGTGGCGCCATGCGAACCATACCATTTGGACCGTCGGTGAGGCTCCCTTTGGGGCCACGAAACGTGTGACGGGTGTGGCCGAAGTTAGTGCCGTGGCGCAACGCGGACCTTGCCATCGGGGCGGTCGGTGGAGCTCCTTGTGAGGCCACGGAGCGCGGAAGAGGTGTTCCGATAGG
>CAUYUJ010002047.1:170000-202500 GCA_963575745.1 Prorocentrum cordatum
TTTTCCTCTCGGCCGTCCTCCCCCCCCTCTTTGCCCGCCGGCCAATTCGCTGGTTGTTGGCCCTTTCGAGCTTCTCACTAGAGCGGAGTTCGCCGCCTCGCCGCTGACGGAAATAAAAGTTCTCAACCACTGCCCGAGGGATAGACCTTCGCGGGGGCATCGGCAAGCGTTCGACATAGATATGTGCGGGCCGTGGGGGTCCACGTGCGTCCATGCCCACCGCCTGCTGAGGTCCTCGAAGGCCGTTCCCCGAGACGTTGGTTCTGGATAAGTCTCTGCCTCGCATGCCTGTTTTCCCCCATCGGCGTTTCCACTACAAGCTCGGGGGGAGTTTTCTCCGAACACCAGTCGACGGGCCAGCGCCAGCCTGCAGCTGGCGGCTAGCGAGGGCGAGGCGACGTGGGTTTGAGCTACGTAACTTACGCCACACATCTCAAATTGAATGATTTGCACCACATGCAGTCCGTTACCGAAATATTTGCCCTCATGCGAGGAGACGCACGGCTCCAGATGGATCATATTGCTCGTTTGCCATAGTCATGTGGGTAGAATGTGTTGGTCGTCGTCGAAGCCTCCTGGATCCTATCTTGTATCAATGAACACAGAGAACATGACCCACAGGAGACTGTGTCCACTGAGCCTTGGACTTTCAGGCCTTAGCTATGACTGTATCGGGGAGTGGTGGTTGGGGCGCAGCAGCAGCAGCAACGTGGGTTCCTCGCGGAGCCTCTTGGGCCACTCTTGAAGCCCTTTTGGAGCTTCTTTGGGCTTTGGGGCCCTCTTGGGGCTCTTTGTGGGGGGCTCTGGGAGGCCCATTGGGGCTGTCTTGGGCCTCATGGTTCAAAAAGAGGGGGGTAAAGAATCATAGCTTCAGGCCTTCTTGGGGCGCTCTTGGGGCCCTCTTGGGGCCCTCCTGGGCCCCTCTTGGGGCTCTCTTGGGCCGCCTTGTGGTTATCTTGAGACCTCAAGAGCCCGTCGGAAGCGAAATGGCGAGAAGGCAACCGACATGGATGTTTTATAAGTTTTCAAAGGATTTGGGCCCCATGGGGGGTCCTTGGAGGGCTTGGAGGGCACTTGAAACCGTCTCGAGACCGTCTTGAAACCTCTTGGATGTGTGCCGGAGGTTACTTTGATCCATCTTGAGGTTTCTTGAGCCATCTTTGAGGCCATCTTGGGCTCTCTCAGGCCCTCTTTGGAGCAATATCGAGCCATCCTGGGCGCTCTAGCTACCCGCGCCCTTCCCCCCTCCCAGGCCCAAGGGGGGGGGGGGGTAAGGGGGAGGGGTCAAGACGCCCTCCCCGCCCGCAAGCCGTCTCGCTCACTCCCACCCGCCCTCCCAACACATACGCAGCACCCGAGCCTGGCCCGAGCCGCACCATATTCAGCAGTCGTCTTTGCATGGGCAGCTACTGGGGGCCAATCCGCCGCCGCCGCCGCCGCCGCCTCCGCCGCCGCCGCTGCCGCCCGCCGCCGCCGCCGCGCCGCCGCCGCCGCTGTCCGCCGCCGTCGCCGCCACCGCGACGCCCGTCGTCGCCGCCGCCGCCGCCGCCGCCCCCGCTGCCGAATCGCCGCCGCCGCAGCCGCTGCCGCCGCAGCCGCTGCCGCCACCGCCGCCGCCACCGCCGCCGCCGCCGCCGCCGCCCCCGCCGTCTCCGCCGCCACCGCCGCCACCGCCGCCGCCACCGCCGCAACCGCCGCAGCCGCTGCCCCCGCCGCGGCCGCCGTAGCCGCCGCCGCCGCCAAGTGTATTCTGTATTGTTTTTAGACAGGTCTGGTGGGGGGAGACCGCATCGGGTTCGCTGCGCATGCTCCGAATTTCGAGGCGGTGTGTGTGTGTGTGTGTGTGTTGCATTGTTTTTTTTAAAAGGGATGGTTGGGGGGCCCTCATTGACTCGGGTTGGCGACCAGTCGCCTGGGGGAGGGTGTGTGTGTATTATTTGGGAACAGTGATCAAGCCACCCGCCCGCCCTCAAGCCGCCTGGCTCACTCCCACCCACCCTCCCTACAGATAAGAAACACTCGAGCCTCAGCATCTTCAGCGGTCGTCTTTAGATGGGCAGCTACTGGGAACCGAAGCCGACCCCCAGGTGCGCGACGTTGGGGCGCGGTGCGCCACGCGTGCCAGGGGCGCCATGCGCGCCAGGCCCCCCTGGGGCCCGAGCGTGCCAGGCACGCCCAGTGCGCATCACTCGGTATTCAACAGCATCCGTCTCCGACGCAACACCTGGTATTCAACAGCCTCCGTTTTCAACACGACACCCAGTATTCAACAGCATCCTTCGGCAAAAGAGAGAACTTAGGAGTTCTATTGAATTTCCGATCCGCCCGCCCGCCGTCCGCCGCCCTCCCGATCGCCGCCCGCCGGCTTTCCGCCATCCGCACACCCGTTCGCCGTGCTGCCGCCTTCAACACCTCACCCAGTACTCAACAGCGACCGTCTCCAGCACAACACCCAGTACTCAACAGCCTCAGTCCCCAACACAATGCCCAGTATTCGACAGCATCCCGCTGCAAGAAAGATTCTATGACAACCCGATCCGCCCGTCCGCTGCCCGCCGCCCGCCCGCCCGCCGCACGCCGGCTGGCCGCCTCCAGCCGCCCGTTCGCCGTGCTTCCGCGTTCAACACGACACCCAATGTTCAACGGGCCTCCGCCTCCAACGCAACACCCAGTACTCAACAGTCTCCTTCTCCAACACCATACTCCGTCAAAGCCTTCCAAACACCATCCTCCGAAAAGAGCGAGGAGTTCTTCTTTTGAAAAAAACCGGACCAACACCTGCCAAAAACCTTCGCCAGGAAGGTTTCAATTGGGCCTTCCGTGCAAAAAGTTTCCAGAATTTGTTGGTCTGAAAAATTCAGGCGGGCTTGCCTTTACACGCCTTCCAACAAGATTCATTCGGAACAAATCCTGATAGGTGTTTGGAAGTTGCGTTGCAATGAATTGGACGAGCTCGCTAACTTTTGTGAGGTTTATTGACGTTGTTTGGCAGGTTTTCGGACGGTTGCTGTTTCCCCGAAGAACTGTTTAACACATTCGTCGCCCCCCCCACCCCCAGGAGTCCAGGAAAAACCTTTCAACACCTTCTTCGGGAAGAATCCAGGAGGGGTTCCTGGAACTGCCGCACCCGTCTCTGCGTTCGCATTGATCTAACGGGCGCGCTTGCTCAGAGTATCCACCACTGACGGCCATGCGGGTCACATGGGCGCTGTCGCTGGACTCCCGTTACCTTCGCTTCGGGCGCCACCGCAGGCGCGCTCAGCTCGCGGTGGCAGGAGAGGGGCCCGCGCCGCTCCAAGGAAATCACCGCGGACAGCCCGAAGTGCACAGCAGGCGCACAAGATAAAAAAACATCGGCTCGCCAGCAGATGCCTCGCGGACATGTGTGCGCGCGCGCCGGCCGCGGCCTCCGCCCGACGACCCCTCGCTTGCGCGGAGCGGGGCAACAGATGTTTCCCGATGTTCTCTTGGACCCACACAAACTTGCGGGCAATCTCCATATCCATATCCAGAGCGTCTTGGACTTTGGGGGAAGGGGTGCCGCAAGGCCGAGGCGCACTGGATATGGATAAACATCTAGCCTTGATATCCACTGCGCCTCCGGTTTCTGGGGAAGAGAGTCCAAAACTCCAATACGCACTGGATGTGGATATAACTATTGCCCGCAAAACTCACTGGCACTTAGATGCCTTCAAAGGTCGACGAGGGGTGTGCCCCAAATGTCCAGCTGCTCCTGGCAAGTCGGCAAGTCCCGCCACCGTGAAAGTCCAACCTTACGGGCGGCGGCTGTTCGAGGAGGCGCGGGGGGCCGCCGCGTGTGACGTTTCGTCTCCCCAGACTTGGAGCAGCCGTGGTGACGATGGTGATGACGATGGTGACGGTGACGATGATCATGGGGGTGATGGCGATGATTGCGAACATGATCATCATCAGGATCAGAAGGCTGATGATATGAGTGATCGTGACGACGACCATGACGATGAGGATGGAGATGGTGTTCATGATGAGGGTGATAAGGACGATGCTGATTGAAATGGTGATGGTGATGATGGTGATGATGTCGGTGTGGTGGAAGTGATGTTGATGGGATAGAGGAGGAGGAGGAGGAGGAGGAGGAGGAGGAGGAGGAGGAGGAGGAGGAGGAAAAGGAGGAGGGGAAAGAGGAGGAACAAGAGGAGCAGGATGAACAGGACAACATTCAGGAAGAGGACGGCCGTCACATGTGAGCAATCCTCACGGAACTCGCATAGGCCGTTTGGTGAGAGCCTTGGTTTCCTGGGAGCCAGTCTTGGGGGGCCCTGGGGACCCTCTTGGGGACGTTTTGGGGCCATATTGGGCAGTTTCGGGCGCCTGTCGGGCCGTCTTGGAGCTCTCCTGGGCCGTCTTATGGTTCTCTTGGGGGCTTCTGCGGCCGTCTTGACTTTCTCTTGGGTCGTTTAGGGTCGTCGGAATCTCGATAACGTGGCCGCCTCGGCGGCCTGGGAACCATCTTGGGTATCCAGGTCGCCTTGGAGAGCACCAAGGAGTGCGCGAGGCGGCCCAGGGGCCTCGGAAAGGGAGGGGCGACGCAGTGTGCCCCAATAGTTATGATCGTCTGCGCCTGATGCTCCTCTCAGGGGAGGGCCCTTTGGGAGGGCGGGGGGGGGGGGCCCACGTCGCCGGTCGTGTGGTGCGCGCCGGCGCGGCCCGCAGCCCGAGCGACTGCGAGCGGAGCGGCGGCAAGTGGTCGACGGGCGGCAGCAACGGGAGCTGGCAGGAGGAGCGCGGCGCCCGGGAGTGCAGGTGTACGTTGCCCACCAGGGGTCGGGGACCTATCCCTCTCCTCCTCTCCTCAGGTTCGAAGCGTTTTTTTGTTGTCAGAGCCTCTCATGTTCGCCCGTCCCACGAGGTAGCTGTCTGGGGCAGAGGAGCCTTTGTTGTCCGTGACGTTGCGGGTCCCAAACAACCCGTGGCAGCCAGAATATCTTGAAGGAGTGCCTACCCGCGTGCACCTCCGAGGGCACGAATTGGTTGGATGCGCCACGTCGAGGTCTTTCTTGACCTCGTTCGTCTGCCCCTCGCCTGGCTTGAGGCCTCTGTTACTAGTTTTGGAAGCTGACCTCTTGTCATCCGAGCGGTCCCATCTGCAGTGCTTCGAGGCCTCGCGCACGTGCACCGCAGTCGGCGGCGCGAGACCGGCCGTAAGCGGTACCGCTGCGCTCGTTCCTTCCCCCCCGGCAGCCTGGGTCAGGGGCTGCAGCCTTTCAGTTGCGGCTCGCACTGGCTCCGGGGCCACGTGGGGGGGGGGGAAGGAAACCCTTGGGGGGCGGATGCATCGACCCCCAATGGCCCATTCATCGCCGGCAGGGGCGCGGTAGCCCAAACTGGCCCCACGATTTTTTGGTTTCGGCACTGGGGGCTTATCGCCGATAGATCGCCGATTCCAGCTCGATGCTTCCCCCCTGAGCCGTTCTTCACCACTCACTAAAACCATCCCAACCCAACCCGGAGGCTCAGATTTACCTTCGATTTCCAGTTGGGGGGGGGGTCGGGAAACCTCGAAAAAACACATGTGGAACCCTTACCCCCCCCCAACCCGAAATTCGGGTCTTCGGGTTGGGTTGGGGTGGTCTGGTAGGTAGGCCGTTCTCCCCATGCTCTTCCCCTTCTCTGGCGGGCCAAGCCTGGGCCCTGGGCCTGCGCACGCAGCCAGAGCTGTGCCGTGAGGGGCCTCGGCAACGGGACCCCTTTGGGGCCTCGTTGGCGCTCGGGCTCACGAGCCACGGGAAGACGTGAGCATCATCGAGGTCGTGTCGACGCCGGAGCGGGCCTCATCCCAGCGAGATGACTCTTACCTTTCAGTCGGGTGCGTGTCCCTCTACAGGAGGAGCATTCGAACATAGTAAAAAGATAGTCGGGGAACGATGTTTTCAACTATGTTTGAATCGTTTAGGGTTTTTTAGGGGGGTCATTTTAATTTCTCGTCCAAAATCCGCCAGTCGGAGGACGTGCCCGACCTAACTCTATCTATGACTCCCTTCTGGTCAAAACAGGAGGCTGTACAGACCCGTCCCGGGCCCAAGGGGGGCCACGGCAGGATCGGTGCACGATCGGTGCAGGCGGGATCGGTGGTATGGAGGGACTGAGTTAAGTCGGGCGTGTCCCTCTAAAGGAGGAATTTTGAAACACATGGTCAGAAAATAGTCAGGGGACGATGTTTCGAGTATTGTTTGACCACTCTCCATTGTTCTTTTTGAGTATTTCTGCTTTTCGCCCAGAATCCGCCTGTATAGGGGACACGCCCGACCGAAGGATAGAGGAGGAAAGAGCCGAAGCTGGGAAGGCGGATTGGGGAGGAGGAGGGGAGCAGCGCAAGGAGGGGTGGTTTGATGAGGGCCGATCTCCCTTTCTCTCTTTGGCCCCTTGGTGGCGCGGCGCACTCTCTCCCGCCACCCTCCCCTCCTCCTGTTCGACCCCTTGCTCCTCCTGGGCCACGTCTTTTCGACGCCCATGCAGTCACTCCCGCCAAGGTCACGCAACGCACATCGAAGCATGTCGTGACGCACCCGTGAGCGAGGCCCGTCCCAGTTAAATCCCCTGGACCGTCCTCGAGCCATAACTTCATGTTTTGTATTCCTCCTGGTCCCCAGCCCAAGGCACGACGCACGCGTTGGGTTGAGCGGCGGCGGCGGCGGAACTGCGCATGGACTCCGTGCACCCAGAGCCAGGCAGCGCGATCGGGTCGCTGCCCGATTTTCTGAAGGCTTGGGCCCCAGGCCCAGGGGAGCGGCCCCGACCGAGCGTGCCCAGCCAGGCACGCCAAGGGGAGCGGCGAGCACAGCCGAGACACCAGGCGCACCTCACGCCTACTCCTCGTCCCTCAGATGGAGGTTGAGCACCTGGGCCTTCCTCTCCAGGGCTCCCCGGGGGGCCTGGCCGCAGTATTGGTTGCATTTCATGCCCCGGAGGCGCTTGATCACGATGTTCTCCAAAGCAACGTATATGTGATGCGCACGGATGGAAAACTTCACTTGGTCGGAGTTGTGCATCTTCTGCACCTTGCAACACGGGACGGCTTCTTGGAGCTCGTCGTTTGCAGGCCTGCCTTTGGGATCACTGGCAGACTGGGCGGCGGGTGGGCCGCAGGAAGGTCCGGATCTTCTCGAGAGTTCCCTGTCCAAGATGTTCTGACGATTTTGCCTCCATCAGCAACGTGATGAATGCCCTCTCATCTTGGCCACTCTTGCCCTTCGTGCAGTCGGCGTGGACCTTGTATGCCAACCTGGCTCCCTGCGCTGCCGAGCTATCTGCTGCGACCTATCAGCAAATGAACACAACTGCCATTAGCACGCGTAATTCTTGCTTTGTCTGGAGGCACAACTTCACGAGGATGGACAGCAGCTCCCAGATCTTGTCCGCGTCGTCAGCGCTGTTGGCGCCCCGTTTCTTCCGCGGGGGTTCGGCGGCACTTCCTCCCAGGAAGGCTGTCCATGCCGCGTCTGCCATGCTCCCCGTTTTGGAAAATCTCTCCCGAATCGACAAGACATGTGCTCGGCAAGTGGGCCGCCAGATGCCACAGCAGAGGAGTGGCATCTTCGAACTCATCATCGCAGATGCGGCAACAACATGGAGGGGAACTCCTCCTCCTCCTCCCCCTCCTCCTCCTCCTCCTCCTCCTCCTCCTCCTCCTCTGTCTCCTCCTCCTTCGCCTCCTCCTCCCCCTCCCTCCTGCATACCTCTCCTCCTCCTCTCTCCTCCTCCTCCTCCTCCTCCCTCCTCCCTCCTCCTCCTCTCCTCCTCCTCCTCCTCCCTCCTCCTCCTCCTCCTCCTCCTCCTCCTCCTCCTCCTCCTCCTCCTTCTCTTCCTCCTCCTCCTCCTCCTCCTCCTCCTCCTCGTCCTCCTCGTCCCTCTCTCCCATCGGGCGTCGCAGAACCCTCGCTGCCAACTCCCTCTCGCAGATGATGCCTCGCAAAACGCCGACGGAGGAGCGAACGGCCTGGCACGCGCAGCATCGATGGACACGGGCCAGCGCCGCAGCAAGTGCACCGATGCCGTGATCTCCCCCGAGCGGGGAGTGCTCTCTCTCTCTCTCTCTCTCTCTCTCTCTCTCTATATATATATATACATATATATTCCTCTTCCTCTATTTTTATAAGCCCGGGCGGGGGGAAAACCCGTCCCCCCCCCCCCCAAAACCGGACTCCCGGGACCTGGGGCTTTGGGGCCCTCCGGACGGGCCTCGAGGCGGCCACCGGGCCTCGCAAGGCGTTTTGCCGAGCCTTCCCAGCACACTCAAGGCGATCAGGGGGGTCATCGGAGACGTCCCAGAGACCCCCAAGACAGCACAAGAGCGCTCCAAGAGTGACCGACGTGACCTCAAGATGGCCCAAGAGGCCTCCAGGGCGGCCCCTAAGAGGCCTCCAAGAGCACTCCCAAGAAGGCCCCCCGAGGCACAAATCATTGATTTTCTATGGGTTTTTGGTGAATTTTGGGGTTCTCTTTTCGGCTTCCCGACGCTCTAAGACGGCGGTCTTCTGGGCGTCCGAAGCCGCCTGGGAGGCTCCCAAATCGCCCCACAACCATCCGAAAGGGCTTCCAGGCAGTCCAAGAGAGTCCCAAAACGGCACAACACGGGTCCAAGATGGCCCTCAGAGAGCCCCATGGCGGCCCAAGATGGCCCAAAGACACCCTCCGAAGAATTCCAAATCGTGATTCGGTCGTTCAGGGAGACGGCGGTTGGAGGCAGGGTGGCCCGAGGAAGCCCCCGGAGGCCCCCAGAATACGCCCAGGAGGCCTCCAGAAGGCCTTAAGAAAGCCTGGAAACAACTTTTGTGAGGCCCCTAGAGGCTCTCCAAGGAGGAGCCTCCGCAAAAAAGAGCTGAGGAGGATGGGGAGAATGCGCAGGGTATGGCGAAAATAAGGAACAATAAGCATGGAGGAATAATAACGAATAACATCATTATAGCGGCGATGCCGGAAAAGGCAACCAGGAGTTATCGCTAAATTGTCGGTTTGACCTTCCTGCCATTCCGCCTGCATGCCAAACTTCAAGGACCAAGGTGCATGGCGCGAAGCGCCACTGCAGTCTTGCATATATGTGTATATATATACATATATATATATATAGATTATCCCCTCCCCTTGCGCTCCCGGGTTCCTGCAGCTCTTCCTCCCGAGTAGGGGGCCACATGCGAACCCTACCCCTACCCTCCACGATTTTCGAGGGGGAGGGTGGGGTTCCCTTCGTTCGAGAGCTCCCGAGCGGAGTGAACCCCACCCTCCCCCTCAAAAATCGTGGAGGGTGGGGTACACCTTAGGCGATGCTTAAGAAAACCTAAGTTTTCGGCCAGAGTTTCGATTATTCTTAACGTTTCAATGTAAATCTTGAGATTTAATAGAAATGTTGGGTTTTTTATTCAAGTTCTGAGACTATGAATTTCTTAACCCATGAATTCTTAAGCATTTCGCGGGGTGTAGGGTTCGCATGTGGCCCCCTCCCGAGCCCTCGCGTGGCCCCCCTCCTGGCGGGCGGGCGGCCGTCGAAGGGGCCGAGCTGCTCCTCCCAGGCCTGCAGGCCGCGCCTCTCGACGAGCGGCTCTCGGAGGTCCGCCTCGGTCAAGCAGTGGCGACGCGTCCTGGCTCGCCTATATCAGGAGGGGAAAAAACACACAGACACAATTAATCGTCGATTCCCCAGAAAATATGGGAAAATATGGGAAGTGGGGGCGAAGACAAAAACCCAGAAAATATGGGAAACTATGGGGGATCGTTTTATTTGTGTGTATTTATTTGTGTGTCCTGGGGCCCCTTCACTATAGTCCTGCCAAAGCATGTTCTAAGTTGAAGGTCGCTGGGGGGGCAACGTTGTTTCCAGGGCCAGATCCCCGTACGCTCGGCGGGCGCGCTTGATCGGTCAACGGCAATCCTTCCAGCCGCCCTTCGCGAGAAGCGCTGATTTCAGGTCTGCTCTTGCCGACGATTGGGCTGCTCGTGCTTGCTCTTGCCCGACAGATGCATTGCCCTCTCCCCCGTCGCCCCAGAAACACAGATCGCGTTTGCTGCCCCTCAGCGAGCTTCAAGTTCTAAGAACCTAGTGTGGTTCTCACGAGATGTTCTCAAAACAGTTTTGGCTGGGACTGCTTTGTTTTAGCACATCGGGTTACTGTTCTAAGAACACTGCTTCTGTTCTTCGAACACGAACATGTTTCCCCACATCCTGAGTGGGGTTCTTGTTTTCCCAGAACACCCTCTCATTCTCCTCCTCCTCCTCCTCCTCCTCCTCCTCCTCCCGCGTCCTTCTCCTAAACCATACCATATGAAACCATTCCGCACATCACCACACCATACCAAGCCATACCATACCAATACCATACCATACCAATACCATACCAAGCCAAACCAAGCCATACCATACCAATATCATTCCATACCAATACCATACCAAGCCATACCATACCAATACCATACCAACACCATACCATACAAATACCATACCATACCAAGCCCTACCATACCAATACCATACCATACCAACATACCAAGCCATACCATACCAATACAATACCATACCAAAACCATACCAAGCCATACCATACCATAACACTACCATACCAATACCATGCAACACCTGTTATTTATCAGGTTTCGTCTGAGCTCCCTCCCACCATACCAATACCATACCAATACCATGCGCCCCTCCCACCCCTCCAGGGAGGCCCCGCCTGAGCGAGGACGCTATTCGAAACAGTGTTGTTTATCAGGTTTCGTGCCCCTCGCACCCCTCCAGGGAGGCCCCGCCTGAGCGAGGACGCTATTCGAAAACAGTGTTATTTATCAGGTTTCGTGCCCCTCCCACCCCTCCAGGGAGGCCCCGCCTGAGCGAGGACGCTATTCGAAAACAGTGTTGTTTATCAGGTTTCGTGCCCCTCCCACCCCTCCAGGGAGGCCCCGCCTGAGCGAGGACGCTATTCGAAAACAGTGTTATTTATGAGGTTTCGTGCCCCTCCCACCCCTCCAGGGAGGCCCCGCCTGAGCGAGGACGCTATTCGAAAACAGTGCTATTTATAAGGTTCCGTGGCCTCCCACCCCTCCAGGGAGGCCCCGCCTGAGCGAGGACGCTATTCGAAAACAGTGTCATGTATCAGGTTTCGTGCCACTCCCACCCCTCCAGGGAGGCCCCGCCTGAGCGAGGACGCTATTCGAAAACAGTGTTATTTATCAGGTTTCGTGCCCCTCCTCCAGGGAGGCCCCGCCTGAGCGAGGACGCTATTCGAAAACAGTGTTACTTATGAGGTTTCGTGCCCCTCCCACCCTCCAGGGAGGCCCCGCCTGAGCGAGGACGCTATTCGAAAACAATGTTATTTATCAGGTTCCGTGCCCCTCCCATCCCTCCAGGGAGGCCCTGCCTGAGCGAGGAGGGTATTTGCAAACCATGTGATAGAAAAGGATGGAGAGGGCGAGGGCAGGTCGGCAACTTCATGACAAAATGATCCTTGATTCCGCTATCCCAATAACATCATTATGTGGGGAACTCCGCTAGCATGATTTGGGGTACTAGGAAGATCTCGTGGTAGGACCACACGAATGCCGGGACGGTCGGTCCCTGCTCAAGCCCCCCCCCGCCTCTCGCGGGCCTCGGCGCGCCCCCCTCCGCGTGGGCGCCACCGGCCCGCGCGCCGGCCGGCCCTCCGCGGCGGGGCCCCCCCGGGGGGGGGGGGCCCGGGCCCCCGGCCGCTCGGGGCGCGGCCCCCGGCTCCTCCTCCCTCCTCCTCCTCCTCTCCTCCTCCTCCTCCTCCTCCTCCTCCCTCCTCTCCTCCTCCTCCTCCTCCTCCTCCTCCTCTCTCTCCTCCTCTCCTCCTCCTCCTCTCCTCCTCCTCTCCCTGCCCCCCTCCCCCGCCGCACGGCCCCGGAGCGGCGGGGCCCGGGCGGGGCGCGGCAGGAGCCCGGCATGAGGAGCACCATGGTCGCGGCCTCGCAGGAGCTCCGCGCCCCACTGCCCGGGGGGGGGGGGCTCCCCTCCCCGCGCGCTCGGGCGGGGGGGCGGATCGGCGGCCGGTCCTGGGGGCCTCGCGCGCCCTCGCGCTCTCCGTCTTCGGCCGCAGATCGAGGCACGCCTCCTCCTCCTCCTCCTCCTCCTCCTCCTCCTCCTCCTCCTCCTCCTCCTCCTCCTCCTCCTCCTCTACCTCCTCCTCCTCCTCCTCCTCCTCCTCTTCCTCCTCCTCCTCCTCTTCCTCGCGCGGCTCAGAAGGCCTTCAGCCTTACAGTGGAGGCCCATGCCCAGAAACACCCTGCTGGCCTCCAGTGTGCCCGAAGTTTCTTGGGTTTCGATGGTTGTGCGATTGAATCCGCGACGTTCCCACACCAGAAATCCCAGGACTTCCTGGGGTCTCGGGGTTTGGCTTCTTGTGAAAGGTTTCTTGTGGTCGGGCCCCCACTGTAAACATGATCTCTCGGAGGTTCGCGCCGATTTCTCGGATTGACGTTGGGCGCTCCTGGCGGCGCCTCGCGCCAGGGAGGGGGTCCAGCGCCGATGCAGGAGATCCTGCACTCCGAGAAGTTAGGTTCATGCAGTTGTTCGTTCTTCTTCGGTTTGGAGTGCAATCGAGTGCGCTGGCGCGCGCGCGCGTCTGGTAGTGTATCGTGCAGCTCCTGTTTAGCGTCGGTTAGCGCCGATCAGCATCAGTTAATTAGCGTCGGCTCCCAGAAACAAGCAAGACTGCATGCGGTGCCTCGATGAGTTGCCACCGAAAGGGGCCGACTCGGGAGCAGCGACATCGGGGGGGGGGGGGATCGGGGGCAGCACTCCGGGCGGGGATAGGTTCACAGGGGGAACGAAGTTTCGAGGTTCGAAGTTCGGCGGCTTTCAAAAAAACACACACACAAAAACACAATCACAACACACACACAAAAAAACACAATCACAACACACACACACATACACCAAAAAACACACACAGCCTCGGTGTGTGTGTGTGTGTGTGTGTGCGTGTGTGTGTGTGTGTGTTTGTGTGTGTGTGTGTGTGTGTGTGTGTGTGTGTGTGTGTGTGTGTGTGTGTGTGTTTTCCCACATTTTCCCACGTGTGTGTTTTTTTCCCCACAGCCTCGGGGTGCTCTCCATCAGCTGCTCCCCGCCAAGAGCTTTCTGGGGCTGTGCCAGAGAGCTGCGAAAGGATCCGAAGGCCAAGTGGAAAAAACGTTGGGATGGGGGGGGGGCTGGCCACGGGGGGGACGCCTCGATTCACGACGTCGCCCCGTTCGTCGTCAGTGAGGGCTTGCGCTTGTGCTATCGCTGGGGCCTGTCGGTGATCGCTCGGCGAAGTATCGCCGAGTCCAGGTCATCTCAAACATCCGACGTCGCGATTCTTTCTGAAGGGTGGCTCCCCAGAGGTCCGGACCCCTTTTTCTTTCTGGGGATTCTCAGCCTGGGCGTCGTCTCTTGACGGTCCCAGGGCCCAGCGAGGGCCCACGGAGGCCGAGAGTGGCAGCAAGCACGCACGTCGCGATACATCCACGACGGCAGTCTCCCCCATGGAGGGTCTCTCCGAAGGGCTTCGGCGACCCCTCCTCCTCCTCCTCTTCCTCCTCCTCCTCCTCCTCCTCCTCCTCCCTCCTCCTCCTCCTCCTCCTCCTCCTCCCTCCTCCCTCCTCCCTCCTCCTCCTCCCCCTCTCTTTCTTGAGCAGAGCACGCCGAGGGCCGCCGGGAGGGCGAGAGGGGCGGCGGAAGGGCTGCCACGCCGGCGCGCGTCCTGCTCCCCACCAGTGGCGGTGCCTCTCTTCGCCGCGCGAGCCTCGCGAGCCTCGCGGGCACGGTGGGTGCAGGCAAGGGAACTCGTCGAGGCGGGAGGCGGCAGCGCTGATGTCATGAGCCAGTCGGGCGTCAAGTACGACGAAGCATCCCAGAAGCATGAAAGAACGACAGCGAGCAGGCGAGGAGGTCGGCTTCCGCGCGCGCGCGGGGACCCCCACACGTCCAGCTGTGGGCCGCAGCTCTGCTCTACCTCGTCAACCACTCGGCGGCCGTCTCGGACGGCAACGCAGCATACGTGGAAGGCGAGAAGAAGAAGAAGATCCACGAGTACTTCACGAAGTACGTCCAGGCTGCGGACGACGGTGGGCAAGCACGTGCTCCACTTTCGCTATCGGAAGCAGGAAGGCAAGAAAAACCCGGAGACGGACAGCGCTGCAGCCAGCAGCCAGGGAGCAGCCAGCAGCAGTCAGAAAAACAGCTGCCGGACCCACGCCTTCAGCTGCGACCAGGCGGGAGCTCAGGCCCGAGAGATACTCATTTGGTACCTCAATGACGAGACCGTCCAGGCGGTGCAGCTGGTGGGTCTTGCTCCGAGGGCCCCCTCGAACGCGAGGCGGCCCGCCTCGTGGACTTGATCGAGAAGAAATGAGCCAACCTGAGCAGCGAGTAAAGCATCCTTACCAAGTGAGTGAGGAAAAGCGATAACCCCATGCCCCCGATAATAAACCCTAAGGGATAATAGAGTTCGGGGTTTTCGGGGGGATAATAAAAAGTTGCCCGCCAGAGCCATTATAAAGAGATATCAAGAGGAAAAAGCCAAATATATCAAAAAGCCAAAGATATCTTGATAATCCTTGGTCTTTGGTCCTCTATGAGACATCCTCAGCAATGATTTGTCTCGATTGAGACATCCTCCACGAAATCCGTATGGTTTTTTTCTACACAAAGATTTGGTTCGATTCCTTTGGCTTTCTTTAGATCCCTATGGATTCCTTATAGATCTTTATGAGTTTATCATTCTTTGTTATAGAAATGAATTGACGCTTGCGTCGGCCCCACTAACGAAATCCATGGATCGTAAACTCCAGCGATAAGCAAGTTCAGGGGGGCAGGGGGAGGAGAAGAAAAATATATAGATACACAGAACGATAGAACGAGAAGAGGAGGTAGAGGAGGAAGAGGAGGAGAAGGAGGACGAGGAGAAACAGCAAGAGGAGGAGAGGAGAAGGAGATAGCAAAAATCCAAAGTTCAAAACTGATTATATTTAATTTGTAAGCGCTTAATGAAAATCAAAAATGTTCATATGATCGTGTAGGCTCATCTGCCTCGGGTTCCTTGGATAATACAGCACAGCGAGAAACAAGTTCAGGGGCCACGGGGAGGAAGAGAAAGAAACATTGATCATTTCGCTTGAGCCTGCATCCCGAAATTATTGGTTTCGCTTGAGGCATCCTGGAAAAAAAAAACGTGTTCGTTTCGCTTGATGTTGTTATCTCAACATGAGAAGGAAATATCCTCGATGGCGAACTTTCCCAGGGATAATGAAGTTCGGCCTCCGCGCCCCCGCGCCCCCGACCAAACTCTTTTTGGCCGACGATAACAATCTCTAGCGACTTAAGGGGGGGTACATTATTATCGTGGGCATGGGGTTAGGAGTATGTGCGGGGGCCGGTGTAGAGATAGGACGAGTAGCATTACGAACCCGACGTGAAGTAAAGGGGCCTTCTCGGGTAGTGAGCGCTTGGCCAGTTTTGTGGCCCGAGGAATCATCCCCGACCCTTTTGCAGCCTCGTACGCTAATCCAAGTCTTCCCCTCATCCCACTCGCGGTGGCCCCCGAGCGGGTTCCACGTAGGTTGAAGGGCAGTAGCAAGGGTCGAGGACCCAGCCATGAGTCGGTCCCCTAGGTGGTTCTCCCCAGTGCGCCTGCGCGGCGCCATGGAGTTCGCCACCGTTCGGGGGCGGTGCTGGTCCCGCCAGCGGGGGCCCCCCGTCTTTCACACACACACACACACACACACACACACACACACACACACACACACACACACACACACACACACACACACACACACACACACACACACACAACCCGCACACCTCTAAGTCGGGTTGCGCAGGGTTCTTCCCAAGTTTATTGGAACGAGGGCGAGGAACTGATTCGAACTCCCCGCGCATTGCTCATTTCTCATTGCTCATTGTTTTTTCTCCTCTTCCTCCTCCTCCTCCTCCTTCCCCTTCTTCTCCTCCTCCTCCTCCCCCTCCTCCTCCTCCTCCTCCTCCTCCTCTTCCTCGGGTCGCCTGCGGCCCCGGGCCGACGGCGCGTCCCACGAGGCGACGACGACGTTGCAGCGACGACGTCGACACGCCCCACCAGGTTCCCCAAGACGCCCCCCAAACCCATGTTCCCAGAGGGCCTTCTGGGAACCTGGTTCATCTAGCCTCTGCCCCCCTACGCAACCATCGTTTCCGAAAGTCTTCCGAAATACGGATTGACACGCGTGGACTTTGGTCTACTACTTCAGTGGAGCAGTGAAATCGTCCAGGCATGGGGCCTGCTAGAACCTGAGTGCGCGCGAAGCGCGCGCGATGGTTCTGGTCTATGTATAGGTGTGTCGAACGCATGTATTAACGCCTTCCATCCGGGGAGGGGAGCAGGAGGAGGCGGAGGGGGGATGTCGATCCTCGACTTGCGATCCTCGTGGGCAGAACGGAGGAGGAGGAGGAGGAGGAGGAGGAGGAGGAGGAGGAAAAGGAGGACGAGAAGGAGGCGGAGGAGGAGGAGGAGGAGGAGGAAAAAGCAACGCTTCGTTGCCACGCCCGGCGACTGCCCCCCCCCCTCTCTGCCCGAGGACAAGTTTGTGCGGCTGAGGGTCGACATGGAGGCGCCTGGCTCTTGCCCGAAAAAATAAGGGGAACAACACCAGAAGTGGGAGGAGGATACGCGCAAATTACACCCAACCCGCACGGTAAGGATGGGCAGCCATCCCAAGGGTTTTCTTTGCATCCTTGCCTCCTCGGTTTATCCTTGGCCACTTTCGTTGACCGCACCGCGCTCGAACAACTTCGCAATGGCCCATCCAAGGCCCTTGCATCCTTGTCGCGCATCCTTATGGTACGGGTCGACTGTGTCTACGATCAGGGACGCTTGCTCAAAGCATGTCGCGCCGCTGGCTTTGGCCACCACGCTTCGGCGCAGCACGCAGTCAGCGCCCCAGCCCCTTAGCATCAACGGCGGGAGGGGCAAAAACGCGCAGACACAATTCATCGTCGACCCCCAGGAAAAAAGAGGAACATGTCGCACATGGGGGGGGGGATGACGAAAACCTAGATTTTGTTTGACAGTATTGGGTGTCCTGGGCTTTGTATCGGGGCCGTCAAAAAACAACTCAGAACAAGAAACGGTCCTGGGGAAGGGGGCTCGTGTGCGGCAGACACGTGCTCTAAGCGCGCATGGCCAGGGCTCGATGCGATTCGATTCCGATGGCTTCCGATTCCGATTTGATGCGACCTCGGATTCCGATATGGTGTCCGATGTCCCAATGGAGGCCTACCAGCCTGCCGATCTCCGCCGATTCGACTTTTCCCAGCCCGGCTGCCGATTTCCGCCGATCCGATTCATTTCGATCGCCGATCCGACTTCTCGATTCGATTCTGGGCTCTCCTGCACGGCCCGCATGTGCGCAGCGCGGGACGCACGGGAGTGCTCCCACACAGTACGCGGAGGAGCATGCAGCCGGGTTTGGTCTGCAGGTCGACCCTGCCGCACCGGTGCCTTCTGCGGTTCCAGCGGCAGCGCCTCGTGCCCTCGCGCGCAGCCTCCCCGAGCGAAGTCGACGGCACCCGGCAGAGCCACGTCGCCTGGCCACTGCTCTTGGTTCACAGCTGGAGGAGGGGCGGCCGAGACGACGGTTGCCTTGCCTGGCCCTCGTGCGGCCTCGTCGGGTCCTCCCGGCGTCAGGAGGGGCAAAAAAACACACAGGCACAATTTTAATCGACGATCCCCAGGAAAATATGGGAAAAGATGGGAAGTGGGGGGGCAGACAAACACCCAGGAAATATGGCAAAATATATGGGGAATCCTTTTATTTGTGCGTACTTCTTTGTGTGTGTCCCAGGGCCCCTTCATGGAGGCGTCTCGTCGCCACGTCTGGCCCGCCGCGAGGAGCAGGCCAGCACGGACCCCCACGGGGGGGGTCCGCGGGCGGATGCCGAGCGGGTGCGGGCCGGGCGGGGCAGCCGCTGTGGTCTTCATTCGGCCCCCCTTCGAGTCAGTTCGGTGTACTGTGGGCCTCTGCTGCCCGTACGCTTCCCCCGCATCATCAGCAGCATCCTCATCAGAATCGCCATTGCCATCATCATCATCATCATCATCATCATCATCATCATCATCATCATCATTATTATTAGCATCATCATCATCATCACCATCACCATCACCATCACCATCACCATCACCATCACCATCACCATCACCATCGCCATCACCATCACCATCGCCATCACCATCACCATCACCATCACCATCAGCATCAGCACCAGCATCAGCAGCATCATCATCGTCAGCATCTTCAGCATCACCATCATCATCACCACCATCACTATCACCATCACCATCACCATCACCACCACCACCACCACCACCACCACCACCATCATCATCATCATCATCATCATCATCATCATCATCATCATCATCATCATCATCATCATCATCATCATCATCATTATTATTATCATCATCGTCATCATCATCATCATCATCCCTCGGCCCTCCTCATCCTTGATCCTCCTAGTATTCCTCTTATCCCTCGCCTCCCTCCCCCTCTCCTGCCGTTTCGTTCGCCTCCTCTTGCCCCCATGGTCAGTACCAGCGCCCGGCTAGACAGAGACGTGTGTTGGTGTTCAGGTAGAGGTAGTTTGTCGGAGTGGTTTCATCATTACCGCCGAGCTTGCTTTTTCTCGCGTTGAGTTGCTTTCCTCTCGTAGTGCGTTCGCATTGTGTCTACTCCTCCCCCTTCCTCCCCGCTCCTCGTGCTCACCAAGCATCTCGTCAGTAGCATTCCCCTCCCTTTTCCGTTCTCGTCGTCCTCAAGCGGTTCCGTTGCCAGCCAGCGGTTTCCCCGAGCGGGGTCATAAGGATCATTATCAAAAGGCGACCAGCACAGATCGAGCATTCGTTTGACAGCAGTTTCGCTGCCAGTCAGGCTATGGAGCTCATCTTGGATCGTGGGTGTTGCGTTCCGTTCCGCTCCTCTTCGCTATCCCCCGTGAGTGTCTCCGTGGACACGACCTGCCGAGGCGGAGATGAAGAGTTACGGCCTCACGGAGTCCAAGGACCTGAAGGCCCTCTGGAAAAAGATGGACAAGGACGAGCCTGGGGGCAATGGGGGGACTCCTTCCTCCTTCCTTCCCTCCCCGTTCCTCCCTCCTCATCATCCCACCTCCTCCTCCCTTCCCTGCCCTACCTCTTCCTCGCACGCTCGCTTCAGAGGAGCAAGAGGCCGTGATCTCGATTTGTTCCTAGATTTCCCAGGTTCCGACTATTTCCCATGTTAGGCAGCGTGGTCCGCAGACAGTGTGCTTCTGGTACTATACACTATATAACGTACAAGACATCTTGTGCAATCCGTGTGATGCGATATACGCGGTGCAGTCGATGTTGTCGTCTGTATATATATATATAGAGAGAGAGAGAGAGAGAGAGTGTGTGCCATCTATGTTGTGTGCAATCCATACGATGAAGCCGACGTGGTGCTATCGATGTAGCGCAATCAGTGCAGGGGGCGCAATAAGGCTGATGCAGATTGTGTTGTGCCATCTATGCGGCGCAATTTCTGGTGTACAAGATATGTTGTGCAACCTGTGTTCTGCAACGTATGTATGTGGTGCAACCTGTGTTATGCAACATGTGCCGCTCAACCCATGTGACTCCCAAAATATGTGATGCAGTCAGCTTGGTTTAATATATATATATATATATATGTGTGTGTGTGTGGTGCAACCTATGTTGTGCAACCCACGTGGTGCAATTTATGTGGTGCAATATGTGCTGGGTAATATATGTCTTGCAATCTACGTGGTGCAGTTTATGCTGTGCAACCAGTAGTGCGACATTCATGGTCGTGCACCAGATGCGGTGCACTATAGATGGTGCAACCTGTGCCGTGCAATCTATGCTGTGCAATATTTGTTGTGCAGTTTAGGTGGTGCAACTTATGTGTGTAATCCACTCTGCTGAACTTGAAGTCGTCATCTCCACTGCTCGCGCAAACACCCCACCCACCCACACGCAACTTGGTTTGCAAAACCTGTTAAGACCGACTACGACGACACCGACGACAACGACTAGGACGACACCGACGACGTCTCCGACGACTTCGACGACGACGACGACGACGAACGACGACGACGACGACGAGACGACGACGACGACGACGAGAGGACGACGAAGACGACGAGGGAGGAGGAAGGACGACGACGGCGACAACGACGACAACGACGACAACGACGAGGGAGGAGGGAGGACGGCGACGACGCGAACGACGACGAAGGAGGAAGGACGGCGACGCCGACGACGACAACGACGAGGGAGGAGGGAAGACGACGACAACGACGACGACGACGGCGACGAAATAGGAGGGACGACGACGAGACGCCGACGACGGACGACGACGACGACGTGGGAGGAGGTGGAAGGACGACCACGGCGACAACGACGACGGAAACGACCACGACGCCAAAGAGGACGACGACGACGAACACGAGAAAAGACAGAGGACGACGTAGGCGACGACGACGACGACGACGCGGGAGGAGGGAGGACGGCGACGACGACGACGACGATGACGCAAGAGCGCGCGCGCACGCTTTTGTTGAAAATCCGTGTTGCGAAACCTTGGGTTCTTGTAAGTTTTTTGGACGCACGATTTTGAAATCCTTCCGAAACTGATGGGTTTTGAAGGTTTTCGGCGTACGCCCGCGACGACGCGCGCGTCTGCACTTCGTCAAATGTTTTGCACAGGATTCTCGCGACGGCACACGCGCAAGGGCGTTCGACAGATTTCGACATGCGCGCGCGCGAAGCCCGTTTGATAGCATTTTGTGAAAATCTTGAAAAAACATTTTGGTTTTCGCAAGATTTCGCTGGAGCTCGCGCGGAAACTTGTTTAGCAAATCAGTGTTGCGAAAACATGTGTTTTTATATGTGTTTTGGTAACTCGATTGCGAAATCCTTCCGGCACCGAAGGTTGTTGAAGGATTTCGGCATGCGCGCGCGACGACGCGCGCGTGTGCACTTCGCTTTTTTTGCAGGGGATTTGTGAAAAAATATGATGTTCGAACAAAAAATGTCACCGCAGAGTGTTTTTTATATATAAAAAACAAACAAAATCAACAAAAAAACAACAAAAAAAACAACCAAAACAAACAACGGACCCTCAGGGGGGGGAACCCGGCCTGGTTGGGATGGTACGGTTTCATATTTAGGATGGAGGAGTGTGCAATGTATATATATATATATACCTATATATATATATATATATATATATATATATGAAATCGCACTATCCCAGGGGGAAGCGATAAGTCTGGAGGGGGTCGAGTCTATTCTTTCTTTAGAAAGGAGAATTGATATGGTGCACAATTAATGCGGTGAAGAGGCGGCAACATGGCGGCGACGGCGGCAACATAGCCGACAGACCTTCGGTCAGACCCAGACGACCAGCGGCGATGAGGCGGCGACGTTGGGCGACGGCGACAATATAGCCGCCAGACCGCCACACCGGACCAGACGACGGGCGGCGACGAGGTGGGTAAGGAACGGCGACGGGGCGGCGACGGCGACAACATAGCCGCAAGACCGCCACCCCCCCCAGTTCCAAAAAACAGATGTAAAGTAATAACGCCCAAGCGCAAGCACTGTTTGGGGAAGATTCCTGAATGCTCCGGACGAGCTCCAGAAACGAGGGAGGACAGCGCAGCAGAGAGAGAGAGAGAGAGGTAGCAGAGAGATAGCAAGGAGCAACGGGGGAGGGACGGCCGCCATCGCCAGGGACAGGGGCCCAGGGCTCGTGTCCACCGCCGCAGGTCTCACCCACTCCTCCACACCCTGGCGCCGTTTAGCATGCGGGCCGTGCCCACCTCCCCTCAGGGGGCATGGGGGTCTCAAGGCTCTGGGCCCAAAGTAGCACTGACCCCTGCAAAGAGCATCTGGATACGGAGCGCGACGGAAGGACGCATGTGCGAATTGTTGGGTGCCTCCGGCACGGAGGTGCCAGTGGCGGGATGTTCCATGATGCGGGCACCCCTGCTCTCGAACTTACAACCAGGAAATCGATCCTTGTCTTAAGGAGGGCTCCTCTTCCTCCTCCTCCTCCTCCTCCTCCTTCTCGTCCTCCGCCTCCCCCTATCGAGGGGAGGACGCCCCCCCGTCGTACATCCACGAGATGGGCCCAACATCGTTGGCCCAGTCGAGAGCCCCACAGAGTCGGGGTCTGGGGCCGCCATGCCCCCGCGTGGAGCAAGAGCCTCTTGGTGCGACGCCCACCGAGAGCCGAGGCAGCCCCCCCCCCCGGGGGCAGGGGAGGAGGCGGAGGAGGAGGAGGAGGAGGAGGAGGAGGAGGAAAAGGAGGACGAGGAGGAGGGAGGGAGGGGAGGGGGAGGAGGAGGAAAAGGAGGAGGACGAGGAGGATGAGGAGGAGGAGGAGGAGGAGGAGGAGGAGGAGGAGGAGGAGGAGGAGGAGGAGGAGGAGGAGGAGGAGAGGAGGAGGAGGAGGAGGAGGAGGAGGAGGAGGAGGAGGAGGAGGAGGAGGAGGAGGAGGAGGAGGAGGAGGAGGAGGAGAAGAGGAGGGAGGAGGAGGAGGACCCAGACGAGGACGAGGACGAGGGGGGACGAGGACGAGGGGGGAGGAGGAGAGGAGGAGGAGGAGGAGGAGAGGAGGAGGAGGAGGAGGAGGGAGGAGGAGGGAGGAGGGGGGATGAGGAGGAGGAGGAGGAGGAGGAGGAGGAGGAAGAGGGGATCGATGTCTGTAAGCACACCGCGTCGTTTGGTCGGCCGGGGATCCACGGAGCTCGGCGAGGGAACGCGGCGTACGGGCGCTCCAGCGTCTCACGGGTTGGGCAGCTGGGCGCTGGGCAGCTGGGCTTCAGTCGGGCACGTCCCCCCTGCAGGAGGGATCTCCGAGAAGAGTCCACAGAGCCTCTGGGGACGACGCTCCGACCACGTTTTGGCTGGTTTGAGCAGTTGTGGGCTATGTTCTGCTCTCCTCCCCCCTCGTCCTCGTCCTCGTCCTCCTCCTCCTCCTCCTCCTCCTCTCCTCCTCCTCCTCCTCCTCTCTCCTCCTCCTCCTCCCTCCTCCTCCCCCTCCTCCGTAGCCATTTTGGCTCAAGATGCTTTGTTCCGCAGGGGAACAAGTGGATACCGCTAGTCCGCGGCCAGTTTGCATTCCTTCCCCTGGTCAGCCCCAGGGCGAGCACCGAGGTGGTCCGCCCCACCTCGGAGCGTCGGAGGCACACACCACGAGCCTGCGCTGGCCATGGGGCGCGGGCGCCAGACCTACTCGATTTGTGCGACCTGTGGTGGTTGGGTCTACGACTGGAAGCTGGAGAGGTCAGGTGGGTGGTGCAACAAGTGCCAGTCAGTCATGCCGGGGTGGAAGTCAATGGCCCCAGGCACGGCGGCTGCGGACAAGGGCAAGAGCACAGGCAAGGGGCCCCCCTGGCGCAAGCCGACGGCGGTCCACGGCACGCTGGCGGAGCTCAGCAGCATGCTGGAGCGCGTCGAGTCCCTCACGGCGCAGATGGCGCCGCAGGTGGACCTGGGGCCCGTCAAGGCGGTGCAGTCGCAGGTGCAGGCGGCTGCGGCGGCGGCGGCGCCCAAGAAGGAAGTGTCCAAGGAGCTCGAGCTGCGGCAGGCGATCAACAAGCTCAACCGCTGCCAGCTGGAGGTGGACAGCTCCGCGGCGGCCCTGCAGGAGGCGGAGGACCACGTCCTGCAGCTGCGCACTAAGAACCAGAAGGCCATCGAGGATGCAGCCGACGCGGTGCTGGAGCATAAGCGCGCGCTGGCGGCGTACCAGGCGGAGACCGTGTGCCAGGACCCCGAGCCGCCTCAGCAGGCGGACTGGCAGGCACCTGCGGTTGGGGACCTCTTCGATGACCTGGACGAGTAGGAGGAGGAGGACAAGGCCAAGCTGGTCAAGTTCAAGGCAGACATGGAGGCGCTGGACAAGTTGCTGCAGGCAGCGGCAGGGCAGTTTCGGAAGTTCAGCGAGCTCAAGCAGCAGGCGGACCGTTTCAGACGACAGGCACAGAAGAAGCGTAAGACCACGGAGGACGAGACCAAGAACGACGCGCAGGAGGCCCAGGCGCCAGCGGCGTCTGGTGGGGGCTCCGCGGCGTCAGCTGCGGCGGCGGGGACGGGAGGAGCCAGCCCTACCCAGCCGCCTCCCACGGAGGAGCAGAAGCGCGAACGGAAGGAGGTCATTGACAAGATCAAGCAGCAGGCCGAGCACAAGGCCAGGGGCGCCAAGGCCAAGACCGCCCCCACGGCGTACAGGGACGCGGTGCGGGGTGCAGAGGCTGATAAGACTCCTGGTGGCGAGCAAAGTCTTTAGCATCTTCTTCTCGAATATCACAATGTGGGGGCCTAAGGCCCATAAGTTCATCACGGAAGAAGGCAAGCAGAAGGACATCATCATGATGTGTGAGACGCACGTGGATCGAGGGCGACTGGAACAGGTACGTGAAGTGGTAGCACGAGATGGCTGGAAGCTACAGGGCACGGCGGCGGTGCCCACAAAGCGGTCTGAGAAGGGCACCACGGGGGGAGAGTTCATATTGGCCAGGACTCACCTCGCATGCACTGGATACGACCTGTTGAGGAAGCGCATCGTGGACAACGGAGACGTCGACCCGTTCAGGGGCTTCGCGGCGCTCAACGTCCACACGCGCTCGGGCAACGTCATCCTGATCTCGGCCTACCTGGTTCCAGGCGAAGGCTTCGCAGGGTCGAATTACCACAGGATTCGATCCCTGTCAGGTTTCATCAGATCTCTCACGGACCCATGGGTGGTCCTTGCTGATTGGAACATCCCAGCGGACAGCATGGAACGCGCTGAGTTACCTGGCAAGCTTGGAGGAGTGGTGCTACGACCAGATGTTGGCATCACATGTGACAAAGGCAAGGGAAGCCTCATTGACTACGGCATAGCAAGAGTGGACTTCGCCCCTAGGCTCAAGCTGTACGTTCAGGGTCGCGTGCCATGGCGTACGCATTGTGGGCTCCAGCTAACGATCGAGGGCACCAAGGAGAGCTGGTGGCATCGGAAGCTAGTTATCCCTAAGGCGCTCCCATACCAGGCGAGACCTCAGAAGGCGGCGGACCCTGACTCCAAGACGAGCAAGAGGAAGCAGGAATCGCAGCGACGTCGGCAGCAGGCCCTGGAGGAGCACTTGCAGGAGGCGTACGAGGAGGCGATGATGCTCGAGCAGCATGTCCCCGACAGCCAGGACACACCGGTGCTGAAGATGCCCTACTGCGTCTCGGAGGAGCTCTGGGAGCAGGTCGGGCTCGTGGAGCACGAGATGGAGCTGTCGGAGGAAATGCACATCATAGGTGAGAAGATGATCACCAGAGGTACGAAGCACCAGAAGGATGAGTACCAGTTGACGCAGCAGTACGGCCGGTGGGTCGCCAAGGTGGAGGAGGCGTTCATCAGGCATGAGCAGCTGGACGAGCAGGAGGCGCAGGGATGCCAGGGGCGCGCAGCAGGCTTTGGTATACGATGGGTGCGAGCAAAACCCACGCCAGGCAGAACTCACATGCGGTATGGCCCTGCGGAAGAGTGGAGTATACTGGCAGCAGATCTGGTCAGATATCAGTCACTCTTTGCGAACGGCACCGACGGGCAGCAGCAGAGAATGTGCGTGACACGCATACTGAAGCAGCTTGGAGTTCTGCGAGGATTGCCGCGGAAGGACGCCTTCAGCAAGAATGTGACTGAGGCCAGCAGCGAGATGTACTTCGACATGGCATCTGACATATGGCAGTTAGACGAGGGGAAGCTAGCGAATCTGGTGACCCAGACAGAGAAGCACTTGGCGGTGGCGTCGTCCAGATCGATGACCACGGCTCGGAAGAACTTTGCTACCTGGGCAAAAAAGGTATGGCAGACCAAGGCGGGCATCCTGCACAGGCATGTCAAGCCCAAGGACGCGCCCCGCTATGAGATGGCCATCAGAGAAGACTTCGCCACAGCTGACCCCACCATTATCATGAACACGAAGGCAGGAAAGTGGGAGACCATCTGGACGGACCCTGTGGACGGACGAGCTGAAATCATTGAGCAGTTGGAGCGCGCCAAGCGAAGAGCGTGGGAAGAGGACCTAGACCCCATAGACATGGACATGCTCAATAGTGCGCTCCGAGTCACATCGGCATCCAAAGCGAAAGGTCTGGATCAGCTTGGCCCCACGGATATTGACAGACTTCCTGGCCAGGCTAAGCAAGAATTGTTGGAAATATTGCAGAGGAGCGAAAGTACTTTGACATGGCCAAGACAGCTATCAGCCACCAAGTGCGCGATGGTGGCCAAGCCTGGGCCAGGTGCAGGTGATCGAGTATTGGGTATGTTACCGCTACCAGTTAAGTTATGGTCGAGAGCGCGAGGCGGAGTATGTGCCTTGTGGAGTGCTGGGCTATCAGACCACTGGGACACTGCGATCAAGGGGAGCTCGGCGCTCAGGGCAGGACTCCTTCGGTCGATCTTGGACGAGACAGGCATAGAGATCGGCGCCTCGGCCATGACATTGTTGTTGGATATAGAGAAGTTCTACGACACGGTCTCGCTGGTCATCTTACTGCAGATTGCGTGTACGGCAGGATTCCCTGCGGTGGCAGTCGGATTGGAAGCGATGATCTTTCTTGGACCCAGATACTTGCAGGAGCGATCTGTCATCAGCGAGGCCATCTGGCCTACCAGATCACTGGTGGCAGGATCCGCGAGAGGAGTAACTCTAGCGAAGCTTTTTCTTCATCCAGTGCTTGAGTTGGCGCATCGAAGACACCCAACAGCAGGATTGTGGACGTTCGTGGACGACACGGTAGCAAGATGCGAGGGCAGTTCACAGACGGTGGCTGAGCAGCTGCTGGAGGTGTCGACGGATATATGCACTGGATTGGTGGAACAACGTATGACCATATCGAATAAGACCACGGTGATAGGCTCAGACTTGAAGGAGGCCCGGAAGACAGCTAAGCGATTACGAATACGTGGCATACCTGCTAAGGCCAGCGGCGTGGCGACGGACCTGGGCCTGGACACTGCTGCAGGACGTAAGCGGGTAGCAGCAAAGAGTAAGCAGCGGCAGCTCAAGGCGAGGAGGAGATTCGCGAATATCGTGAAGCTGAGGAAGATCGCTGCGCTGAAGCATGAGTCCAAAGGCCTCTATAACGTGGGCGCACTGCCGCAGGCGATCTATGGGCAGCAGACGTACGGCATGTCCAAGCAGGCGATCACCGTGCTGAGAAGGCAGGCGGGCAAAGTGGCAGGAGGCAGTGCAGGAGGTCGATGTCTGACGACCACGCTGGGCATGGAGCTGGGCCTGAGAAACCCCGCAGTTGATCTCAGACTGGGTGTGGTACGAGAATGGATAGGCCTGTGGCAGAGGTTTCCCCGCATCCATCGACGAATTGCGAAAGCATGGCCGTTCATCAAGGCGCGTCTCCACAGATATGGCGACAAGAGATGGCGAGCTGTACGGGGCCCCACAGGAGCTCTGATGGCAACGCTAATGGATGCTGGATGGACACCCTCGACAGCCACTCAATGGCATCGACCTGGACCTGATAAGTTGGAGATGTGGGAGCTGCCGACCTCCGAGGACGGCAAGTTCGTGGCCACGGGCTGCTTCCAGGAGCTCCTGGACGACCTGGAGGGCGACCTACGCAGGGACCTCTGGACGGAGGCTGCCAAGCACGAGTTTGGTGACAACTTGCAGGAGGGCGGAGACCTGTGGCCCATAGTAATGGAGCAGCGCAGGTTCGAGCGCAAGGGGATGCTAGATCAGCTGGCGCTCAACGCGACGGTGGTCGCTGGCGGCCAGTGGCCGAGAGCCCGCTGCAGGGAAAAAGGATACGAAGTAACAGTCGGTTGCCCGAGATGTAAGCAAGCCCCTGAGAGCTTGAAGCATAGAATATGGGAATGTTCCAGGAACACTGATCACAGCGATTATAGCAAAACTGAGCCTTTGGTAGTTGCGGCTTTAGCACAAGCAGAAGCTGAGCCAGCTTTATGGCTCCGTGATCTCCCCCCTACTCGCCTCACTCACCCCCTCTTTGACGATGGGCGGCTGGAGGGGCGGGAGCTTAGGCTGGGCGGGGAGGGGGACTTTGAGGCCTCTCGAGGAAGCGACGGGGTTTAAAAGGTTTACGGCGACGGCTCGGGGGGGCGATTTTCGGACGACCCCAGACGAAGGAGATGCGGCTCGTCCATCTGCTCCCTGAGGTGGTCCCAGGGCGAATGGATTGTCCAGGCGGCGTTGGCCCGTCCCCTGCTCGGAGCCCGCCAAACCGTCCCGCGCTCTGAGATCCAGGCGTTTTGTTTAGCGTTAGAAGAGATCCCTGGGCCGCTCGTTTTCGTTACTGACCACTTGTCGGTCGCTAAGAAGTGGCGTTTTAAAATGGAGAACCCGAGCCCGACTGGGGCTAATGAAGATTTGTGGACCAGGGCCCGCGTGTCCTGGAGTTCTAGGCCAGATACCGCCACTGTCGAAGTGCAGTGGACACCCTCTCACACGGATGAATCCCCTGAGCTGCTGACTACCGAGCTGCAGTTAGAGACTGCGGTTGGTAATGCGGTAGCTGATATATGGGCGGGAGAGGGGGCGGAGCTGGCTTGGGAGTTCGGTTTGGTTGGGGAGAACCCGCGGACAGATAGAATTGATGCCATTGCCAGTTTAGTGCGGCGGCGCGCGAGACGAGCGTTGGCCGACTCAGCGAGTGCAGAAGTCCAAGCGAAGAATGGAAGGCAGGAGGTTGCGAAGCGACCCCCAGCTAACAAGTGTGCGGTAGCAGTTCGAGAGTCGGCCCACCGCCTTGAGAAGTCGGGCACGGGTTGGAGGTGTGCGGTGTGTGATCAGGTGGTGCCAGGCTCTCGACTGCTCAAGTTCTCGGCCACCCCTTGTGCAGGCAGGGCCATCCCAGAGGGACTGATGCCCCCCAGATGTGATTCAGGCCCCCAGAAGTTTCGTGGCGGGGGCCTTCTGAGTTTCACGAAACTCATGCTATGTTTTATGTGGACAAGTGGTTCATGCATGCCTGCAGCAAGTGTGGTCGTTACGCTACGGTAGATGGTAGGCATATCAGCAAGCGATGTGAGGGATTGACCCCCAAGGGGACCGAGAACCTCACTCGAATTCGCAAGGGTATATATCCCAGGAGGGAGGGGCCCCCCCAAGCCGTAGTGGAGGCTATGGCGGCGCGTGATCGTGAGAGGGTGGTGTCGTCTCACGTCGGTCGTTCGTGCGAGGGTGAAGCGCCAGGGGGCCCCTCCCTCGCCCCTCCCCCACCGCCCGTCCCAGCGGAGGCAAGGCCCGCCGCCCAGGAGAGTGCTGCACCGCTTCGGAGTGCACAGGCTCTACGACGGGAGCCGCCCCGCTCATCTTTTGGGGCGGTGGGAGGAGGAGGCGATTCAGGCAGCTCAGACTAACCCCATAGGTGGGTAATTTTGTGGAGGACAGAGGTCCGCTCTCATAGCATTCCCATAGCATTCCTCCTCCTCTTCCTCCTCCTCCTCCTCCCCCCGGGCCACCTGCCGGAGGACATGCCCGACCGAAAAGGCGTCGGCGCCCCACCCTCTGTCCCCCCCCTCCTCCTCCTCCCTCCTCCTCCTCCTCCTCCTGCTCCTCCTCCCTCCCCCCTCCTCCCTCTTCCTCCTCCTCCTCCTCCTCCTCCTCCTCCTCCTGCTCCTCCTCCTCCTCCTCCTCCTCCTCCTCCTCCTCCTCCTCCTCCTCCTCCTCCTCCTCCTGCTCCTCCTCCATCCTTCGCGGGAGAGCGCACGGGGTGCGCGGAGCGGCGGGGCGATGCCGCCCGCCTGGAGCGGCAGGTGCCGCGCAGCGCTCCAGGTCTCGCACGACGACTGCGACGACGACGACGACCACGACGACGACGACGACGACGACGACGACGACGACAACGACGACCACGACGACGACGACGACTGCGACGCCGACGACGACGACCACGACGACGACGACGACGACGACGACGACAACGACGACGACCACGACGACGACGACGACGACGACGACGACGACGACGACGACGACGACGACGACGACGACGACCGCGACGACGACGACTGCGACGACGAAAATGACAACGACGACCACGACGACGACGACGGCCACTGCGACGACGACGCCCGCGACGACGACGACGACAAACCTCAGGTTACGGTCGGGAGCTTTGGGTCAGTTTGTCGCTCCGACGGTTCTGGCCCACTACGTTTCGGAGCGCCACGTGATCCACTCGCTGGTCTCCGAGCCCTTTCCAGCCTCCCCGCGGGGCGGAGCGGAGCGAGATCGCTATATCCGCTTGCAGGGGGGACGCGGGGCGGAACGCTTTTGGACAGCGTGTCGCAGGGCCCGCCGTGGTGCCACGCTGTCCAGCAGTTCCCGACAGTAGCTGTTCCTTTTGGGGAACTTTCCCTGGGGCCCACCTGGCAAGTCTTTTCGACAGAGGTTCGATTCTGGCTCGACTCCAGGCGGATGCAGCCAGGACCTGCCCGAGGATCCGTCGCACCCTCGTGTCCCCGATCCCACGGCCGATCCATGTCTGGACGCCCAAGGGGCATGCATGGACACACACACACACACACATCTGACAGGAAGGTGGGCAACGTTAGGGGGGATAGGCTCAGGGGCGGATGCGTCGACCCCTGGTCGCCCATCCCCTCCCGACCGTGGCCGGAGAGCCCACCCCGCCTGGGGCCGCGCGGATTCTTCCTCGGGGGGCCAGCGCCGATCAAATCCACCAGCGATGTGTCGCCGAGTCTACAGCCCTCGTCAAAGTTAACCTCGAACATATCTGACGTGGTTGAACTGCTTGTCGGAAGATCGGGGGCGCGCCGAAGTCGAAATGACGTGCCAGCAACCGTTGAGGTCAATTTTGACGAGGGTAGTAGGTCGACGTTTCCCCCCGAGCCGGTCCCCCCCTGTCGCTCTCGCTCACGATCACGAGCAGTATCGGGCAGGAAGCTCAGGATGGGCTGAAGAGGAAGAGGAGAGGCGCACCGTCCGATCCCACCTCTCTCGACGCCCCCCCCCCCCCCCTCTCATGCCTCGCTCGTCCGCGTCTCGCCCCGCCGTCCTCGTCCCGTTCCCGCGCCTGCGTCTGGGTCTCCGCTGAGCTGCAAGCGGGGCACGGGCACTGGTGGCGCGGCAGTCGTGTGTGCTGATGGCGATGTGGCCGAGGCGGCCGTGGCAGGGAGCTGGAGAGCCGTGGCGTGCCGAGCCGTCTTCCCTGCCGACGTCTTCAGGCGATTCGCCTGCCCGCGCCTTCCCTCGCCATCCTCGTCCCGTTCCCGCGCGTGCGTCTGGGTCTCCGTCGAGCTGCAGGCGGTGCACGGACATCGGTGGCGCGGCAGTTGTGCTGATGCTGATGGCCTCCTCGTTCGCCGGCCCGCGCATCGCCTCGCCATGCTCCTCCCTTTCCCCGGGCGCTGCATTTTGCGTGCTTGGTGCGGCTGCGCGGGCCCTCTCGGGAGTTACGCCCGCAGGACGGCAACAACGAGATAGAGATCTCCGAGGTGCTGGACTTGACGCAGGATCCGCTCGTCTCCCCTCGCTCTCCCATGGCAGCACACATCGGGGGACGTGTCGGCCCCCTCCACACTTGTCGAAAACCGGTGCGCAATCGCGGCGGGGTGGCCATCCCAGTCTGGTGGGCGTGCGTGCAGCAGGCAATATGCAAGCATCCCCGCCGTCTCTGTCGACAAGATTCAAAGTGCTCGCGCCCCCCCCGATCATGACCCACGATTTCGCCCCAAAGCGGATGTCACCTTGATTTTTCAAAGGGATGTTGGGGGGGGGTGCCCGCATTGGTCCTGGTTGGCTGCCTGTCGCCTGGGGGAAGGGGTGTTCATTCGTAGGGGACAGTGATACTGAGAACCCCCTCCCCGAAGAGGAAGAAGGGAGGTTGGAGGAAGACACTCCCTGAACCACTTACGCCCTAAAGGGGTGGTGGAATTTCTCTCGTGCTCCAGCCTTCTACCTCCCTATTGTCCCTCCCTTCCATCCTCCCTCCCCCTGTTGTAAGGGGTTGCGCCCATTACAAACGGTGGGTAAGGAAGATCGACCCCAAAAGTGGGCATGATCGAAGACGAGGAGGGCGGATGTCAATTGTTTGGGAACTACGTGTTGAATGGCACGCGAGCGTAGACAGTATGAAGCTGATGATTGTTGTTGTCGTCGTCATCGCCTGTGACCCGCCCGCGACCCACGCGCGACCCACCCCGCGACCCGCCCAGCGACCCACCCCGCGACCCACCCTGCGACCCCCCCGCGACCCACTCGCGACTCACCTACAGGGCGACGGGCTCGCTGTGGAATCGAAACATCGGCGCCTGCGGCGGACTTCTCCAGAGCCTCGCAGACGGCCGACGACCCCGTCGCGCCGCACCCGCGACGCACCCCGCGCCCGCCGCCTCGCTTTCACCCGCAGTTGGGGGGGCGCTGCGTGCGTACTTGGGGGGGGGGGGCGGCATCGGAATT
>CAUYUJ010002047.1:207500-215311 GCA_963575745.1 Prorocentrum cordatum
TCAACATAAAAATCGGTCCCAGATCATTTCTGGCTAGTTGTGAACCTATTCCCCCTGTAGAGGGACCGGTCCGACTCAATTCTATGTCCCTGCACCTCCCCCGCCTAGGAGCTGGTCAAGTCCGGGATCTGGCCCAAGTGGATGAGCTACCCGGAGCGGCGCTGCGCCCCCCTTTCGCTGGCTGGCCCGCCGCGGAGGCCCCCCCCCCTTTCGGCGTGTGCGGTGCCGTCGGCACGGGGCACTCCTCTTGCCAGCTGCATGCGCCAGGAGCAGGACGGGGAGGGGAGGATCGGGGAGGGGGAGAGGAAGGGGAAAGGAGGAGGGGAATGGGGTAGGGGGGAGGGGTGGAGGACGGGGAGAGGAAGTGGGAGGGGGAAAAAACAAGCTAGGTGCGCTCGCGTCATATCTGACGTCCTACCCCTCCCTGCCATCCCTTACCTTGGTGTAGATACCCTCTCTATCCGCACAGTCGGATGTCGGCCAGGGCAATGATCCCGAGAAGGTGCGCGATGTATCGTAGAGCACGGCATATCAGGGCGTATAAGAGCACGGCAGAGCGTAGTATGTCATAGCATGGCGTGGCGTTGCGTTGTGAAACATTGCATCACGAAGCATTGCAACGCAAATAATTGCATCGCACAGCGACGCAGAACAGAACATGGAATCGCATGGCGTTGAAGATGAAAGCGTGGCATGGCATAGCATGGCGTGGCACTGCGTAGTCAAACACTGCATATCCTAGCATTGCAACTGAAGGCATGGCGTCGCACAGAGGAACACCACATATCATTGTATTGCATGTTGCGCCATGGCACATGAAATAATGACGCCAGCGCTGCAGCGGAAACGCGATTCGGAACAAGCGGAAGCGCGGAAATGGCCAGCGTTGCAGCGGGAACACGATTCGGAACGAGCGGAAGCCCGAAAATGAGCCCAGCGCTTCAGCGGGAGCAACATTTTGCACAAAAGCCCAGGCGAAGACCCAACTCCCGGGAATCCTGTTGAACAAAGCAGTGCGCCGAAGAGGGGCCCAACATCTCCTGGACGTCAGCAGTGGAGAGAGGAGCGAAGTACTCATATTGTCAATTGTGGAGGGGGAGGAGGAGGAGGAGGAGCAGGAGGAGGAGGAGGAGGAGGAGGAGGAGGAGGAGAGGAGGGAGGGGGAGGGAGGAGGAGGAGGAGGGAGAACGAGGAGGACGAGAGAGGAGGAGGAGGAGGAGGAGGAGGAGGAGGAGGAGGAGGAGGAGGAGGAGGCAGAGGAGGAGCAGGAGGAGGAGGAAGACGAAGACGAAGAAAAAGAAGAAGAAGAAGGAGGAGGAGGAGGAGGAGGGTGAAGGGGAGGACCAGGCGTTGCCGGCGCTCCGCACCGGCCGGGCCAAGCTCGACGTGTACGTCGCTTCGCCAGCGGGCGCCTCCGGCCCGGGGGCGCGACCGGGCTTCGCTGGCGCTCCCGGCGCCGGCGGGGCCGAGCAGCCAGGGCATGGCATCGGGGGCGGAAAAGGGGGGGGGTGATGACTAGGGGGGGGGGGGGATATCATGGCGGGGGCCCCGAATCATCAGGGGTAACTCGGGTCAGGGTTAACTCGGGTTCGTTTTTCGGGAATCCGAACCCGAGTTACCCCGGACCCGAGTTACCCCGGATAATTCGGGCGTCCAGAGCCCCACATCATCAGGGGTAACTCGGGTCAGGGCTAACTCGGGTTCCTTTTTCCGGGAATCCAAACCCGAGTTACCCTGGACCCGAGTTACCCCGGATAATTCGGGCGCCCAAATCATGGCGGGGGGCATGATATTTCCCCCAGGTCTCCTGGCGCCTCTTCTTGTTTCATTGCGTCCCTGGCCCCCCCGCTGGGCCGCGCACGTGCCGCCGGTCATGATTTGCACCCCCCCTCTTGGACACCCCCCTCCTGGCCGCTCCCGATGGCACCCCGTGCTGCTCGGCGCGGTGCGATGTGTCCACACCGGGGGTTGGAGTCAAGCAGTGGCGAGGCGTCCTGGCTGGCCTGCCAGACGCCCTCGCGTCTTGGACAATTCGCGACGGGGGGGGTTCTCCATGTTCGGCCTCTGGGGGGCCTTGTTGGGCCTCGGGGCCGCCAAAATCGACGCAGGATGAGAAACCGGTCCTGGGGAAGGGGTCTGGATTTCTGGGGGTCGCCGTCGTGAAAAGATCACGGCCTTGGGGGTTTGCGTATATACCCACAAAGAATGTTCTAAGAACTTTTTGTGGTCTGCGCGAAGTGTTCTTAGACGAGCATTTCTGGCAGATGTTGTCTTGTTTTTGAACACATTGGGCTCATGTTCTAAGAATATTGTTTTGGTTATTAAAACATCTGTGGGATCTGTGGGTTCTAAGAACATTCGTAGTAGGTCTAAAGGAATGCCCGGACGGTCGGTCCCTGCTCAATACTTCACGCCCGGTTCGATGGTTTCCTATTTGCTCGCCATCGTCACTGCGCCCTGGCAGCAATCGTGAGTGCGGCCTGACCTCGGCTTTGGCCGCTGCCACGGTAACCGCTGCCTCGGCTGGCCGTTCTGGCCTGCTTTACGCGGAACTGTTCCACGTCTGAGCGATTTCCCCTCCCTCTTTGCTTCCCCCGCGCGGCCGCCCTCGCCTTTTACCTCCCTCTTGCACGCCGTCCAGTTAGCGCTTCGCTTGCCCCGAGTAGCCACACGCTGGAGCGGACTGCCTCTGCCTCGCCGCCGACGGGAGAAGTTTTCGCTCGGGTTTCGGCCTCAGGGCTGTCACAGATCGATCCGACCCGAAGGGTGCAGCAGAAAAATGGGGTCCAGGGCTCTGGTCGCGCTTTTTCGCGCAGTTGCAACTTTTCCCCATCGTCGGACCTCAGGGTCGGAGCCAGGTGGGTTTCCCAGGCCGTCTGTCGACAAGCAGTAGACGTGGATCGCGGCCCGTGGAGCAGCGGCGGGTCACCTTCGTGCAGAGGCGGCGCGTGCAGTCACGAAGCCAGGCGGCATTTGCGCCCTGTTTCGGTGGGGGTTCTCCCCGATCGGTGGATGTGCTGCCCACGCGCGGTCCGATTCGACGCATGCTCCGATCCGAGCCGATCTCGAAATTCGAGGCTGACGGCCCCTGCGTCGTCGCAACGCCCGCGCAGTAAATGGGGGCGGCTGGGTTGTGTCAGGCGCTCCCGACGGGCGGCTGTCGACAAGGACGTCTCTCGGTTTTTCTGTCGGGCGTTCCCGACGGGCGGCTTGCGCCAATCACCGCTTTCGGTGCTCATAATCCTCTTAATCTTCATCTTCCTCAAGTGGTTGCACTTGCTTCTGCGGGCCCGCGTGGGGAGCGCTGTTCGCCTCGGATATTTGGACACCTGTAAAACGTCGTCGTCGTCGTCGTCGTCCTCGTCGTCCTCGTCGTCCTCGTCGTCCTCGTCCTCGTCCTCGTCGTCCTCGTCGTCCTCGTCGTCCTCGTCGTCCTCGTCGCCGTCGTCGACGTCGCCGTCGCCGTCGTCGTCGTCCTCGCCGTCGTCGCCCGAGAGGAAGCCCTGGAGCAGGCCTTCGAGACCACGCTGGAGGACGCCGCAGCCCCTTCCCTCCGCGGGCCGACCGCGGGCCCGCGGGCACCCCGCGCCGGCCCGCCGAGGGAGGAGGAGGAGGAGGAGGAGGAGGAGGAGGAGGAGGAGGAGGAGGAGGAGGAGGAGGTGGAGGGAGGAGGGAGAGGAGGAGGAGGAGGGGAGGAGGAGGAGGAGGAGGAGGAGGTGGAGGAGGAGGTGGAGGGGAGGAGGAGGAGGAGGATGGAGGAGGAGGGATGGAGGAGGAGGAGGAGGACGGGAGGGAGAGCGGAGCGAGGGGGAGGAGGAGCGGGGGAGGAGATCCGGGGCAACGATAGGGGGTAAGCGGGCATAGTCGACGAACTTCTTCGAGTATGGTCGGACGAGCGACGCTGCCCTCAGGACGAACGTGGTCGACGTTTGCTCTCTTGCGTGGTTGCGACATAGGACATGAGAGTGCTCTTGCATCACTGTTTGGGCAGCTTGCGCTCGAAGCCCCGATGTTCCCTTGGACGTGGCGCGCTTTGCGGATGCGGAAAGTGAGAAGTTTTTGTTTCACGATTTGGAATGTCTGAGGATGACCACATAGTCAAGAAGGAACAGCGGCATAAACATAGATAATTGGCGCTCCGCGCGGATTTCTTGGATCCGCGGTGGGCCCCCCAGCGGCGGCTCCAGCGCTGCACCCGGCGCGCTCCGCGCGCCAGGGAGGGGGGTCCAGCGCAGATCCAAGAAACTCGCGCGGGGCGCCAATGTTTGACGCATCGACTCTTAATGGCCCATTGATCACCGATACGGGCCCGATAGCCCCAACCTGCCCAAGAACGTGCGGAATCACTATGCCGATCTATCGGCGATGTGTCGCCGATTCCAGGTCGATGTTTCCCCCCTGAAGCCCCTCCCCCCCCTATCGTTGCCCCTCAGGAGAGAGGTAGGGGGGGGGGCAAGAACGAGAGAAGTGCGGACATGTACATGAACCCACGTTGGTTCGAAACGACGCATTTCGTAACACGAGGTCGGCCTCGCGGATTGGGTGGCCATCTTCATGTGCGAGGCTGGGCACGTCCTACGAGGGCCCCTCAGGGGGAAGGGAGAGATGCCCAGGTGGGGCAGCAGGTCATTGTGTCCCATCCTGAGCTGGCCCACTCCCCACAGGAACGTCCTCTTCGGGGAAGAGAAGTGGGGAATGAAGAAAGTCGGGAGGGGAAAACACACACAGACAAATCATCGTCGATTCCCTGGGGGGGACAACGGCAATCCAGAAAAGAAGGGAACAAGAATTCGAGTCTGGGGATTTGTGGCTGTTTCTTCGTGTGTCCCTGGGCCCCTTTTAAGAAAGTGGGGGGGAAAACGGCAATCCAGAAAAAATAAGGGAACAAGAATTCGAGTCTGGGGATTTGTGGCTGTGTCTTCGTGTGCTCCTGGGCCCCTTGAAAGAAAGCCGGGCCCCGACGGCCGCTGTCTGGAGCTGCTCAAGGCGCCCCCCCCCCCAGGAGGTGCGCACCCGCTCCCCGGGCCCAGCCCTGTCCTCCTGTGCCGCGTTCTCTTCCGACGGCCTCTCTATGGGGCCAGGCGAGGGCCCCGGAGAGGGAGGCTTGGACGACAGGGCTGGACCTAAGCGGTGTTTGAGCGATATGGTGTGCCATTCTCTTCATGACGGCCTCTCTGGGGGCCAGGCGAGGGCCCCGGAGAGGGAGGCTTGGACGACAGGGCTGGACCTCAGCGGTGTTTTGGCGATTTGGGGGGCTTCGTTTTCGTTGTCTTATGACGGCCTCTCTGGGGGCCAGGCGAGGGCCCCGGAGAGGGAGGCTTGGACGACAGGGCTGGACCCAATCCGTGTTTTGGCGATTTGGGGGCTTCGTTTTCGTTTCGATGCCGTTTGGCAGCAAAGGCGCATTGGAGACGAACCATGGGAAAGCGACGCCAAAACGAAAACGAAGAACACCGTTTAGGTTCGGCCCTGTTGAACGACACCCTTCCGTCTGGCGTTTTTCGAGGCGCCGGAGCTCGTTGGGCAGCTCCGGGTGCAGTCTGAGTCTGCTTTGGCCCTGGTCCGACATCCCGCTTCGTCCGTCGCGCTCCTGCCTGATCCAGCCTTGCTCCCGCTCAATCCCGCTTCATCCCGGCGCATCCCGCTTGATCCGAGGCCCACTCCGGCGCAGCAGCCCCCCAATGCGGTCTCATCTTTTTCAGTATGGGATTCCCAGAGGCCAGCAATACATATGTACACGTGCGCGGTTAATATTTCCCCTGGAGTGCGCTTCGACGCGGACGTTCGTGCAGGCAGGACCGCGGAGGGCGTACATGTACATATGCCGTTGCTCGCCCAGGGGTTCCGTCCTCCTCAATCCTTCCGGCGAGGACCTCCCAGTAGTCAGTGGCCTCCCAGGGGAGGTGCGCGGCTGCTGCGGCCGTGGCCGTCCTGCTGCGCCCGCTGCTGGCCCCCCGGGGCTCCCTCGCGGGGCCGGCCTGTAGGGCTGCTGAGGCCCCGCGTGGGGCCGGGGATTTCGGGAGCTCGGGGCGCGGCTCTCCCACGGCAATGCGCCGACGACGACGGCGAGGAGGAGGACGACGACGACGAGAACGACGGCGACGAAGGCGACAAGGATGACGACGACGAAGGCGACGACGACGACGACGACGAGGACGAGGACGAGGACGACGACGACAACGACGCCGAGGACTACGACGATGAGGAGAAGGAGAAGGAGGAGGACGATGACGACGATGATGACTTCTTCTTCTTCCACATTCTTGAAGGCGACGGATGTCGGGGATCTTGGTGCAACAGGCCCGTCGAAAGAGACACCAGCCTGCCAGCAGGTGCTCCGCGTAAGTGTCCTATCCAGTGGTGGCCCCAGGGGCCCCCTCAGAAGTGCGGGGCACCTCAGGAAATTCAGCTCTTTCAGCGAGTAGTATTCAGGAAACCACAACTCGCATATGAGCTTGTAGCAATCGTGCAACACAAACACTGGAGAGCTCCACATTTCGTAAGAAATCTCCAGGCCTCCTGGCTGGGGTCCGAGTAGATGGGGTCGGAGGATCGCGCCGTATCGTCGATGCATCGGCGATGCGGCTCGATTTCGAGCCCGACTTTCTCCACGCGGGCGTCTCCGGTGCATCGCCGATACCGCCGATGTATCGGCGATGCGGCGCGATCCTCCGACACCATCTGCGCGGAGCCCATCTGAGAGGCCTCTAACATCGGGACTCGACCCTGAGATTCACGGTTTTACCAGAGCGATGGGGGGGCCGAACGGTCATTCGCGGCCCCTCGGTGCGTGGCAGACGTGGCGCTCCGTCCAGCGGATGCTGCTCGCTGTGTTGTGGCGTCGGCGTCGTCCTCGCCCGGGGCCCACCCCGCGGCCCACCCGCGGCCTGCCTCGCGACCCATATCCCGCGACCCAGGAACGGCCCCCACCCCCGACCCAACCCGCGCCCGCCTCACGCTCAGCCGCGAGTGCGGGGTGCCACGTACAGCGTACCCTGCCGCGTGCGTCGGCCGCGGCCCGCGGGAGCCTCGTGCTTCCCTCCGCGGTGCCGCGCGAGGGCGCGACACGAGGAGCCGCCTGTGTCCTGCCGCGCGCGTCGGCCGCGGCCCGCGGGAGCCTCGTGCCTTCCCTCCGCGGTGCCGCGCGAGGGCCTGACACGAGGAGCCGCCTCGCCGAGCGTCGCGCAGCACGGGGCGCGAGGCAGGGGCCCGTGGCCCGCGCCGGGCGGGGCCCGTGTCCCGTCTGGACTCGATCCGTCCGACTCCCGGCGGCGAGCCAAGGGGGAAGTCCGAAGGAGGGGGCGGGCTTTCTCGGAAGGAAAGGGAAGGCCTCCGGCCTTCTGGAAGGCTTTCTAAGCCTTCTCGGAAGGCACACACGGCTTCTCAGGAGGCCAGAGGGCTTCGGAGAAGCCCCGCCGCCTCCTGAGAAGGCCTTGTCCTTCCCGCTTCCCCCTGGGCGCGCCGCCGAGATTCGACTTCGAGTTAACCCGGTTCAATCCGCTCCGACTCCCATTGCCTGCCGATGGGATTCGGCCCGATGTTCGCATGGCGATGTTAATCCATCTTGGCCCAGCCGATCCAGATTCGACTCCGACTCTGTGCCGATGCGGCATGGTCCGAAACGCGTTCCGAACCGATCCAATCTCCCGATGAGGATGATGAGGAGAAGGAGGAGGGGAGGAGGAGGAGGAGGGACAGGAGGAGGAGGAGGAGGAGGAGGAGGAGGAGGAGGAGGAGGAGGGGGCGTAGAAGAAGAGGAGGACGAGGAGGAGGAGGAAGAGGAGAAGGAGTGGGAGGAGGAGGAGGAGGAG